>CAWUFW010012913.1:0-510631 GCA_963921515.1 Calotriton arnoldi
CCGTTCAGTTACGTATTGCTAGTGTAGGGGCTTATAAGGGCACTCCAGATCCCAATCAGTGATGTGCCTATGGCACATGGAAACCATTTTAGAGAGGAAGCAGCTAGGCTGGGGTTCTGATTAGCAGGGCCCCAGCCAGACTAATGTCGAAAAACAGTGAAGCATCAGCAAAAAGTGGGGGTACCCATGTGAAGCAGATCCTACTCTCCTACAAGGGGGTCATGCTGGGGGTGGTGTTTCAGGGTTTAGGGCAGTGCAGTGGTGTTCGGGCAGTGTAGGGGGTCGTGCTGGGGCTGGTGTTTCAGGGTTTAGGGCTGTGCAGTGGTGTTCGGGCAGTGTAGGGGGTCGTGCTGGGGCTGGTGTTTCAGGGTTTTGGGCAGAGCAGTGGTGTTCGGGCAGTGTAGGGGGTCGTGCTGGGGGTAGTGTTTCAGGGTTTAGGGCAGTGCAGTGGTGTTCGTGCAGTGTAGGGGGTCGTGCTGGGGGTGGTGTTTCAGGGTTTAGGGCAGTGCAGTGGTGTTCGGCCAGTGTAGGGGGTCGTGCTCGGGGTGGTGTTTCAGTGTTTAGGGCAGTGCAGTGGTGTTCGGGCAGTGTAGGGGGTCGTGCAGGGGTTGGTGTTTCAGGGTTTAGGGCAGTGCAGTGGTGTTCGGGCAGTGTAGGGGGTCGTGCTGGGGCTGGTGTTTCAGGGTTTAGGCGAGTGCAGTGGTGTTCGGGCAGTGTAGGGGGTCTTGCTGGGGGTGGTGTTTCAGGGTTTAGGGCAGTGGTGTTCGGGCAGTGTAGGGGGTCTTGCTGGGGGTGATGTTTCAGGGTTTAGGGCAGTGCAGTGGTGTTCGGGCAGTGTAGGGGGTCTTGCTGGGGGTAGTGTTTCAGGGTTTAGAGCAGTGCAGTGGTGTTCGTGCAGTGTAGGGGGTCGTGCTGGGGATGGTTTTTCAGGGTTTAGGGCAGTGCAGTAGTGTTCGGGCAGTGTAGGGGGTCGTGCAGGGGGTGGTGTTTCAGGGTTTTGGGCTGTGCAGTGGTATTCGGGCAGTGTAGGGGGTCTTGCTGGGGGTGATGTTTCAGGGTTTAGGGCAGTGCAGTGGGGTTCAGGCAGTGTAGGGGGTCGTGCTGAGGCTGGTGTTTCACGGTTTAGGGCAGTGCAGTGGTGTTCAGGCAGTGTAGGGGGTCGTGCTGAGGCTGGTGTTTCACGGTTTAGGGCAGTGCAGTGGTGTTCGGGCAGTGTAGGGGGTCGTGCTGGGGCTGGTGTTTCAGGGTTTAGGGCAGTGCAGCGGTGTTCGGGCAGTGTAGGGGGTCGTGCTGGGGCTGGTGTTTCAGGGTTTAGGGCAGTGCAGTGGTGCTCGGGCAGTGTAGGGGGTCGTTCTGGAGGTGGTGTTTCAGGGTTTAGGGTAGTGCAGTGGTGTTCGGGCAGTGTAGGGGGTCGTGTTGGGGCTGGTGTTTCAAGGTTTAGGACAGTGCAGTGGTGTTCGGGCAGTGTAGGGGGTCCTGCTGGGGCTGGTGTTTCAGGGTTTTGGGCAGAGCAGTGGTGTTCGGCAGTGTAGGGGGTCATGCTGGGGGTGGTGTTTCAGGGTTTAGGGCAGTGCAGTGGTGTTCGGGCAGTGTAGGGGGTCGTGCTGGGGTGGTGTTTCAGGGTTTAGGGCAGTGGTGTTCGGGCAGTGTAGGGGGTCTTGCTAGGGGTGATGTTTCAGGGTTTAGGGCAGTGCAGTGGTGTTCGGGCAGTGTACGGGGTCTTGCTGGGGGTAGTGTTTCAGGGTTTAGCGCAGTGCAGTGGTGTTCGGGCAGTGTAGGGTGTCGTGATGGGGGTGGTGTTTCAGGGTTTAGGGCAGTGCAGTGGTGTTCAGGCAGTGTAGGGGGTCGTGAAGGGGGTGGTGTTTCAGGGTTTAGGGCAGTGCAGTGGTGTTGGAGCAGTGTAGGGGGTCGTGCTAGGGGTGGTGTTTCAGGGTTTAGGGCAGTGCAGTGGTGTTCGGGCAGTGTAGGGGGTCGTGCAGGGGCTGGTGTTTCAGGGTTTAGGGTAGTGCAGTGGTATTTGTCTAGTGTAGGGGGTCGTGCTGGGGGTAGTGTTTTAGGGTTTAGGGTAGTGCAGTGGTGTTTGTGTAGTGTAGGGGGTCATGTTTTAGGGTAGTGCAGTGGTGTTTGGGTAGTGTAGGGGGTCGTGCTGGGGGTAGTGTTTTTGGGTTTAGGGTAGTGCAGTGGTGTTTGTGTAGTGTAGGGGGTCATGTTTTAGGGTAGTGCAGTGGTGTTTGGGTAGTGTAGGTGGTCAGGTTGGGGGTAGTGTTTTAGGATTTAGGTTAGTGCAGTGGTGTTTGGGTAGTGTAGGGGGTCGTGCTGGGGGTAGTGTTTTAGGGTTTAGGGTAGTGCAGTGGTGTTTGTGTAGTGTAGGGGTCGTGCTGGGGGGAGTGTTTTAGGGTTTAGGGCAGTGCAGTGGTGTCCGGGTAGTGTAGGGGGTTGTGCTGGGGGTAGTGTTCTAGGGTTTAGGGCAGTGCAGTGGTGTTCGGGAAGTGTAGGGGGTCGTGCAGGGGGTGGTGTTTCAGGGTTTAGGGCAGTGGTGTTCGGGCAGTGTAGGGGTCGTGCTGGGGTGGTGTTTCAGGGTTTGGGGCAGTGCAGTGGTGTTCGAGCAGTAAAGGGGGTCGTGCTGGGGGTGGTGTTTCAGGGTTTAGGGCAGTGCAGTGGTGTTAGGGCAGTGTAGGGGGCGGTGCAGGGGGTGGTGTTTCAGGGTTTAGGGCAGTGCAGTGGTGTTCGGCAGTGTAGGGGGTGGTGCAGGGGGTGGTGTTTCAGGGTTTAGGGCAGTGCAGTGGTGTTCTGGCAGTGTAGGGGGTCATGCTGGGGCTGGTGTTTCAGGGTTTAGGGTAGTGCAGTGGTGTTCGGACAGTGTAGGGGGTCTTGCTGGGGCTGGTGTTTCAGAGTCTAGGGCAGTGCAGTGGTGTTCGGCAGTGTAGGGGGTCTTGCTGGGGCTGGTGTTTCAGGGTTTAGGGCAGTGCAGTGGTGTTCAGGCAGTGTAGGGGGTTGTGCTGGGGGTGGTGTTTTTAGGGTTTAGGGCAGTGCAGTGGTGTTCGGGCAGTGTAGGGGATCGTGCTGGGGCTAGTGTTTCAGGGTTTAGGGCAGAGCAATGGTGTTCAGGCAGTTTAGGGGGTTGTGCTGGAGGTGGTGTTTCAGGGTTTAAAGCAGTGCAGTGGTATTTGGGCAGTGTAGGGGGTCTTGCTGGGAGTGGTGTTTCAGGGTTTAGGGCAGTGGTGTTCAGGCAGTGTAGGGGGTCTTGCTGGGGGTGATGTTTCAGGGTTTAGGGCAGTGCAGTGGTGTTCGGGCAGTGTAGGGGGTCGTGCTGGGGTGATGTTTCAGGGTTTAGGGCAGTGCAGTGGTGTTCCGGCAGTGTAGGGGTCTTGCTGGGGGTGGTGTTTCAGGGTTTAGAGGCAGTGGTGTTCAGGCAGTGTAGGGGGTCTTGCTGGGGGTGATGTTTCAGGGTTTAGGGCAGTGCAGTGGTGTTCGTGCAGTGTAGGGGGTCGTGCTGGGGTGGTGTTTCAGGGTTTAGGGCAGTGCAGTGGTGTTCCGGCAGTGTAGGGGGTCGTGCAGGGGTGGTGTTTCAGGGTTTACGGCAGTGCAGTGGTGTTCAGGCAGTGTAGGGTGTCGTGCTGAGGGGTGGTGTTGCAGGGTTTAGGGCAGTGCAGTGGTGTTCAGGCAGTGCAGGGGGTCGTGCTGGGGGTGGTGCTTCAGGGTTTAGGGCAGTGCAGTGGTGTTCGGGCAGTGTAGGGTGTCGTGCTGAGGGGTGGTGTTGCAGGGTTTAGGGCAGTGCAGTGGTGTTCAGGCAGTGTAGGGGGTCGTGCAGGGGCTTATGTTTCAGGGTTTAGGGCAGTGCAGTGGGGTTTGGGCAGTGTAGGGGGTCGTGCAGGGGGTGGTGTTTCAGGGTTTAGGGCAGTGCAGTGGTGTTCGGCCAGTGTAGGTGGTCTTGCTGGGGGTGGTGTTTCAGGGTTTAGTGCAGTGGTGTTCAGGCAGTGTAGGGGGTCGTGCTGGGGGTGGTGTTTCAGGTTTTAGGGCAGTGCAGTGGTGTTCCGGCAGTGTAGGGGGTCGTGCAGGGGGTGGTGTGTAAGGGTTTAGGGCAGTGCAGTGGTGTTTGGGCAGTGTAGGGTGTTGTGCTGGGGATGGTGTTTCAGTGTTTAGGGCAGTGCAGTGGTGCTTGGGCAGTGTAGGGTGTTGTGCTGAGGGGTGGTGTTTCAGGGTTTAGGGCAGTGCAGTGGTGTTCGGGCAGTGTAGGGGGTCGTGCAGGGGGTAGTGTTTCAGGGTTTAGGGCAGTGCAGTGGTGTTTGGGCAGTGTAGGGGGTCGTGCAGGGGGTGGTGTTTAAGGATTTAGGGCAGTGCAGTGGTGTTCGGCCAGTGTAGGTGGTCTTGCTGGGGGTGGTGTTTCAGGGTTTAGTGCAGTGGTGTTCAGGCAGTGTAGGGGGTCTTGCTGGGGGTGGTGTTTCAGGGTTTAGGGCAGTGCAGTGGTGTTCGGGCAGTGTAGGGGGTCGTGCTGGGGCTGGTGTTTCAGGGTTTAGGGCAGTGCAGTGGTTTTTGGGCAGTGTAGGCGGTCGTGCTGGGGCTGGTGTTTCAGGGTTTAGGGCAGTGCAGTGGTGTTCGGGCAGTGTACGGGGTTGTGCTGGGGCTGGTGTTTCAGGGTTTAGGGCAGTGCAGTGGTGTTCGGGCAGTGTAGGGGGTCGTGCTGGGGGTGATGTTTCAGGGTTTAGGGCAGTGCAGTGGTGTTCGGGCAGTGTAGGGGGTTGTGCTGGGGCTGGTGTTTCAGGGTTTAGGGCTGTGCAGTGGTGTTCGGGCAGTGTAGGGGGTCGTGCTGGGGCTGGTGTTTCAGGGTTTTGGGCAGAGCAGTGGTGTTCGGGCAGTGTAGGGGGTCGTGCTGGGGGTAGTGTTTCAGGGTTTAGGGCAGTCCAGTGGTGTTCGTGCAGTGTAGGGGGTCGTGCTGGGGGTGGTGTTTCTGGGTTTAGTGCAGTGCAGTGGTGTTCGGGTAGTGTAGGGGGTCGTGCTGGGGGTGGTGTTTCAGGGTTTAGGGCAGTGCAGTGGTGTTCGGGCAGTGTAGGGTGTTGTGCAGGGGGTGGTGTTTCAGGGTTTAGGGCAGTGCAGTGGTGTTCGGGCAGTGTAGGGGGTCGTGCTGGGGCTGGTGTTTCAGGGTTTAGGGGAGTGCAGTGGTGTTCGGGCAGTGTAGGGGGTCTTGCTGGGGGTGGTGTTTCAGGGTTTAGGGCAGTGGTGTTCGGGCAGTGTAGGGGGTCTTGCTGGGGGTGATGTTTCAGGGTTTAGGGCAGTGCAGTGGTGTTCGGGCAGTGTAGGGAGTCTTGCTGGGGGTAGTGTTTCAGGGTTTAGGGCAGTGCAGTGGTGTTCGTGCAGTGTAGGGGGTCGTGCTGGGGATGGTGTTTCAGGGTTTAGGGCAGTGCAGTAGTGTTCGGGCAGTGTAGGGGATCGTGCAGGGGGTGGTGTTTCAGGGTTTTGGGCTGTGCAGTGGTGTTCGGGCAGTGTAGGGGGTCATGCTGGGGGTGGTGTTTCAGGGTTTAGGGCAGTGCAGTGGTGTTCAGGCAGTGTAGGGGGTCGTGCTGAGGCTGGTGTTTCACGGTTTAGGGCAGTGCAGGTGTGTTCGGGCAGTGTAGGGGGTCGTGCTGGGGCTGGTGTTTCAGGGTTTAGGGCAGTGCAGTGGTGCTCGGGCAGTGTAGGGGGTCGTTCTGGGGGTGGTGTTTCAGGGTTTAGGGTAGTGCAGTGATGTTCGGGCAGTGTAGGGGGTCGTGCTGGGGCTGGTGTTTCAAGGTTTAGGGCAGTGCAGTGGTGTTCGGGCAGTGTAGGGGGTCCTGCTGGGGCTGGTGTTTCAGGGTTTTGGGCAGAGCAGTGGTGTTCGGGCAGTGTAGGGGGTCATGCTGGGGGTGGTGTTTCAGGGTTTAGGGCAGTGCAGTGGTGTTCAGGCAGTGTAGGGGGTCGTGCTGGGGTGGTGTTTTAGGGTTTAGGGCAGTGGTGTTCGGGCAGTGTAGGGGGTCTTGCTAGGGGTGATGTTTCAGGGTTTAGGGCAGTGCAGTGGTGTTCGGGCAGTGTAGGGGGTCTTGCTGGGGGTAGTGTTTCAGGGTTTAGGGCAGTGCAGTGGTGTTCGGGCAGTGTAGGGGGTCCTGCTGGGGCTAGTGTTTCAGGGTTTTGGGCAGTGCAGTGGTGTTCGGGCAGTGTAGGGGGTCATGCTGGGGGTGGTGTTTCAGGGTTTAGGGCAGTGCAGTGGTGTTCGGGCAGTGTAGGGGGTCGTGCTGGGGTGGTGTTTCAGGGTTTAGGGCAGTGGTGTTCGGGCAGTGTAGGGGGTCTTGCTAGGGGTGATGTTTCAGGGTTTAGGGCAGTGCAGTGGTGTTCGGGCAGTGTAGGGGGTCTTGCTGGGGATAGTGTTTCAGGGTTTAGGGCAGTGAAGTGGTGTTCGGGCAGTGTAGGGGGTCGTGATGGGGGTGGTGTTTCAGGGTTAAGGGCAGTGCAGTGGTGTTCAGGCAGTGTAGGGGGTCGTGAAGGGGGTGGTGTTTCAGGGTTTAGGGCAGTGCAGTGGTGTTCAGGCAGTGTAGGGGGTCGTGCTAGGGGTGGTGTTTCAGGGTTTAGGGCAGTGCAGTGGTGTTCGGGCAGTGTAGGGGGTCGTGCAGGGGCTGGTGTTTCAGGGTTTAGGGCAGTACAGTGGTGTTCGGGCAGTGTAGGGGGTCGTGCAGGGGGTAGTGTTTTAGGGTTTAGGGTAGTGCAGTGGTGTTTGTGTAGTGTAGGGGGTCATGTTTTAGGGTAGTGCAGTGGTGTTTGGGTAGTGTAGGGGGTCATGCTGGGGGTAGTGTTTTAGGGTTTAGGGTAGTGCAGTGGTGTTTGTGTAGTGTAGGGGGTCATGCTGGGGGTAGTGTTTTCGGGTTTAGGGTAGTGCAGTGGTGCTTGTGTAGTGTAGGGGGTCGTGCTGGGGGTAGTGTTTTCGGGTTTAGGGTAGTGCAGTGGTGTTTGTGTAGTGTAGGGGGTCATGTTTTAGGGTAGTGCAGTGGTGTTTGGGTAGTGTAGGGGGTCGTGCTGGGGGTAGTGTTTTAGGATTTAGGTTAGTGCAGTGGAGTTTGGGTAGTGTAGGGGTCGTGCTGGGGGTAGTGTTTTAGGGTTTAGGGTAGTGCAGTGGTGTTTGTGTAGTGTAGGGGGTCATGCTGGGGGTAGTGTTTTAGGGTTTAGGATAGTGCAGTGGTGCTTGTGTAGTGTAGGGGGTCGTGCTGGGGGTAGTGTTTTAGGGTTTAGGGTAGTGCAGTGGAGTGTTTGTAGTGTAGGGGGTCATGTTTTAAGATGCAACGCTCCAATACCTGACCAGTCTGCACTACATAAAACTGCAAAAAACTAAAAATAAAAAGTGTTATGCACACTTTTGTCATTGGGCTATATGTGGGCTACATCTTGGTAATATTTGTGCTACATTTGGGCTCTTTTTTCACTGGTGGCCATCTTGGAAGACTTCTTTGTTATGAAGTTTCCTAATTTCCTCATTTACTGCAGTCTCCTCAGTAGAAAATGCTTTCAGTTTTTTACTTTGATTCCATCACGAAGGCAGTGTAGGGGGTCGTGCAGGGGCTGGTGTTTTAGGGTTTAGGGTAGTGCAGTGGTGCTTGTCTAGTGTAGGGGGTCGTGCTGGGGGTAGTGTTTTAGGGTTTAGGGTAGTGCAGTGGTGTTTGTGTAGTGTAGGGGGTCATGTTTTAGGGTAGTGCAGTGGTGTTTGGGTAGTGTAGGGGGTCGTGCTGGGGGTAGTGTTTTAGGATTTAGGTTAGTGCAGTGGTGTTTGGGTAGTGTAGGGGGTCGTGCTGGGGGTAGTGTTTTAGGGTTTAGGGTAGTGCAGTGGTGTTTGTGTAGTGTAGGGGGTCATGCTGGGGGTAGTGTTTTCGGGTTTAGGGTAGTGCAGTGGTGCTTGTGTAGTGTAGGGGGTCGTGCTGGGGGTAGTGTTTTCGGGTTTAGGGTAGTGCAGTGGTGTTTGTGTAGTGTAGGGGGTCATGTTTTAGGGTAGTGCAGTGGTGTTTGGGTAGTGTAGGGGTCGTGCTGGGGGTAGTGTTTTAGGGTTTAGGGTAGTGCAGTGGTGTTTGTGTAGTGTAGGGGGTCATGCTGGGGGTAGTGTTTTAGGGTTTAGGATAGTGCAGTGGTGCTTGTGTAGTGTAGGGGGTCGTGCTGGGGGTAGTGTTTTAGGGTTTAGGGTATTGCAGTGGAGTGTTTGTAGTGTAGGGGGGTCATGTTTTAAGATGCAACGCTCCAATACCTGACCAGTCTGCACTACATAAAACTGCAAAAAATCTAAAAATAAAAAGTGTTATGCACACTTTTGTCATTGGGCTATATGTGGGCTACATCTTGGTAATATTTGTGCTACATTTGGGCTCTTTTTTCACTGGTGGCCATCTTGGAAGACTTCTTTGTTATGAAGTTTCCTAATTTCCTCATTTACTGCAGTCTCCTCAGTAGAAAATGCTTTCAGTTTTTTACTTTGATTCCATCACGAAGGCATTCAGATGTCTCACATTTGCCATAAATTCAGAATATTAGCACTCTAGTTGCTCATTAGATCACTTTAGTAAAGCTACTGCTCACCAGGGAGTTAACTGGATGTCTGCTGCTGGTATTGAAAGTGATTGTTTCAGTCTGCATGTCAGAATTTTCTAATGAAATAGAAGAGGATTTGAGATCTCACTTAAAACATGCCCTAATTTTTCTTTCTGCAGCACTAACCATAATTTTTATTTAAAAAAGAACCCCCTCATTTTGTTCCTTTTTAAATTAAATGTTTTAAGTGTTACCAGTTTATTCCAATCAAGATGGCTTCAGGTGAGCCATACTTTTGTCATAAGTAAGGCTGTTAGCGCTCTAGTTGTTCTTTAGAACACTCTGGGAAGCTGCAGTAGAACACAAAGGCATCAACTGGCAGGCTGCTCCTGTTGAAATATAACAGGAAGATATTTGAGATCACACTTGAAACATGTCCTGATTTTTCTTTCTACAGCACTAACCATAATTTCTATGACAAAATGAACCCCATCATTTTGTTCCTTTTTAAATTAAATGTTTTAAGTGTTACCAGTTTATTCCAATCAAGATGGCTTCAGGTGTGCGATGCTTTTGTCATAAGTAAGGTTGTTAGCACTCTAGTTGTTCTTTAGAACACTCTGGGAAGCTGCAGTAGAACACAAAGGAATCAACTGACAGTCTCTGCCCTTGTTGGATGTACATGTTTTACTGAGAATGTCAGACTTCATTCTCAGATGACTGAGAAAGATAATGTGAATTTACAGAAAATATGCTCTCATTTTAGCTTCTGGAGCACCTTCCAAAACTCTATGGGACAAGCATGTGAAAATAGTTTTCTCTCAAACATGATTCATGATATCCCAGCAGAAGGTTTTTCACAGGGTAAAATCACCTTAGAACACACCACAATTCCTGAAATTAGTATGGTACCATCAACAAATGAATTCTAATGTAACTAAAGTCTGTTATCACCCTTTATAGTTCTCCTTTTGGTAACCCTCAAAATCTTTGATTCACTACAATGCATTTCAATGGGGTACTATCATGTATATTGGTCTCATGATGGCTGCCAGCAATTCCAGGATGAAGTGCTGACAGCCAATCAGATCTCACAATGACATGTGTGGTTAGGCTGTGCCCAGATATATATGTGATTTTACTTTTGATTTTCTCAGGAACTACTGAACGGATTTACACCATTTAAGTAAAAGGCACGACACTGAACCAAGGGCTACCTCTTTGCCAAATTTGGTGTAATTCCGTTCAGCAGTTCGGGCTGTAGCTGCGACTAAAGGTTCCTATGGAAAAATGAATGGGGAAAACACGTTTTGGGACCCCCCTTTTTTCTCGGCCCCCGCTTGACGAATCACCCCGAGACTTTCAGGATAGGAGCGGACCGGAGCGCCCCAACAAGTTGGAAACTTTCGCGAAGATTCGTCAACCGGCGCCAACGTTATTTCAAATAGAATGTTGCGGATTTCCTATGGAAAATAGGTCCAAACTATAACTATCTACTGGCGACCGCCAGTAGATTATATATATATATATATATATATATATATATATATATATATATATATATATATATATATATATATATATATATATATATATATATATCCACAAGACAAGACTCCATGAAGGGGGTCCCCGACCCTGCAGGGCGGCTTCTGCTGACGGGAATGGAGAGACCTGTTAAAGCACAGCAGTGCACAAAGAAAAGAAGCACAGAAGCCCAATTCCGGATAACATCAAAACGTTTTATTCCTCAAGAAGATGGCAGCAATTTGCAGTCCTTACACGTTTCAGCAGAGATGCCTTGTTCACTGGTGAGGGGGATTGCATTCAGTCAAAGTGTTTAAATCCATTTTGTCATGTGGCTTGACAAACTCGTACAGATACCAGAATGCACCATTGTTATTCCTTATGCTTTGTACTGTGGTGCACATTTGTAATAAAGCTGAATAGCGTCACAAACACCACAATTGAAAGTTCATATTTTTCAGGTCATTTCATATCTTGCAAATTATTAAATAGCCACATGTATTTCATAGTAGTGGTATATGTTTTCGCAATCCTTATTGCTGCTCCTCTATAGCCTATCTCACGCAGAGAAACCAGAATTTCCAAAGGGAGGTGAATACCTCTCTCATCTCCCTTTCTCACCTTCTGTCACCACTAATTCCACGGTAAATCCATTTTCTGGAACGAAGGCGAGCGGGTCATGCCCCATATTTAACATCCACAAGACAAGACTCCATGAAGGGGGCCCCCGACCCTGCAGGGCGGCTTCTGCTGACGGGAATGGAGAGACCCGTTAAAGCACAGCAGTGCACAAAGAATAGAAGCACAGAAGCCCAATTACGGATAACGTCAAAACGTTTTATTCCTCAAGGAGATGGCAGCAATTTGAAGTCCTTACACGTTTTGGCAGAGATGCCTTGTTCAGAGGTGAGTGGGATTGCATTCAGTCAAAGTGTTTAAATCCATTTTGTCACGTGCCTTGACAAACTCCTACAGATGCAAGAATGCACCATTGTTATTCCTTATGCTTTGTTCTGTGGTGCACATTTGTAATAAAGCTGAATAGCATCACAACACCACAATTGAAAGTTCGTATTTTTCAGTACATTTCATACCTTGCAAATTATTATATAGCCACATGCATTTCATAGTGGTGGTATATGTTTTCGCAATCCTTATTGCTGCTCCATGCGGCCCCCCTCCCGGGAAAAGTTTTTAAAAAACGGGGCCAGGCCCCGGGGATGGGGTCCCCGGGGCCAGAAGTGGCCCTGGGGAGGGGGGCCACACAGCCCCCCTCCCTGGAAAAATAATTTTTGGTGGGGCGATGAGGTCCTCTTGTGTCTTGAGGACCTCAGTACTAAAGTGGACTTCATCCCCGAGTAGCAGTGCGCCAGGAGGCGTGTTTTGCAGAGTGGTGTAAAAAGGGGGCATGGCCTCGGACCACTCTCAGCAATCCAGCTGTGTGGGGCTTACTAGAGATAACAGGAGGGCTAGTTGGCCCCCTGGGACCCTCAGGAGGCAAGAGGACTTCATCCCCCAACCAAGAGCGCGCCAGGAGGTGCGTTTGCAGAGTGATGCAGGGAGGGGGCAGGGCCTCCAGCGAGATGTCGGCTTTTCTTTTTTTTAACATTTTTAGAAGAGGGGCTGTGTGGCCCCCCTTCTTTTAGTTTTTTATGGGCCCTGGGGACCCCATCCCCCAGGGCCCTCGTTTCCATAGAAGCTAAACTATGAACTCAATGAGACAAAAAAAAAGAAGGAATCACTGAAGAACACTTCTGGACCTAGTCAGAGGTATGAGCAGGGACACTTAAATTATGCGACTGTTTGGCTGCACCGACTTTTGCACAATTATACATTTTCCTGCATTAGCCACATAATCCATCATCTGCTGCCTAATCTGCAGATTTGAACAAAAAAAGCCTTGTTTCTAGCTCAAGCGGCTCAAACGTTACCAAAAATGCAGCGACAAGTGTTACAGCATGGTGGAAGGACCTTTACAAACCCAGAATGGTCACCTGTTACTTATTGCTAAATGTGGGTGTTAAATTGGTACTAATGGTGTGCAAGCCACTCTTGCTTCTTTCTGCACCTCTCTTGCCTCTTTCTGCATTTCTGTTGCTTCTTTATGCACTTCTTTTGTTTCTTTTTGCACCTCTCTTGCTTCTTTCTGCACCCCTCTTGCTTCTTTCTGCACCCCTCTTCCCGCGCCTCTCTTACCTCTTTCTGCATTTCTGTTGCTTCTTTCTGCACCTTTCGTTCTTTTTCTGCACTTCTCTTGCCTTTCTGCAAATCTCTTCTACTTTGTGCACCCCTCTTGCCTCTTTCTGCACCTCTCTTGCCTCTTTCCGCACCCCTCTTCCCTCTTTCTGGACCCCTCCTGCCTCTTTCTGCACCTCTGTTCCTTGTTTCTGCACTTCTTTTGTTTCTTTCTGCACCTCTCTAGCTTCTTTCTGCACCCCTCTTGCCTCTTTCTCCACCCCTGTTCCCCCTTTCTGGACCTCTGTTGCTTCTTTCTGCACTTCTCTTGTCTCTTTCTCCACCCCTCTGCCCTCTTTCTGCACCTCTGTTGTTTCTTTCTGCACCACTCTTGCTTCTTTCTGCACCCCCATGCCTCTTTCACACCCCTCCTCCAGCACCACTCTTGCCTATTTCTGCACCTCTGTTTCTTCTTTCTGCACTTCTTCTGTTTCTTTCTGCAGCTCTCTTGCTTCTTTCTGCACCCCCTTGACTCTTTCTCCACCCATCCACCCTCTTTCTGCACCCCTGTTGCCTCTTTCTGCACTTCTGTTCTTTCTTTCTGCACTTATTTTGTTTCTTTCTGCACATCTCTTGCTTCTTTCTGCACCCCACGTGCCTCTTTCTGCACCCCTCTTCCCTCTTTTTGTACCCCTCTTGCCTCTTTCTGTACCTTTGTTGCTTCTTTCTGCACTCCTCGTGCCTCTTTCACACCCCTCTTCTCTCTTTCTGCACCCCTCTTGCCTCTTTCCGCACCTCTGTTCTTTCTGCACTTCTTTTGTTTCTTTCTGCACCTCTCACTTCTTTCTGCACCCCTTTGCCTCTTTCTGCACCACTCTTGCTTCTTTCTGCACCTCTTTTCCTTCTTTCTGCACTTCTTTTGTTTCTTTCTGCAGCTCTTTTGCTTCTTTCTGCACCTCCTTCCCTCTTTCTCCACCCCACTTCCCTCTTTCTTCACCCCTGTTGTCTCTTTCTGCACCTCTGTTCCTTCTTTTGTTTCTTTTTGCACATCTCTTGCTTCTTTCTGCACCGCTTGTGCCTCTTTCTGAACCCCTCTTCCCTCTTTTTGCACCCCTCTTGCCTCTTTCTGCACCTCTGTTGCTTCTTTCTGCACTACTCTTGCTTCTTTCTGCACCTCTTTGCTTCTTTCTGCAACACCCGTGCTTATTTCTGCACCCTTCTTCCCTCTTTCTGCACCTCTCTTGCATCTTTCTGCGCCTCTGTTCCTTCTTTCTGCTCTTCTTTGATTTCTTTCTGCACATCTCTTGCTTCTTTCTGCACCCCTCTTGCCACTTTCTCCACCCCTGTTCCCCCTTTTTGCATCTCTGTTGCTTCTTTCTGCACTTCTGTTGCCTCTTTCTCCACCCCTCTTCCCTCGTTCTGCACCTCTCTTGCTTCTTTGTGCACTTTTCTTACTTCTTTCTGCACCCCTTGTGCCTCTTTCTGCACCCGTTGTGCCTCTTTCTGCACCCCTTGTGCCTCTTTCTGCACCCCTCTTCTCTCTTTCTGCACTCCTCTTGCCTCTTTCTGCACATCTGTTCCTTGTTTCTGTAATTCTTTTGTTTCTTTCTGCACCTATCTTGCTTCGCTCTGCTTCCCTTTTGCCTCTTTCTCCACCCTCTTCCCTCTTTCTGCATCTCTGTTACTTCTTTCTGCATTTCACTTGCTTCTTTCTGCATCTCTCTTGCTTCTTTCTGCACCCCTTGTGCCTCTTTCTGCACCCCTCATCCCTCTTTCTGCACTCTTCTTGCCTCTTTCTGCACCTCTGTTGCTTCTTTCTGCACTTCTTTTGTTTCTTTCTGCACCCCTCTTGCCTCTTTCTGCACTCTTCTTGCCTCTTTCTGCAACTCCTTTGCTTCTTTCTGCACTTCTTTTGTTTCTTTCTGCATCTCTCACGTCTTTCTGCACCCATTTTCCATCTATCTGCACCCCTCTTCCCTCTTTCTGCACCTCTATTCCTTCTTTCTGTACTACTCTTGTTTCTTTCTGCAGCTCTCTTGCTTCTTTCTGCATCCCCTTGCCTCTTTCTCCACCCCTCTTCCCTCTTTCTTCACCCCTGTTGCCTCTTTCTGCACCTCTGTTCCTTCTTTTGTTTCTTTCTGTACATCTCATGCTTCTTTATGCACCCCTCGTGCCTCTTTCGGCACCCCTATTGCCTATTTTTGCACCCCTCTTGCCTCTTTCTGCACCTCTGTTGCTTCTTTCTGCACTACTCTTGCTTCTTTCTGCACCTCTTTGCTTCTTTCTGCACCACTTGTGCTTCTTTCTTCACCCTTCTTCCCTCTTTCTGGACCTCTCTTGCATCTTTCTGCACCTCTGTTCCTTCTTTCTGCTCTTCTTTGATTTCTTTCTGCACCTCTCTTGCTTCTTTCTGTACCCCGCTTGCCACATTCTCCACCCCTGTTCCCCCTTTTTGCATCTCTGTTGCTTCTTTCTGCACTTCTCTTGCCTCTTTCTCCACCCCTCATCCCTCTTTCTGCACCCCTTTTGCCTCTTTCTGCACCACTCTTGCTTCTTTCTGCACCTCTTTTCCTTCTTTCTGTACTTCTTTTGTTTCTTTCTGCAGCTCTCTTGCTTCTTTCTGCACCTCCTTGCCTCTTTCTC
This sequence comes from Calotriton arnoldi, assembly GCA_963921515.1. Taxonomy (NCBI): domain Eukaryota; kingdom Metazoa; phylum Chordata; class Amphibia; order Caudata; family Salamandridae; genus Calotriton; species Calotriton arnoldi. Next base: position 14,860 of record CAWUFW010012913.1, read on the forward strand.
CACCCCTCTTCCCTCTTTCTTCACCCCTGTTGTCTCTTTCTGCACCTCTATTCCTTCTTTTGTTTCTTTCTGTACATCTCTTGCTTCTTTCTGCATTCCTTGTGCCTCTTTCTGCACCCCTATTCCCTCTTTTTGTACCCCTCTTGCCTCTTTCTGCACCTCTGTTGCTTCTTTCTGCACTACTCTTGCTTCTTTCTGCACCTCTTTGCTTCTTTCTGCAACATTCGTGCTTATTTCTGCACCCTTCTTCCCTCTTTCTGCACCTCTCTTGCCTCTTTCTGCGCCTCTGTCCATCTTTCTGCTCTTCTTTGATTTCTTTCTGCACATCTCTTGCTTCTTTCTGCACACCTCTTGCCACTTTCTCCACCCCTGTTCCCCCTTTTTGCATCTCTGTTGCTTCTTTCTGCACTTCTGTTCCCTCTTTCTCCACCCCTCTTCCCTCGTTCTGCACCTCTCTTGCTTCTTTGTGCACTTTTCTTACTTCTTTCTGCACCCCTCGTGCCTCTTTTTGTACCCCTTGTGCCGCTTTCTGCACCCCTCTTCTCTCTTTCTGCACTCCTCATGCCTCTCTCTGCACATCTGTTCCTTGTTTCTGTACTTCTTTTGTTTCTTTCTGCACCTCTCTTGCTTCTCTCTGCTTCCCTCTTGCCTCTTTCTCCACCCTCTTCCCTCTTCCCTCTTTCGGCATCTCTGTTACTTCTTTCTGCATTTCACTTGCTTCTTTATGCATCTCTCTTGCTTCTTTCTGCACCCCTTGTGCCTCTTTCTGCACCCCTCATCCCTCTTTCTGCACCCCTTGTGCCTCTTTCTGCACCCCTCATCCCTCTTTCTGCACTCTTCTTGCCTCTTTCTGCACCTCTTTTGCTTCTTTCTGCACTTCTTTTGTTTCTTTCTGCACCCCTCTTGCCTCTTTCTGCACTCTTCTTGCCTCTTTCTGCACCTCTTTTGCTTCTTTCTGCACTTCTTTTGTTTCTTTCTGCATATCTCACGTCTTTCTGCACCCATTTTCCATCTATCTGCACCCCTCCTCCCTCTTTCTGCACCTCTGTTCCTTCTTTCTGTACTACTTTTGTTTCTTTCTGCAGCTCTCTTGCTTCTTTCTGCACCCCCTTGCCTCTTTCTCCACCCCTCTTCCCTCTTTCTTCACCCCTGTTGCCTCTTTCTGCACCTCTGTTCCTTCTTTTGTTTCTTTCTGTACATCTCATGCTTCTTTATGCACCCCTCGTGCCTCTTACGGCACCCCTATTCCCTATTTTTGCACCCCTCTTGCCTCTTTCTGCACCTCTGTTGCTTCTTTCTGCACCTCTTTGCTTCTTTCTGCACCACTCGTGCTTCTTTCTTCACCCTTCTTCCCTCTTTCTGGACCTCTCTTGCATCTTTCTGCACCTCTGTTCCTTCTTTCTGCTCTTCTTTGATTTCTTTCTGCACCTCTCTTGCTTCTTTCTGTACCCCTCTAGCCACATTCTCCACCCCTGTTCCCCCTTTTTGCATCTCTGTTGCTTCTTTCTGCACTTCTCTTGCCTCTTTCTCCACCCCTCATCCCTCTTTCTGCACCTCTGTTGCTTTTTTCTGAAGTTCTGCTAGCTTCTTTCTACACCTCTGTCCCTTCTTTATGCAACCCTTGTGCCTCTTTCTGCACCCCTCTTGCCTCTTTCTGCACCTCTGTTCCTTCTTTCTTCACTTCTTTTGTCTCTCTATGCACATCTCTTGCTTTTTTCTGCACCCCTCTTGCCTTTTTCTTCACCCCTCTTCCCCCTTTCTGCATCTCTGTTGCTTCTTTCTGCACTTCTGTTGCCTCTTTCTCCACCCCTCTTCCCTCGTTCTGCACCTCGGTTGCTTCTTTCTGCACTTTTCTTACTTCTGTCTGCACCCCTCATGCTTCTTTCTGCACCCATTGCACCTCTTTCTGCACCCCTCTTCTCTCTATCTGCACTCCTCTTGCCTCTTTCTGCACATCCGTTCCTTGTTTCTGTACTTCTTTTGTTTCTTTCTGCACCTCTCTTGCTTCTCTCTGCTTCCCTCTTGCCTCTTTCTCCACCCTCTTCCCTCTTTCTACATCTCTGTTACTTCTTTCTGCACTTCTCTTGCTTCTTTCTGCACCTCTGTCCCTTCTTTCTGCAACCCTTGTGCCTCTTTCGGCACCCTCTTCCCTCTTTCTGCACCCCTCTTGCCTCTTTCTGCACCTCTGTTCCTTCTTTTTGCACTTCTTTTGTTTCTTTCTGCAACTCTCTTGCTTCTTTCTGCATACCTTTTCCCTCTTTCTGCACCTGTCTTCCCTCTTTCTGTACCTCTGTTGCTTCTTTCTGCACTTCTCTTGCTTCTTTCTGCACCTCTCATGCCTCTTTCTGCACCCCTTTTCCCTCTTTCTGCACCTTTCTTGCCTCTCTCTGCACCTCTGGTCCTTCTTTCTGCACTTCTTTTGTTTCTTTCAACAGCTCTCTTGCTTCTTTATACACCCCCTTGCCTCTTTCTCCACCCCTCTTCCCTCTTTCTGCACCCCTGTTGCCTCTTTCCGCACCCCTGTTGCCTCTTTCCGCACCCCTGTTGCCTCTTTCTGTACCCCTGTTGCCTCTTTCTGCACCTCTGTTCCTTCTTTCTGCACTTCTTTTGTTTCTTTCTGCACATCTCTTGCTTCATTCTGCACCCCTCATGCCTCTTTCTGTACCGCTATTCCCTCTTTTTGCACTCTGTTCTTTCTTTCTGCACTTCTTTTATTCCTTTCTGCACCCTTCTTCCCTTTTTTGCATCCCTCTTGCCTCTTTCAGCAGTTCTCTTGTCATTTTCTGCACCTCTCTTGCCTCTTTATGCACCTTACTTGCCTCTTTCTGCACTTCTCTTGCTTCTTTCTGCACCTCTCATGCCTCTTTCTGCACCCCTTTTCCCTCTTTCTGTACATTTCTTGCTTCTCTCTGCACCTCTGGTTCTTCTTTCTGCACTTCTTTTGTTTCTTTCAACAGCTCTCTTGCTTCTTTCTACACCCCCTTGCCTCTTTCTCCACCCCTCTTCCCTCTTTCTGCACCCCTGTTGACTCTTTCCGCACCCCTGTTGCCTCTTTCTGTACCCCTGTTGCCTCTTTCTGCACCTCTGTTCCTTCTTTCTGCACTTCTTTTGTTTCTTTCTGCACATCTCTTGCTTCATTCTGCACCCCTCATGCCTCTTTCTGTACCCCTATTCCCGCTTTTTGCACTCTGTTCTTTCTTTCTGCACTTCTTTTATTCCTTTCTGCACCCTTCTTCCCTTTTTTGCATCCCTCTTGCCTCTTTCTGCAGTTATCTTGTCATTTTCTGCACCTCTCTTGCCTCTTTCTGCACCTTACTTGCCTCTTTCTGCACTTCTCTTGCTTCTTTCTATACCTCTCTTGCTTCTTTCAGCAATTCTCTTGCCTCTTTCTGCACTTCTCTTGCTTGTTTCTGCATTTCTCTTGTGTCTTTCTGCACCTCTGTTGCCTCTTTCTGCAACTCTTTTGCTTCTTTCTGCACCCCTCTTGCCTCTTTCTGCACCCCTCATTGCTCTATCTGCACTTCTCTTGCCTCTTTCTGCATCCCTGTTCCCACTTTTTGCACCTTTCCTGCCTGTTTCTGCACCTCTCTTGCCTCTTTCTGTACCTCTGTTGCTTCTCTCTGCACTTCTCTTGCCTCTTGTGGCACCCTTCATGCCTCTTTCAGCACCTCTGTTGCTTCTTTCTGCATTTCTCTTCCTTCTTTCTGCACCCCTCCTGCCTCTTTCTGTACCCCTCCTGCCTCTTTGTGCACCTCTGTTCCTTGTTTCTGTACTTCTTTTGTTTCTTTCTGCACCTCTCTTGCTTCTCTCTGCTTCCCTCTTGCCTCTTTCTCCACCCTCTTCCCTCTTTCTGCATCTCTGTTACTTCTTTCTGCATTTCACTTGCTACTTTCTGCACCCCTTGTGCCTCTTTCTGCACCCCTCATCCCTCTTTCTGCACTCTTCTTGCCTCTTTCTGCACCTCTTTTGCTTCTTTCTGCACTTCTTTTGTTTCTTTCTGCACCCCTCTTGCCTCTTTCTGCACTCTTCTTGCCTCTTTCTGCACCTCTTTTGCTTCTTTCTGCACTTCTTTTGTTTCTTTCTGCATCTCTCACGTCTTTCTGCACCCATTTTCCATCTATCTGCACCCCTCCTCCCTCTTTCTGCACCTCTGTTCCTTCTTTCTGTACTACTTTTGTTTCTTTCTGCAGCTCTCTTGCTTCTTTCTGCACCCCCTTGCCTCTTTCTCCACCCCTCTTCCCTCTTTCTTCACCCCTGTTGCCTCTTTCTGCACCTCTGTTCCTTCTTTTGTTTCTTTCTGTACATCTCATGCTTCTTTATGAACCCCTCGTGCCTCTTACGGCACCCCTATTCCCTATTTTTGCACCCCTCTTGCCTCTTTCTGCACCTCTGTTGCTTCTTTCTGCACTACTCTTGCTTCTTTCTGCACCTCTTTGCTTCTTTCTGCACCACTCGTGCTTCTTTCTTCACCCTTCTTCCCTCTTTCTGGACCTCTCTTGCATCTTTCTGCACCTCTGTTCCTTCTTTCTGCTCTTCTTTGATTTCTTTCTGCACCTCTCTTGCTTCTTTCTGTACCCCTCTAGCCACATTCTCCACCCCTGTTCCCCCTTTTTGCATCTCTGTTGCTTCTTTCTGCACTTCTCTTGCCTCTTTCTCCACCCTCATCCCTCTTTCTGCACCTCTGTTGCTTTTTCTGAAGTTCTGCTAGCTTCTTTCTACACCTCTGTCCCTTCTTTATGCAACCCTTGTGCCTCTTTCTGCACCCCTCTTGCCTCTTTCTGCACCTCTGTTCCTTCTTTCTTCACTTTTTTTGTCTCTCTATGCACATCTCTTGCTTTTTTCTGCACCCCTCTTGCCTTTTTCTTCACCCCTCTTCCCCCTTTCTGCATCTCTGTTGCTTCTTTCTGCACTTCTGTTGCCTCTTTCTCCACCCCTCTTCCCTCGTTCTGCACCTCGGTTGCTTCTTTCTGCACTTTTCTTACTTCTTTCTGCACCCCTCGTGCTTCTTTCTGCACCCCTTGCGCCTCTTTCTGTGCCCCTCTTCTCTCTTTCTGCACTCCTCTTGCCTCTTTCTGCACATCCGTTCCTTGTTTCTGTACTTCTTTTGTTACTTTCTGCACCTCTCTTGCTTCTCTCTGCTTCCCTCTTGCCTCTTTCTCCACCCTCTTCCCTCTTTCTGCATCTCTGTTACTTCTTTCTGCACTTCTCTTGCTTCTTTCTGCACCTCTGTCCCTTCTTTCTGCAACCCTTGTGCCTCTTTCAGCACCCTCTTCCCTCTTTCTGCACCCCTCTTGCCTCTTTCTGCACCTCTGTTCCTTCTTTTTGCACTTCTTTTGTTTCTTTCTGCAACCCTCTTGCTTCTTTCTGCACACCTTTTCCCTCTTTCTGCACCTGTCTTCCCTCTTTCTGTACCTCTGTTGCTTCTTTCTGCACTTCTCTTGCTTCTTTCTGCACCTCTCATGCCTCTTTCTGCACCCCTTTTCCCTCTTTCTGCACCTTTCTTGCCTCTCTCTGCACCTCTGGTCCTTCTTTCTGCACTTCTTTTGTTTCTTTCAACAGCTCTCTTGCTTCTTTATACACCCCCTTGCCTCTTTCTCCACCCCTCTTCCCTCTTTCTGCACCCCTGTTGGCTCTTTCCGCACCCCTGTTGCCTCTTTCTGTACCCCTGTTGCCTCTTTCTGCACCTCTGTTCCTTCTTTCTGCACTTCTTTTGTTTCTTTCTGCACATCTCTTGCTTCATTCTGCACCCCTCATGCCTCTTTCTGTACCCCTATTCCCTCTTTTTGCACTCTGTTCTTTCTTTCTGCACTTCTTTTATTCCTTTCTGCACCCTTCTTCCCTTTTTTGCATCCCTCTTGCCTCTTTCTGCAGTTATCTTGTCATTTTCTGCACCTCTCTTGCCTCTTTCTGCACCTTACTTGCCTCTTTCTGCACTTCTCTTGCTTCTTTCTATACCTCTGTTGCTTCTTTCAGCAATTCTCTTGCCTCTTTCTGCACTTCTCTTGCTTGTTTCTGCATTTCTCTTGTGTCTTTCTGCACCTCTGTTGCCTCTTTCTGCAACTCTTTTGCTTCTTTCTGCACCCCTCTTGCCTCTTTCTGCACCCCTCATTGCTCTATCTGCACTTCTCTTGCCTCTTTCTGCATCCCTGTTCCCACTTTTTGCACCTTTCCTGCCTGTTTCTGCACCTCTCTTGCCTCTTTCTGTACCTCTGTTGCTTCTCTCTGCACTTCTCTTGCCTCTTGTGGCACCCTTCATGCCTCTTTCAGCACCTCTGTTGCTTCTTTCTGCATTTCTCTTCCTTCTTTCTGCACCCCTCCTGCCTCTTTCTGTACCCCTCCTGCCTCTTTGTGCACCTCTGTTCCTTGTTTCTGTACTTCTTTTGTTTCTTTCTGCACCTCTCTTGCTTCTCTCTGCTTCCCTCTTGCCTCTTTCTCCACCCTCTTCCCTCTTTCTGCATCTCTGTTACTTCTTTCTGCATTTCACTTGCTACTTTCTGCACCCCTTGTGCCTCTTTCTGCACCCCTCATCCCTCTTTCTGCACTCTTCTTGCCTCTTTCTGCACCTCTTTTGCTTCTTTCTACACTTCTTTTGTTTCTTTCTGCACCCCTCTTGCCTCTTTCTGCACTCTTCGTGCCTCTTTCTGCACCTCTTTTGCTTCTTTCTGCACTTCTTTTGTTTCTTTCTGCATCTCTCAGGTCTTTCTGCACCCATTTTCCATCTATCTGCACCCCTCCTCCCTCTTTCTGCACCTCTGTTCCTTCTTTCTGTACTACTTTTGTTTCTTTCTGCAGCTCTCTTGCTTCTTTCTGCACCCCCTTGCCTCTTTCTCCACCCCTCTTCCCTCTTTCTTCACCCCTGTTGCCTCTTTCTGCACCTCTGTTCCTTCTTTTGTTTCTTTCTGTACATCTCATGCTTCTTTATGAACCCCTCGTGCCTCTTACGGCACCCCTATTCCCTATTTTTGCACCCCTCTTGCCTCTTTCTGCACCTCTGTTGCTTCTTTCTGCACTACTCTTGCTTCTTTCTGCACCTCTTTGCTTCTTTCTGCACCACTCGTGCTTCTTTCTTCACCCTTCTTCCCTCTTTCTGGACCTCTCTTGCATCTTTCTGCACCTCTGTTCCTTCTTTCTGCTCTTCTTTGATTTCTTTCTGCACCTCTCTTGCTTCTTTCTGTACCCCTCTAGCCACATTCTCCACCCTGTTCCCCCTTTTTGCATCTCTGTTGCTTCTTTCTGCACTTCTCTTGCCTCTTTCTCCACCCCTCATCCCTCTTTCTGCACCTCTGTTGCTTTTTCTGAAGTTCTGCTAGCTTCTTTCTACACCTCTGTCCCTTCTTTATGCAACCCTTGTGCCTCTTTCTGCACCCCTCTTGCCTCTTTCTGCACCTCTGTTCCTTCTTTCTTCACTTTTTTTGTCTCTCTATGCACATCTCTTGCTTTTTTCTGCACCCCTCTTGCCTTTTTCTTCACCCCTCTTCCCCCTTTCTGCATCTCTGTTGCTTCTTTCTGCACTTCTGTTGCCTCTTTCTCCACCCTCTTCCCTCGTTCTGCACCTCGGTTGCTTCTTTCTGCACTTTTCTTACTTCTTTCTGCACCCCTCGTGCTTCTTTCTGCACCCCTTGCGCCTCTTTCTGTGCCCCTCTTCTCTCTTTCTGCACTCCTCTTGCCTCTTTCTGCACATCCGTTCCTTGTTTCTGTACTTCTTTTGTTACTTTCTGCACCTCTCTTGCTTCTCTCTGCTTCCCTCTTGCCTCTTTCTCCACCCTCTTCCCTCTTTCTGCATCTCTGTTACTTCTTTCTGCACTTCCCTTGCTTCTTTCTGCACCTCTGTCCCTTCTTTCTGCAACCCTTGTGCCTCTTTCAGCACCCTCTTCCCTCTTTCTGCACCCCTCTTGCCTCTTTCTGCACCTCTGTTCCTTCTTTTTGCACTTCTTTTGTTTCTTTCTGCAACCCTCTTGCTTCTTTCTGCACACCTTTTCCCTCTTTCTGCACCTGTCTTCCCTCTTTCTGTACCTCTGTTGCTTCTTTCTGCACTTCTCTTGCTTCTTTCTGCACCTCTCATGCCTCTTTCTGCACCCCTTTTCCCTCTTTCTGCACCTTTCTTGCCTCTCTCTGCACCTCTGGTCCTTCTTTCTGCACTTCTTTTGTTTCTTTCAACAGCTCTCTTGCTTCTTTATACACCCCCTTGCCTCTTTCTCCACCCCTCTTCCCTCTTTCTGTACCCCTGTTGCCTCTTTCTGCACCTCTGTTCCTTCTTTCTGCACTTCTTTTGTTTCTTTCTGCACATCTCTTGCTTCATTCTGCACCCCTCATGACTCTTTCTGTACCCCTATTCCCTCTTTTTGCACTCTGTTATTTCTTTCTGCACTTCTTTTATTCCTTTCTGCACCCTTCTTCCCTTTTTTGCATCCCTCTTGCCTCTTTCTGCAGTTCTCTTGTCATTTTCTGCACCTCTCTTGCCTCTTTATGCACCTTACTTGCCTCTTTCTGCACTTCTCTTGCTTCTTTCTGCACCTCTCATGCCTCTTTCTGCACCCCTTTTCCCTCTTTCTGCACCTTTCTTGCTTCTCTCTGCACCTCTGGTCCTTCTTTCTGCACTTCTTTTGTTTCTTTCAACAGCTCTCTTGCTTCTTTCTACACTCCCTTGCCTCTTTCTCCACCCCTCTTCCCTCTTTCTGCACCCCTGTTGCCTCTTTCCGCACCCATGTTGCCTCTTTCTGTACCCCTGTTGCCTCTTTCTGCACCTCTGTTCCTTCTTTCTGCACTTCTTTTGTTTCTTTCTGCACATCTCTTGCTTCATTCTGCACCCCTCATGCCTCTTTCTGTACCCCTATTCCCTCTTTTTGCACTCTGTTCTTTCTTTCTGCACTTCTTTTATTCCTTTCTGCACCCTTCTTCCCTTTTTTGCATCCCTCTTGCCTCTTTCTGCAGTTCTCTTGTCATTTTCTGCACCTCTCTTGCCTCTTTCTGCACCATACTTGCCTCTTTCTGCACTTCTCTTGCTTCTTTCTATACCTCTGTTGCTTCTTTCAGCAATTCTCTTGCCTCTTTCTGCACTTCTCTTGCTTGTTTCTGCATTTCTCTTGTGTCTTTCTGCACCTCTGTTGCCTCTTTCTGCACCTCTTTTGCTTCTTTCTGCACCCCTCTTGCCTCTTTCTGCACCCCTCATTTCTCTATCTGCACCTCTCTTGCCTCTTTCTGCATCCCTGTTCCCACTTTTTGCACCTTTCCTGCCTGTTTCTGCACCTCTCTTGCCTCTTTCTGTACCTCTGTTGCTTCTCTCTGCACTTCTCTTGCCTCTTTTGGCACCCTTCATGCCTCTTTCAGCAACTCTGTTGCTTCTTTCTGCATTTCTCTTCCTTCTTTCTGCACCTCTCCTGCCTCTTTCTGTACCCCTCCTGCCTCTTTGTGCACCTCTCCTACCTCTTTCTGCACCGCTCTTGCCTCTTTCTGCACCCCTCTCTCTGTACCTCTCTTGCCTCTTTCTGCACCTCTTTTGCTTCTTTCTGCACTTTTCTTGCCTCTTTCTGTACCCCTATTCCCTCTTTTTGCACTCTGTTCTTTCTTTCTGCACTTCTTTTATTCCTTTCTGCACCCTTCTTCCCTTTTTTGCATCCCTCTTGCCTCTTTCTGCAGTTCTCTTGTCATTTTCTGCACCTCTCTTGCCTCTTTCTGCACCTTACTTGCCTCTTTCTGCACTTCTCTTGCTTCTTTCTATACCTCTGTTGCTTCTTTCAGCAATTCTCTTGCCTCTTTCTGCACTTCTCTTGCTTGTTTCTGCATTTCTCTTGTGTCTTTCTGCACCACTGTTGCCTCTTTCTGCACCTCTTTTGCTTCTTTCTGCACCCCTCTTGCCTCTTTCTGCACCCCTCATTGCTCTATCTTCCACTTCTCTTGCCTCTTTCTGCATCCCTGTTCCCACTTTTTGCACCTTTCCTGCCTGTTTCTGCACCTCTCTTGCCTCTTTCTGTACCTCTGTTGCTTCTCTCTGCACTTCTCTTGCCTCTTGTGGCACCCTTCATGCCTCTTTCAGCACCTCTGTTGCTTCTTTCTGCATTTCTCTTCCTTCTTTCTGCACCCCTCCTGCCTCTTTCTGTACCCCTCCTGCCTCTTTGTGCACCTCTGTTCCTTGTTTCTGTACTTCTTTTGTTTCTTTCTGCACCTCTCTTGCTTCTCTCTGCTTCCCTCTTGCCTCTTTCTCCACCCTCTTCCCTCTTTCTGCATCTCTGTTACTTCTTTCTGCATTTCACTTGCTACTTTCTGCACCCCTTGTGCCTCTTTCTGCACCCCTCATCCCTCTTTTTGCACTCTTCTTGCCTCTTTCTGCACCTCTTTTGCTTCTTTCTGCACTCCTTTTGTTTCTTTCTGCACCCTCTTGCCTCTTTCTGCACTCTTCTTGCCTCTTTCTGCACCTCTTTTGCTTTTTTCTGCACTTCTTTTGTTTCTTTCTGCATCTCTCACGTCTTTCTGCACCCATTTTCCATCTATCTGCACCCCTCCTCCCTCTTTCTGCACCTCTGTTCCTTCTTTCTGTACTACTTTTGTTTCTTTCTGCAGCTCTCTTGCTTCTTTCTGCACCCCCTTGCCTCTTTCTCCACCCCTCTTCCCTCTTTCTTCACCCCTGTTGCCTCTTTCTGCACCTCTGTTCCTTCTTTTGTTTCTTTCTGTACATCTCATGCTTCTTTATGAACCCCTCGTGCCTCTTACGGCACCCCTATTCCCTATTTTTGCACCCCTCTTGCCTCTTTCTGCACCTCTGTTGCTTCTTTCTGCACTACTCTTGCTTCTTTCTGCACCTCTTTGCTTCTTTCTGCACCACTCGTGCTTCTTTCTTCACCCTTCTTCCCTCTTTCTGGACCTCTCTTGCATCTTTCTGCACCTCTGTTCCTTCTTTCTGCTCTTCTTTGATTTCTTTCTGCACCTCTCTTGCTTCTTTCTGTACCCCTCTAGCCACATTCTCCACCCCTGTTCCCCCTTTTTGCATCTCTGTTGCTTCTTTCTGCACTTCTCTTGCCTCTTTCTCCACCCCTCATCCCTCTTTCTGCACCTCTGTTGCTTTTTTCTGAAGTTCTGCTAGCTTCTTTCTACACCTCTGTCCCTTCTTTATGCAACCCTTGTGCCTCTTTCTGCACCCCTCTTGCCTCTTTCTGCACCTCTGTTCCTTCTTTCTTCACTTTTTTTGTCTCTCTATGCACATCTCTTGCTTTTTTCTGCACCCTCTTGCCTTTTTCTTCACCCCTCTTCCCCCTTTCTGCATCTCTGTTGCTTCTTTCTGCACTTCTGTTGCCTCTTTCTCCACCCCTCTTCCCTCGTTCTGCACCTCGGTTGCTTCTTTCTGCACTTTTCTTACTTCTTTCTGCACCCCTCGTGCTTCTTTCTGCACCCTTGCGCCTCTTTCTGTGCCCCTCTTCTCTCTTTCTGCACTCCTCTTGCCTCTTTCTGCACATCCGTTCCTTGTTTCTGTACTTCTTTTGTTACTTTCTGCACCTCTCTTGCTTCTCTCTGCTTCCCTCTTGCCTCTTTCTCCACCCTCTTCCCTCTTTCTGCATCTCTGTTACTTCTTTCTGCACTTCTCTTGCTTCTTTCTGCACCTCTGTCCCTTCTTTCTGCAACCCTTGTGCCTCTTTCAGCACCCGCTTCCCTCTTTCTGCACCCCTCTTGCCTCTTTCTGCACCTCTGTTCCTTCTTTTTGCACTTCTTTTGTTTCTTTCTGCAACCCTCTTGCTTCTTTCTGCACACCTTTTCCCTCTTTCTGCACCTGTCTTCCCTCTTTCTGTACCTCTGTTGCTTCTTTCTGCACTTCTCTTGCTTCTTTCTGCACCTCTCATGCCTCTTTCTGCACCCCTTTTCCTCTTTCTGCACCTTTCTTGCCTCTCTCTGCACCTCTGGTCCTTCTTTCTGCACTTCTTTTGTTTCTTTCAACAGCTCTCTTGCTTCTTTATACACCCCCTTGCCTCTTTCTCCACCCCTCTTCCCTCTTTCTGCACCCCTGTTGGCTCTTTCCGCACCCCTGTTGCCTCTTTCTGTACCCCTGTTGCCTCTTTCTGCACCTCTGTTCCTTCTTTCTGCACTTCTTTTGTTTCTTTCTGCACCCCTCATGACTCTTTCTGTACCCCTATTCCCTCTTTTTGCACTCTGTTATTTCTTTCTGCACTTCTTTTATTCCTTTCTGCACCCTTCTTCCCTTTTTTGCATCCCTCTTGCCTCTTTCTGCAGTTCTCTTGTCATTTTCTGCACCTCTCTTGCCTCTTTATGCACCTTACTTGCCTCTTTCTGCACTTCTCTTGCTTCTTTCTGCACCTCTCATGCCTCTTTCTGCACCCCTTTTCCCTCTTTCTGCACCTTTCTTGCTTCTCTCTGCACCTCTGGTCCTTCTTTCTGCACTTCTTTTGTTTCTTTCAACAGCTCTCTTGCTTCTTTCTACACTCCCTTGCCTCTTTCTCCACCCCTCTTCCCTCTTTCTGCACCCCTGTTGCCTCTTTCCGCACCCATGTTGCCTCTTTCTGTACCCCTGTTGCCTCTTTCTGCACCTCTGTTCCTTCTTTCTGCACTTCTTTTGTTTCTTTCTGCACATCTCTTGCTTCATTCTGCACCCCTCATGCCTCTTTCTGTACCCCTATTCCCTCTTTTTGCACTCTGTTCTTTCTTTCTGCACTTCTTTTATTCCTTTCTGCACCCTTCTTCCCTTTTTTGCATCCCTCTTGCCTCTTTCTGCAGTTCTCTTGTCATTTTCTGCACCTCTCTTGCCTCTTTCTGCACCATACTTGCCTCTTTCTGCACTTCTCTTGCTTCTTTCTATACCTCTGTTGCTTCTTTCAGCAATTCTCTTGCCTCTTTCTGCACTTCTCTTGCTTGTTTCTGCATTTCTCTTGTGTCTTTCTGCACCTCTGTTGCCTCTTTCTGCACCTCTTTTGCTTCTTTCTGCACCCCTCTTGCCTCTTTCTGCACCCCTCATTTCTCTATCTGCACCTCTCTTGCCTCTTTCTGCATCCCTGTTCCCACTTTTTGCACCGTTCCTGCCTGTTTCTGCACCTCTCTTGCCTCTTTCTGTACCTCTGTTGCTTCTCTCTGCACTTCTCTTGCCTCTTTTGGCACCCTTCATGCCTCTTTCAGCACCTCTGTTGCTTCTTTCTGCACTTCTCTTCCTTCTTTCTGCACCTCTCCTGCCTCTTTCTGTACCCCTCCTGCCTCTTTGTGCACCTCTCCTACCTCTTTCTGCACCGCTCTTGCCTCTTTCTGCACCCTCTCTCTGTACCTCTCTTGCCTCTTTCTGCACCTCTTTTGCTTCTTTCTGCACTTTTCTTGCCTCTTTCTGTACCCCTATTCCCTCTTTTTGCACTCTGTTCTTTCTTTCTGCACTTCTTTTATTCCTTTCTGCACCCTTCTTCCCTTTTTTGCATCCCTCTTGCCTCTTTCTGCAGTTCTCTTGTCATTTTCTGCACCTCTCTTGCCTCTTTCTGCACCTTACTTGCCTCTTTCTGCACTTCTCTTGCTTCTTTCTATACCTCTGTTGCTTCTTTCAGCAATTCTCTTGCCTCTTTCTGCACTTCTCTTGCTTGTTTCTGCATTTCTCTTGTGTCTTTCTGCACCACTGTTGCCTCTTTCTGCACCTCTTTTGCTTCTTTCTGCACCCCTCTTGCCTCTTTCTGCACCCCTCATTTCTCTATCTGCACCTCTCTTGCCTCTTTCTGCATCCCTGTTCCTACTTTTTGCACCTTTCCTGCCTGTTTCTGCACCTCTCTTGCCTCTTTCTGTACCTCTGTTGCTTCTCTCTGCACTTCTCTTGCCTCTTTTGGCACCCTTCATGCCTCTTTCAGCACCTCTGTTGCTTCTTTCTGCATTTCTCTTCCTTCTTTCTGCACCTCTCCTGCCTCTTTCTGTACCCCTCCTGCCTCTTTGTGCACCTCTCCTACCTCTTTCTGCACCGCTCTTGCCTCTTTCTGCACCCCTCTCTCTGTACCTCTCTTGCCTCTTTCTGCACCTCTTTTGCTTCTTTCTGCACTTTTCTTGCCTCTTTCAGTACCCCTCTTGCCTCTTTCTGCACCTCTGTTGGTTCTTTCTGCACTGCTCTTGCTTTTTATGCACCTTTGTTGCACATTTATGCATCCCTCTTGCCTCTTTCTGTACCCCTCTTCCCTCTTTCTGCACGCCTGTTCCCTCTTTCTGCACCCATTTTGCCTGTTTCTGCAACTCTCTTGCCTCTTTCTGCAGTTCTTTTGCCTCCTTTTGCATCTCACTTGTCTCTTTGTGCACTTCTCTTGCTTCTTTATGCACCATTCTTCCCTTTTTCTGCACATCTCTTGCCTCTTTCTGCACCTCTCTTGCCTCTTTCTGCACATCTCTTGGTTCTTTCTGCACATCTCTTGGTTCTTTCTGCACTGCTCTTGCCTCTTTCTGCACCCCTCTTGCCTCTTTCTGCACCTCTTTTGCTTCTTTCTGCACTTCTCTCTCCTCTTTCTGTACCCTTCTTGCCTTTTTCAGCTCCTCTGTTGCTTCTTTCTGCACCCTCTAGCCTCTTTCTGCATCTCTTTTGCTTGTTTCTGCTCTTCTTTTGCCTCTTTCTGTACCCCTCTTGCCTCCTTCTGCACCACTGTTGTTTCTTACTGCACTGCTCTTGCTTCTTTCTGCACCTCTCTTGCAAATTTCTGCACCCCTCTTGCCTCTTTCGGCACCCCTCTTCTCTCTTTCTGCAGCCCTGTTCCCTCTTTCTGCACCTCTTCTGCCTCTTTCTGCACCTCTGTTCCTTCTTTTGTTTCTTTCTGTACCTCTCTTGCTTCTTTCTGTTCCCCTCGTGCCTCTTTCTGCACCCCTATTCCAGCTTTTTGCACCTCTTCTGCCTCTTTCTGCACCTCTGTTCCTTCTTTTGTTTCTTTCTGTACATCTCTTGCTTCTTTCTGCACCCCTCTTGCCTCTTTCTGCACCCCTCTTTCTGTACCTCTCTTGCCTCTTTTGCTTCTTTTTGCACTTTTCATGCCTCTTTCTGTACCCCTCTTGCCTCTTTCTGCACCTCTGTTGGTTCCTTCTGCATTGCTCTTGCTTTTTTTTGCACCTCTGTTGCAAATTTCTGTAACCCTCTTGCCTCTTTCTGTACCCCTCTTCCCTCTTTCTGCACACCTGTTCCCTCTTTCTGCACCCCTTTTGCCTGTTTCTGCAACTCTCTTGCCTCTTTCTGCAGTTCTCTTGCCTCCTTTTGCACCTCACTTGCCTCATTCTGCACTTCTCTTGCTTCTTTCTGCACCCTTTTTCCCTTTTTCTGCACACCTCTTGCCTCTTTCTGCACCTCTCTTGCCTCTTTCTGCACATCTCTTGGTTCTTTCTACACTGCTCTTGCTTCTTTCTGCACCTCTCTTGCAAATATCTGCACCCCTCTTGCCTCCTTCGGCACCCCTCTTCTCTCTTTCTGCACCCCTGTTCCCTCTTTCTGCACCTCTTCTGCCTATTTCTGCACCTCTGCTGCCTCTTTCTGAACTTCTCTTGCCTCTTTCTGCACCTCTGTTGCTTCTTCCTGCACTTCTCTTGCCTCTTTCTGCACCCCTTCCCTCTTTCTGCACCTCTGTTGCTTCCTTCTGTACCTATCTTGCCTCTTTCTGCACCCATCTTCCCTCTTTCTGCACCTCTCTTGCCTCTTTCTGCACCTCTCTTGTCTCTTTTTGCACACACAGGGCTACTTTTAAACTGACCTCAGTCTCAGCTGTACACACATGCAAGTGCAGAAAAGGGCTGCTAGCCTCTAAACTACCATGCCCTATTATATGCTAGGGACTTAGAGGTAGTTTTTATCCCCCTGCCCTATTATGTACTAGGGCCTTACAGGAGAGGTCATGCCAATCACAGGGGTACCCCAACCCATAGTGTACCCTAGTGTATGTAGGTGTTTTCACTGTATTCTATGTGTCTTTCAGCATAGCACTGGCTCTGGGCCTGGTTAGGCAGAGCCCAGGGTCAGTCAGAGTCAGTTACCACCAGTACCAGTCAGCAAAAAGTTGGGGGGTGCCAAGGGCATAGGATGACTTTGCAACAAGGCCTCTTTCTGCACCTCTGTTGGTTCTTTCTGCATATCTCTTGCTTCTTTTTGCACCTTTCTTCCTCTTTCTGCACCTCTCTTGCCTCTTTCTGCACGTCTCTTGCTTCTTTCTGCACCTTTCTTCCTCTTTCTGCACATGTCCTACCTCTGTAGGCATAGTTAGAAATTAGCATTTAAAAACCTTAGAAATTCACTGAAAAAACCTTAGCTTTCAGGGACGTTATAGTTAGAAATTATCATTTAAAAAACCATAGAAAGTCACTGAAAAAACCATAAGTTTCAGGGACGTTATAGTTAGAAAGTAGCATTTAAAAAACCATAGAAATTCACTGAAAAAAACACAGGTTTCAGCGACGTTATACTTAGTTGGACATTTCACTTGTACAAAACCAGAGAAATTTGTCCGTTATAGTTAGTTGAGCTAAGTATAACTCGCGCCCCCGCAATGCACTGATGATGACATCACATATTACATCACTCATGCCATGGTCAGCGACATCACTGATGACATCACTCATGACATCTCAAATGACATCACTGATGACATCATCCACATGATAATCTGATGCACCTCCTCACACCCAAATATAACCTTTGATGCACCCACTCTAAAATTCAGACTACCATTCTCGAAACCATAGACACACCAATACCAAGTACTACATACCCACTCACTGATTCCTAGGTCTACACACACATCCACTCACTCACCCATACAGTCACTCATACATGCAGTCACTTATCATATGCACTCTTATACGCAAGGATTGAGATGCGTGTCGCACGTTTCCTGGCGCATCCCTGCTGATTTGCAGGGATGCGCCAGGAAACGTAAATATGCCCCACAGATTTTAAGGTAAAAGCCTAGACATGTCCATATAACGAAAGAACAACAATATGTTTTGACTAATCCACATGATAATCTGATGCACCTCCTCACACCCAAATATAACCTTTGATGCACCCACTCTAAAATTCAGACTACCATTCTCGAAACCATAGACACACCAATACCAAGTACTACATACCCACTCACTGATTCCTAGGTCTACACACACATCCACTCACTCACCCATACAGTCACTCATACATGCAGTCACTTATCATATGCACTCTTATACGCAAGGATTGAGATGCGTGTCGCACGTTCCTGGCGCATCCCTGCTGATTTGCAGGGATGCGCCAGGAAACGTAAATATGCCCCACAGATTTTAAGGTAAAAGCCTAGACGTGTCCATATAACAAAAGAACAACAATATGTTTTGACTAAGGGGGTAACGTTACATACCGCATTTAAACAGTTGACTCAACTTTACATTTTAGAAAGTATGCAAGTGCATATCAGTTGTTACAAGGCACACATTTACCATGGAGTATTACGAGGAGTTGTATAACGTGGTACTTTACCACGTATTAGTCGCTGAAATAATTTATATCTTATATATAAATATGTGTACATAAACATACATACAATTAGCATTTAAAAACCTTAGAAATTCACTGAAAAAACCTTAGCTTTCAGGGACGTTATAGTTAGAAATTATCATTTAAAAAACCATAGAAAGTCACTGAAAAAACCATAAGTTTCAGGGACGTTATAGTAGAAATTAGCATTTAAAAAACCATAGAAATACACTGAAAAAACCACAGGTTTCAGGGACGTTATACTTAGTTGGACATTTCACTTGTACAAAACCAGAGAAATTTGTCCGTTATAGTTAGTTGAGCTAAGTATAACTCGCGCCCCGCAATGCACTGATGATGACATCACATATTACATCACTCATGCCATGGTCAGTGACATCACTGATGACATCACTCATGACATCTCAAATGACATCACTGATGACATCATCCACATGATAATCTGATGCACCTCCTCACACCCAAATATAACCTTTGATGCACCCACTCTAAAATTCAGACTACCATTCTCGAAACCATAGACACACCAATACCAAGTACTACATACCCACTCACTGATTCCTAGGTCTACACACACATCCACTCACTCACCCATACAGTCACTCATACATGCAGTCACTTATCATATGCACTCTTATACGCAAGGTTTGAGATGCGTGTCGCATGTTTCCTGGCGCATCCCTGCTGATTTGCAGGGATGCGCCAGGAAACGTAAATATGCCCCACAGATTTTAAGGTAAAAGCCTAGACGTGTCCATATAACGAAAGAACAACAATATGTTTTGACTAAGGGGGTAACGTTACATACCGCATTTAAACAGTTGACTCAACTTTACATTTTCGAAAGTATGCAAGTGCATATCAGTTGTTACAAAGCACCTCCTCACACCCAAATATAACCTTTGATGCACCCACTCTAAAATTCAGACTACCATTCTCGAAACCATAGACACACCAATACCAAGTACTACATACCCACTCACTGATTCCTAGGTCTACACACACATCCACTCACTCACCCATACAGTCACTCATACATGCAGTCACTTATCATATGCACTCTTATACGCAAGGATTGAGATGCGTGTCGCACGTTTCCTGGCGCATCCCTGCTGATTTGCAGGGATGCGCCAGGAAACGTAAATATGCCCCACAGATTTTAAGGTAAAAGCCTAGACGTGTCCATATAACGAAAGAACAACAATATGTTTTGACTAAGGGGGTAACGTTACATACCGCATTTAAACAGTTGACACCCAAATATAACCTTTGATGAACCCACTCTAAAATTCAGACTACCATTCTCGAAACCATAGACACACCAATACCAAGTACTACATACCCACTCACTGATTCCTAGGTCTTCACACACATCCACTCACTCACCCATACAGTCACTCATACATGAAGTCACTTATCATATGCACTCTTATACGCAAGGATTGAGATGCGTGTCGCACGTTTCCTGGCGCATCCCTGCTGATTTGCAGGGATGCGCCAGGAAACGTAAATATGCCCCACAGATTTTAAGGTAAAATCATATGCACTCTTATGCCTATACAGACACTCACACACCGCCACTCACCCATAGAGTTACTTACACAGCTAGTCAGTCATGCAAAGAACCAATCACACTCCCATTTACTCACCTACACAGTTATACACACACCACCTCACTTATTCATACAGATACTAACACATACTTACTCTCTTATACAATCACTGACACAAGCACACACTCATCTACACAGCCACTCTCACAATCACTCACTCTCACATATAGTCATTTATATACTCCAACACTCACATATACTGCCTTTCACATATGTAGCTACTCACACATGTACCACTGAGACATCCATTCACTCACCAACACAGCCATACACACACTCACCCACCTATACAGCCCCTCACAGATGGACTCTTGAACCCACACACCCAGTGAATCACCCATTCACACATCCATGCAGGGAGTCACACACACGCCACCCACCCACACAGACACTCAGGCACCCATACAGATACTCAGACAACCAATCAATAACCCATATAGACACTCATGTAGCTACTCACCAACCCATGCAGCCGCTTACACACCAACAGACAGACTGATACAGACATTCACACAGTTTAGTCACTAACCCATCCATTCAGTAAAAAACGTTTAATCACTCACTTATACAGTCAGTCACGCAGCTACTACGTCGTCCATTCAGACAGCCATACACCTACTCATTCTTCAATACACCTTGGCCTATATATATATATATAAATCATATTTAAACTTTACAGAAACACACAGTCACTGGATGATGTCAGTGATGTCACTGACCATGTCATGAGTGATGTAATATGTGATGTCATCAGCAGTGCATTGCGGGGGAGCGAGTCATACTTAGCTCAACTAACTATAACAGCCGAATTTCTCTGGTTTTGTACGAGTGAAATGTCCAACTAACTATAACATCCCTGAAACCTGTGTTTTTTTCAGTGAATTTCTATAGTTTTTTAAATGCTAATTTCTAACTATAACATCCCTGAAACCTATGGTTTTTCAGTGAAAAAAAATATATATATATACATATGTGTGAACAAGCCAGGCAATGGCGAAACGCGTTACGGCGTAATTTGGAATAAAGCAGAGACTTTATTGAAATCCCATCCCCTGTGTCGGTGTCTGCTTTTTAAGCGAAAATGCAGTAATGGTTGGAATATATATATATATTATATATATATATATATATATATATATATATATATATATATATATATATATATACACTGAAAAAGGTTACAGGGATGCTATAGTTAGGAAATAGAATTAAAAACACCTTACAAATTCACTGAAAAAAACTAATGTTACAGGGACATTATAGTTAGGTTCCGATTTTGCACACACAAAACCATAGAAATTCAGCAGTTACATTTATCTCAATTAATTATAACTCATGCCCCAAGGTAAGTATAACTTGCCCCTGCCATGCACTGTTTGCAGTGATATTATCATTTATCAATGATGTCATAGAAGATGTCATGATTGATGTAATATGTGGGGTAATTAGCAGTGCATGGCGAGGGTGCAAGTTATAGTTACTTTAGGGCATGAGTGAGTGGGTTTGCTAGTGGTTGAGTGAGAGAATAGGTGTGTGTGTCACTAGCTGTATAAATGTGTACATGGGTGTCTGAGTGGGTGTGCGAGTGCCTGTGTGGATCTGTAATTGAAAGTGGTACTCTGGGCCTATAAATGGGTGTGTGAGTGGCTTTATGAGTGTATAAATGGGTGTGTGAGTAATTTCTGGGTCTCTGACTGGGTGGGTGAGTGGCTGTATGGATGTGTGAGTGGGTGTGTGAGTGGTTGTGTGGGTGTGTAAGTGTGTGTGTGGGGGAGGGTTTATGAGTGACTGTGTTTGTCTGTGAGTGGGTGTGTGAGTGTTTCTCTGGGTCTCTGAGTGTATGGTTGTTCGAGTGGGTGTGTGAATGGCTGTAGGGATGTCTGATTGTGTGTGAGTAGTTATGTGGGTGTGTGAGAGAGTGTGTGAGTTGGTCTGTGAGTGAGTTAAGTGTTTTTTTAAACTAGAGTCTGGATCCATAGATTTGCCATGGATTGACATTGGAGGCTGAGCTGAGCACCGCTGTGGATCCACGGGTCCTTGCACAGTAAAAATAAAACATTTTTGGACAATTTCTTGTCCATAAGGGATCCCTTACTGACCCCTCAAACAGTCCCATGGAGTCAGGATTCCGCTATCCTGACCCCTTGTATCCCCCCAGAACAGTGTCCCGATTCGCAAAATGGTGGGCGCAAATCTTCTCTCAGGTGGCGGCCAGCCAGTCACGGCATTGCTGTTGGCAAGTAGATCTGCGTCTAGATATATATAAATCTTTTTCTTTAATAACTTCAAAACTATTGAACAGATTTACACCAAATTTCAAAAGCACTCTTTCTGGGCCAAATGTGGTATAATTCCGTTCAACGGGTCGGGCTGTAGTTGTGTCTAAAATCAAGACTGGAAATAGCCTCAGGAAAATGCGTTTTAGTACCCCTGAAACTTTCCATACATCAGATGAAGTGACTGGCACACTAAGGGGCTTAATACATGCCCTGTGTGCCGCTCGAACCTCACTTTTTATGACGTTCCGGTGATTAGCTATATCTACAAGGCCACGTAAAGCCACCCTGCGTGGCTCTTCATGGCCTTGTAGATTGGAGTAAGGCAAAGCAGTGCAAGACGCTTCCTTGCCTTTCTCTGCATTAAAGAGGCTTTCCATGGGTGTTGTGGAGGCTGTTCCGCCACAACACCCATGGATTTTGACGCTGCCACTGATTTACAACATCTCATAAACCTGGGGCATCACCAAAACATTGTGCCTCCCTAAAGCAGGTGTAACAAGGAGAAATGTTTACATTTGCCCTAAGTTTTTCCCTCTTTCCATATGTGCTACATTCTGCAGCACACATAGAATGAGGAAAACCCCTCTTGTGATTGTTTTTGTGCAGGAAGGTGTCCTTTCCTGCACAAAACAATCGTGCCAACAACACAGACACCCTTGCACCATGGCAGCTAATTGTGCACCGGTGCTGGCTGAAAGGACAGGCATGCACCATATCTTGTAAATACGGTGCATTCCTGCCCTTTCGAAGTGACGTAGGTCATCGCAGCAAAATGACTATGCCCTTAGTTTTGAATATTTTGCGAGAATTCATCAAACGGCGCCAAAGTTATTAGCAAAACACAAAATGCTTTTATTATTGTACTTTACAGCGTATTAGGCGTTGTAACAATGTATATGTTATATATAAATATATGTACATAAACATATATATGTATATATATATGTATGTACAGAAAGACACATATATAACATATGTATGTATGTTTATGTACACATATTTATATATAAGATATAAATTATTTCAACGACTAATACGTGGTAAAGTACCACGTTATACAACTCCTCGTAATACTCCATGGTAAATGTGTGCTTTGTAACAACTGATATGCACTTGCATACTTTCTAAAATGTAAAGTTGAGTCAACTGTTTAAATGCGGTATGTAACGTTACCCCCTTAGTCAAAACATATTGTTGTTCTTTCGTTATATGGACACGTCTAGGCTTTTACCTTAAAATCTGTGGGGCATATTTACGTTTCCTGGCGCATCCCTGCAAATCAGCAGGGATGCGCCAGGAAACGTGCGACACGCATCTCAATCCTTGCGCCACCACGGATGTGCCGCATTTACAATGCGGCGCATCATGGCGCAAGGAAATGCAGATTCGTGTCGCATCTGCTGCCGTAACGTTAGCGCAGTGCTGGAGTTGTGTCGCGGGCGCGACGCAACTCCAGCACTGTGCCAACCATGCCCATGTCTAACATGGTGCATCAAGCCTTACGCCTGCTTCAAGCAGGCGCAAGGTTTTGACGCAGCGGGGTCAGAAAAGTGACTGAGTGAAATCTTGTAGATTTCACTCAGCCACTTTTCCGAGGCGTTCCTGCGCCGGAACGCCCCCCCCCGCGCCAGAACGCCCACATGAAACCTGATGCAGGTTTCATGTGGCGCAGGGCTTTACAACGTGACGCATCTCCCTAGATGCGTCACGTTGTAAATACCCCGCAGCATGGCGCTGGCTTTACGCCGCCGCTGCGTCACAGAAGTGACGCAACGGCGGCGCAAAAGTGGCGCAAGGGGCTTGTAAATATGCCCCACAGTCTATATTAGCTTACTACCGTGATAGTGTTGTAAGATTAGATAGCGTGTGTAATAAACACAGACTTTCAAATAAATGTAAGCAAGAACAATGAAGTGACTGGTCCTAACGGGAGCAGTGATAATGCTTAAGATGGGGCTTCATTCGTCTCTTTGATGCATTGCAGTTTGGCGCTTCCTGAAAGTTAACAGTAGGTTTTAAAGTAGGCTCTCTTAAGCCTCCTTCACCATATGCAGAGAAAGAGGGGAAGCATGTCAGCTCCATGACTCGTCCATCTGGATAGCGCTCATGGCCCTCTTTTATATATGTCTCTGTGACGGAGAGAAAGAGGGGGCTTGTCGTCTCCAGGACGTCTCCATTGGGAACTGAATAGTCCCTTTTCTTCCTTTATACGTCCATATCATTCCCTTTAAGAGGACATCACCACTGTATTTTCCGGTTTCAAGATTTCGAATGCCATCCAATGTGTGTCCCTCCCACAGGGCAGTCCTGTGTCTAGACTTGGATTCCAATCCTTGTATTTTTTTTTAAAAACTTGTCGGGGATCATTTCCCCCTCTGCCCCCAGGCTGCTGTAACATCTTGCACGTTCCTGGCTAGCACACCGTTTCAGTTTTAGACCCCATCCACACAATGCGCTTTCCCGTTATGCTAATGCTATAAGAGGCGACAACTTCACAGGCTTTAGCATCTTCAGTACTCAGTTCGCCCCGCCCACACACCATGCCACGACCCCCTATTTATGTTGTACTAGATTCAGGACAGAAACATTGCTTTAACAAACGTACATGGAGCAGTTTTTGGGAATCCTTTCCCCTGGAAATACAGGGGCATATTAGCAAGGAGTTGCGATATTTATCGCAAAACGCGCTTAGCGCGTTTTTTGTTAACGCCGCCTATCGCTGGAAATTATCGCTGAGATAACACCCTATTAGTAAGGTTTATCTCCATAGCAATATTATTTCCAGCGATAGCGGCAAAATGCGAGAATATCGCTGGAAAACCAGCGATATTCTCGCATTAACGCTAAGGTGGATTCAGCATTAGAATCCACCTCCTATACCTTAAACAGGTAAGTCATAGTCAGTAGCAGGTGTTAAAATCTAGCGATAAACGCGCTTAGCGCGATTTATTTTATCGCTTCGCCTGCCTTGATAATAGGGGTTAGTGGTGTTAGCGACTGTTTACAGTTGCTTTTAGTGGGAACGCCTACCTTGCATGTCATTAGCGATAAATATCGCTGACATGCAAGGCGATGTAATTCCCGGCCTCTAACGCCTGAAAGCTGTCGCTAACGCCTGTTAGCGACAGCTTGCTAATAGGGCGTTAAAAATATCGCCGATTTAGCGGCAAAAAGTGCCGCTAAATCGGCGATAAAGCCCTTGATAATATGCCCCACAATTCTGCAGTGAAGACTGCATCACTTTTAGCTAATAGGAATTTAATCTACCTTTGTTCTCTGTAATATGGGAGAAACAAACAATATGTGAACCTATTGTAAGTTCAACAAATGAAAGCGCCTGAAAATATGTAAGAAGGCTAGTAAAATAAACTTTAATAGCTAGCTAATTGCCATTTATTATAAACAGTTTTACAAAATATAGAAAAGAAGGCAGAGATGTTTACAATTTTCAATATATCAGTGTAAGTGTAATAAAACACTTCAAATTCTCTTGCTACGATTCAGCAAGTGAAAAAACAGGGAAAAGGCATTCCAGCCAGCATTTGATTTATACTGTGGAAGGGACAAGTACTAGAGTGGCAAAGTCGAAGTTATTGAATTTTGAAATGTTGTTACCCGAGTGTCTACATTTCAATGTGTTAACTCTTGCCTTCAGTGCAGCAAACACTTGTATCAGTCATTGAGAGAGGCTTCTGAACTGCTATAAGATTCCTATTGATGGCGATTCAGAGTTCTGCCAACTCTATCCCATTCGTCTACATTTCTGGCTGCTGTAAAAGGACAAGTAAATCAAATAAATCAATATGACTTTGTAGGACAGAGCCACGTACTTTCATCTGAAAAAAAAAACCTCTTTCAATCTTTACTGCTGTGTAGCAGTGGGACAGCAAATAGATTAATGAACGTGTATAACAGAGAATCCTTTCTGGACACTATTGAACCCCCTTTAGCCAGGAAACTTTATGTTCAGTTCAGGATAGGGTCCCTTCCACTTCGCTCTTTTACCAGCAAATGGGCTAAAGAAAGCAATAGCGAGTGTCCCGCCTGTAAGTACAGGGAAGAGTCGATTACCCATATTTTCTTTTTTTGCCCAGCCTATCTTACGCCGCGCAAGCGTTGGTTAATCCAACTGTGCAAGAATATCGGCTTTGTGCGTTGCGTGGAGGCATTGAGGGTTTTAAAATATGTAACTCACCCGCCAATAGTGTTTGCTGTCTCACGCTTTTTAAATTCAATGTGGTTCATTAGGCGGCCTTTTTTAATGCAGATGATTCCGGGAGGAGAGAAATCGTTGATTTCGCATAGGATTGTTTTCTTTCACCTATGCGTCCCCCCCGGATCTAGACTGTATCCATTCCTAACTTTGAATAACTTTTATCTCTATTCTTATTGTATCCTTTTTAAATCTTTTCTATGATATTTAAAAAAATATATATATATTACCACTAGTACGGCCGAGTTCCCTTTTTATGTGTATTTTTGTAAAACTGCTGTGAATTTAATGATAATGACCTCGGTAATATCGAATGTGCTATTGTAAATATTTTTCAAGCGTTTTAATGTTTTATTGTCATATGCACCTTTATGGTCTCTTGTGGCCGAAATAAAGTTTATGGAATGGAATGGATTAATGAACCGTCTAGTAGAATTTATTTTAGCAGGTGTAGCTCGGGCCTACTGCCAGTGTTTGGGAAGCACTTGTAACTCACTGAATCTTTTTCTTAATAAACATACAGATTGTTTAGACTAAAATTAAAAAACAGATATACTGAATGGAATTTTTATTACCATTATTATTATTTTTGTTGATAATAATAGTATTATTATAATTAATACTACTTGCCATGGCATAGCATTTTGCAACCTCATCATCTGATTTTTTTTTTGTTTTAATAAGGCTTGTTTGAAATGTCAGAACATATTGAATTCATATTTCTAATCATTGAACTTAGGCAAATTTTTCTCTTCGGCAGGATCATTCTTCAAGGGGCATTTGAAATGCAAGACAGTTGAAAGATAAGAGACAACCTCTTTTGTATCTAAGCACATGCAGACCTTCTTCCAGCTTATGGGTGACATTTCTGGTGCAGGAACACAAGAGGAACAATAGGAGAAATACTAAGACGGTTATAAGAATAGATAGAGAGGTGAGGTTTGTGAATCTCACTTTTTATAGATAGGAGGAGCCAAAGATGGCTTCAGGGACAGAGTTGAGACCATATGTGAATAGTCCACTAGACTACAGACATTGGCAGTAAGTGCCCTTCTGCCTGTTCCCAATGTTTGTTCTCCATTAGGGTTCATAGCAGAAGTAATTGTTCATAGCCATTGAAAAGGTAGATGTGGCAAGGGAAGAACTCCTCATATGCAGACCCCCTTAGTGCACATATGGTGAATTGAAACATGGACAGAAACAGGAGGACACCAGGGGTAAAGGCAGAGTGGAGGTCACAATATGAAAATGAAAGCTGCCAGATAGCCGGATCCGGTAAGTCTATGAGAACAAATTTTGAGAAAGTCAGGGAACCAGACCTAAAAATCCAGATGTGCACCACTGCACCATCAGGGTAGATCACACAGAGATGAGATTCTCAAGCCTCCCAGAACTTCCACAAAGTAAGTGGAGTGTGGTGGAACACAAGTGTGGTAGGTAATCACATGCATTTCATTGGCAAGGGATGTGCAATAGTAACATTTCTGTTTCAGGTTCATCTAGAACAGGTGAACATAGGATATATGAATGTAAGTATGTGGAAGTGTGAGCTGTGTCTTTTTAGGCCACGTAGCTGGTCTGTCATGTAGGGAGATCTTTTTCAGTCCACTTAGCTGGTCTGTAACGTAGGGAGAATCAAGAAATGTCAGTAAACGTTATGGAATACATGTACACTTGGTGAAACTGAATAGCTCCCAGTATGGAAACATTTTTGATCCCCTTGTAAATTCAACCTAAAATGTTGATTACAGTTGAGGATTTTTAACATTATGGGGCAGATTTACAAGCCCCTTGCGACATCTTTACGACACCGTTGCGTCACTTCTGTGACGCAGCAGCGTCGTAAACAGTGCGCCACTATGCGACATATTTACAACGTGACGCATCTAGTAAGATGCGTCACGTTGTAAAGCCCTGCGCTACATTATACCTGTGACAGGTATAATGTATGCAGGGTGGGTGTTCCGACGTAGGAAAGCCTCGTAAAAGTGACACAGTGAAATCTACAAGATTTCACTGAGTCACTTTTACGACGCCACTGCGTCAAAACCTTACCCCTGATTGAAGCAGGCATAAGGAGTGACGCAGCATGTTAGGAATAGGCATTCCTAACCATTGCTGGAGTGCGTCGTGCTTGCGTCACGACTCCAGCAATGCGCTGCCTTTACGTCAGAAGATGCATCACGCATCTTTCCGTCCTTGCGCCACGGTGCACCGCATTGTAAATGCGGTGCATCCATGGTGGCGCAAGGCTATTTTTCCGTGACGCAAAATAACTGGCGCAGCTCTGCTAATATGCAGATATGCGCCAGTTATTGAAATATGCCATATATTTATGCAATATAGTTTACAAAATGAGATGGATGGAATGCTTGAATTAATCTCAGCCACTGCCAATTGCTCAGGGCTGCATCCCAGTCCATTGTTATTTTGCACACCTTGCCACCTCAGTTTGGACCTAGATTTATGGCAATCAGTCTTGACCCAGCTCCAATGGGAACTGTCCAGCCCAAACTGCCAAGCCAGGTCCTCCCTCAACCAGAACACAACAAACTAGGACTGCAATTATGGTATTCAGTGATGTGTAGCAAACAGCTTAGTATCAAGTGAGGAATTGCACACACAGTGGAATATGTATTTTCCTTCATATTATGTAATGTATGAAACATATGTGTGAATAGAAGCCTACTACATAAGGCCCAACTCCGAGTCGGGAAGAGTATTATTTTCATCAGAGTTCCTGCCCTGCCTACTTCTGGGTTCACTGGCTGCAGACTTGTACATGGTGTCTCATCCTGAAAGTCTGTGCTTGAATTCCTTGTGCTAAAAGAAAGAGGAATATGTGTAAGAAAACACCTCCAGAATCAGGAATAAACATACAGAAAAAGATCCACTAATTCAAGGCCCTGCATGCTACATCCCCTTGCAGCTGCCTTAAGGTAGATTTGCATAGTATAAAGTGAATAGCATCCAGAATCTCTACTTCTGGCCTGATGTTTGCATGTCCCCATAATGTGCAACTGAAATGTGGGCCGTAACTTATTTTTCTCACTAAGATTCACAATTATTGAGGCGATTTTGTAAACAAAATGTCCCCTCAGCTGCAGACGGACATAGTTAGGAGAATACTAGTTTGCTCTTAATGAGATAGCACTCATGACCAAACAGATAATAGTAGAAAATAGATATAATAGGTGAAATGCTTGCCTACTGACCTAAAGCTGGCAGCATATAACAATAACAATAACAATAATAATAATAATAATAATGATAATAATAATAATAATAATAATATTCGTAGAGCACTTGGCTGCTCCAATTGGAGTATCCCTGCGCTAGAGAATGGCCTGTAGAGGATCTGCCATACATACCTGATAAGAAAGGAGTGAATTGAAATACAGTATAAGCCTCACTTTAGAGAGTGGGCAGCAACCAATGCCGTTCAGATTAAACTGATTGAAACAGCCAGCTTTTCAGTTTTTTCTGAAAAGTTGTTTCTGAAGACTCAGATCTGAGATGAACTGGTAACTTGTTCCATAATCTCGAGGCTCTAAACCCAAAGGAGCAGCCTCCCATCCGGGTTCTTCTCACCATGGGGACCTCCACCAACCTGCCACTGGTTGACCTGGGAACTTCGGCCAGACTGGTATGGTTTCATCGGAGAGGACAGGTAGCGGGTTGCCATTAAACAATTTGTGACAGAGGCACAAAGCTTTGAAGACACTTCTTTTTCTCAAAGGGAGCCAGTGCAACTTGCCCTGAAGGTGCACATCTGGGAAGATTTAACAATAGCCGTGCCGCAGCAGTTTGGACTCTCTGCAGCTTTTGCAGTCTGCCCAGAGAGGCCCCAATGTATAATACATTGCAATAATCCAGTAGAGATATGCCCAGAGCTTGCACAATAGTTTACCTGGCAGCTATGGGGAGGAGATGAATGATCTTCCATAGAATTTTGAGTGTGCCGAAACATGTCCCTGCTACACTAGCGATATGGCCATCAAATGGCAAGCTGGAATCAAAGCAGACCCCCAAGTTTTTAACTTTAGCTTTGGGGGCTAAAATGGGACACAAAGCATCTGGCCACCAAGTGGAGGACCAAACAGAGGGTATTTTTCCAACAATAAGGACCTCTGTTTTATTGGCATTGAGCTTAAGGCAGCTCCTATCCATCCATTTTGCCATTTCCAACAGGCAAGATCTGAATTGCTCTGCAGCACCTTCCTCATCTTGCGAGAGCGTGACAATGAGCTGCGTGTCATTGGTGTAAGACACACTGATAACATTGTGTCACTGTATGACCTCTGTCAAGAGGCTCATGAAAAGATTAAATAAAATAGGGCTCAGTGTGGAGCCTTCAGGCACCCCCTGCAACAGAGGCAGCACTATGGATTAGAAAGGCTTTTGAACCACCTGTAAGGTGCGATTCTGGAGAAAGGATGCTTGCCACCTCAAGGCACTACCTCTAACCCCACAGTCCCAAAGTCACTCTAATAGGAGACCATGGGACACAGTGTCAAATGCCACACTGAGGTCTAGCATTATCAGTGCTACTGTTTGGACCTGATCTACATGAAACTTCAGAAGCTAAAAGTAAAGCTGATTCCATAGAGTACTGCACTCGAAAATCCAATTGAGTGAGATGTACCAAGCTGTTTTCCTCTATAAAGCTTGTCAATTGTATGTTGATATGACTTTCCACTACTTTTGAAAAGAAAGGAAGTTGTGAGATTGGCCTGAGATTTTCAGGGAATGTTGGATCTATTGAGGGTTTCTTGAGGAGAGGCATGATTAAGGCGTACTTCCAACTTGCTGCCAATTGGCCCATGATGAGTGATAGAGCAATTACGTTATTCATAATGAGCAAAGAGGACATGGAAAGAGTAAGAACTGCAGTCTAGAACTTTTGCATTGCTTTGCATATTTAGTTGCATTTAATATAATGTGATTAAATTATGAGATGAACCCTAATGCTGAAATATTTTCTTCTCAGATCTATTCTAAAATATTATAGAAACAACTAGAGACTGTCATTGTAAAAACTCAACTTTTAAATAAAATAAGTACTACAAATCAAATATATTTTAAGGCTATATCAGTGAGGAAGATCTAAATGTAACGATAGAAGACTAGATGTACAATTTCCATCCTCAAACTGGAGATGTGCAATTTGCACTTTGTCTGGTTTGCAAATGTAATGCAATTAGTGATGTGACCCATTTATTAATAGATCACATTGCAAATGTTGATTCTCAGAGGGTCACTGTTGGAAAGTAGATTATTTGTAGTGATAAGTAGTGACTTACCACTAGTAATAAGGCCACAAACACAAAAATAATGACCATCAAGATCTCAATAAATTATTCTCTTGCTCAAACCTTGGTAGCTGGCAACGACCAGGCAGGCACAACATAGGACACAGGTGTGTAAAGCATTTAAAACACTAACACATTAAATAAGTAAGATAAAACACAAAATAAAAATCCAACTCCAGTTTATAAAAATAGATTGTATTTTTATGAACAAATAGACACCAAAATGGCAAAAATCTAATATAGGGAACAGGAGATATTATTTTTAAAGAATAAACACTTACTAATGCTTAAAAACATATAGCGCCACTGTAGGACATCTGGTCATGCTTGATCTGGACAAAGTCAAAGTTTGAGGCCGACCGCAAAGAATCCCTGGTCGGATACACTAAGTATGAAGCCTTGGTCAACATTTTATTTTCACACTTAGGGGCCGATTACGATGCCGTTCGGAAACTGTTCCGAACGAATCGGTCTAGGAATGGTTTCTGTACGAATCAGGTCCTACAAGTCTGAACGACCGATTATGATGCTTCCCAACATCTTTCGGTCGGACTCGCGTTGACTTCAATAGGAGCCTGTGTTCCGAACGAGAACACAGGCTCCCATTGAAAATAGGGGTGGTTGGGCAAAACCTTGCACCCTGTGGCGGGCACCCGATGGTGCCTGCCACATTGTGTATGGTTGGGAAGAGGGGTCCCTTGGGTAACCCCACGGGCCCAAATCGGATGCCTCCAAGTGAAGGGGCCCACAATGGCCCCCCAAAGACAGATTACGATAGCCGTTTCATGTCGGGCAGACAGAATCGGAAAGGCTGTCTGAATCGGTCATCATAATCACTCGTTTGGAAACCGTGCGCATAGAGCTGTACAATTGGCTATGAAAGATTCGGGCTGTCCGAATGTCTTTCGGAACAGATTTGGACTGCCCGAACGGTTTCCGGGCATCATAATCGATCGTTGGGAAATGTGTACGATTCGTTCAGAAACAAGGGTTCCAAATCGGATTCTGCAATACTGAATCCCATTTGGAGCCTTTCCAAATGACATCATAATCTGCCCCTTAGTCGTTTTTCAGGAGCGTTTTCCTTCAACGTCGAGCAAGGCAATTCATCAGGCCAGATTTGGTGTGGGTTCACCAGCTTGACTTTCTGCGAGGCTCTGGTCAATTCAAGGAAGCTTGTAGCTCTCGAGCTTTCAACTGGATGAACTTGAAATCCAGGTCAGGTCGCGGCTGAAGGTAGCCGGCTTGACTCTTGATGTCGGGTCGATCACCTTATGGAGCTTTTTCCAAAAGTTGCCCCAAACGTCTCCAAACTTCTAGAACGTCTTCCTGGGGTTCCTTTTGAGGGTTCAAAGTGTCCAAAATGCAAATCCAAGAGTCTGGAATCTCCTAGATGGTCCGAGGGAGGCCTGGGCTACAATTCCCACAATGCACGTGACCAATTCCTTAAATGTCCACTGGATGCACTCCAGGATGGGCACTCTTTGAGGAGATGATGCAGGTGGGCTCTGTTAATCTGTAGCTCATAAGGAGTCCACTCCTTTGACTTTCAGAGTAACGCAAATCCTTCTGTTGCTGGGTCCCTCAGTGTGGAGTAGGTTCAGTCCTGATGAGTGCAGTCCTCTTGGTGCAGGCCAGGGAGTCAGCAGGGCAGTCCTTCTTATTCTTGTCTCTTCAGGCAGCTGATCTGAGGAGCTTTGCAGCTCTCCCATATTTATCCATAATTTCTAGTCATCAATCAAGGGGGGCACTCCTGGCCAATGGGATGCAGGGTGCCACCCAGGTGTATGACCACTTCCTCCAAAGTTTGGCATATTCCTAACCCAGAAAGCATCATTCTTTCAAAATCCAGCATGGAGGACTTTTCTCCAAAGGGGCAAGATCATGCTAACCCAACCTACTGGTGTGAAAAATTTTCCTAAACACTCCGGTGCAGATTTACCAGGAACTGATGCATCTGCATAGATGCGTCAGTTTCCTTGCACCAGCGCCAAATGTCCTTGCGCCACCATGGATGCGCTCTATTTACAATACAGTGCTCCATGGCGCAAGGATTAACAGATGCGTCAGAAATTCTGACGCATCTGTTGGCCCAAAAGTGATGAATTACTGGAGTTGCTCATGAAAGTGATGCAACTCCAGCAATGCACCTCAACAGATAGGTGAGTCCCATTCAATAAGCCCTGCGTCATTCCTTACGCCTGGTCTGAGCAGGCGTAGGGATTTTGACGCAGTGAAGGCGTAGAGTGACGCAGTGAAATGTTGTAAATTTCACTGCCTCAGTCCTACATGGCTTTTTGCGTGGGAATGCCCACCCTGCATACATTATACCTGATGCAGGTATAATGTGATGCAGGGCTTTACAACGTCACGCATCTCCCTAGATGTGACACGTTGTAAATTGGCTGCATTGTTCGCGCTGCCTTTGCTTAAAAAATAATGATGCAATGGCGGCACAAGGAGGCGCAAGGGGCTTGTAAATCTGCCCCTCCCTTTCCAACCCACTCCCTAATCTAATTACAGAGGCTCCTGTGTGGGTGAACAGTCAGGATGTGGGGGTGAGCCTGTGCTGTCCTAAAGTGGCATTCTCTCTTTGAAGATGAGTTTGGCTACCCCTCAATCCTTCCTGTCATCTGCTCTGCAGCTTGTACTACTTCGCAGACAGGAAACCTATTGTGTCCTCTGACAGAACACTTCACACCTCATCAGGCAGCACTGGCTAAGCCAGGGAGCAGGCTGGCCAATCAGGAGAGAGCTGCTGGAAATCTGGACTTTGGCTCACATAAAAGAAAGTTTAATAACTTCTTTCCTGTAATAGATATTACAAATCCAACAGTGGTAAGTTGTTGGATTTATCTGAACTATTAGTTTGATATCTTGAAGTATATTTTAAAATGGCTCCTAACAATAGTTATACTTCAATAAAATACTACCATGTTAGCTTATGGAGTCATTCACTACATGAGGGATAAGACAAAATTGGCAGTTTATCCCTCATCAGGGCTTATAAAACATGTTTTATAATGTCCATGTTTACAGCTACAAGGCATCCTACACCTGGGGCACCTACAGGAGACCTTAGGGGTGTTTTATATGTATAAAAATAGGGTAGTTTTAGACTTTGGAAGTACCCTTAATCTGAAGTCGAATTTGCATATAATTTAATTTTAAAGACAGTCTGCAAAGTAGGGCTGCCTTTAAAATGACAGCAGGCAACACAGCAGTGCACACACTAGTGCAGGAAATCTACTGGGCCTCTAAACCTCTTTGTCCTATTATATACTGGGGACTTACAGGTAAGTTGAATCCCCCTAGACCTATTATCCACTAGGGGCGTACAGGGTCTGTCAGCGCCAATTATAATTAGACCATATAAATTTACAGCAGAGCACTGGCCCTGGGTCTGGTACGCAGAGGCCAGGGCACAGTCTGGGTTAGTTACCACCACTGCCAAGTGAAAAATGGGGGTGAACATTGCAAATAGGATAACTTTCTCACAGTCACAAAATGACTTGTCTAATGAACACTAATTAAGCAGGTCACAGTTTGTGACCTCCTGTGTTTGGCTGCCAATGCAGGGATGGAGACTTGCTAGGCACAGCAGACATCCATCTTTGCATTTGCTTTCCAAAATGGAAAGCATTTTCTTTTAGAAGCAACCCAGGTTCCTTAAATGAACTAATGCTGTTTTTTAGGTCTCGCGCCTAGAGTTGCAGTGTGCATCCCTGCTCGCGCAGCGCGAGACCTCTTGTATGGGCTTCAGAAAGCTAACCACACGCTCATGCCTGTGGTTTTGCTTTCGCAGGCTGGCATTGGCTGTAGCGTGCTTTTTAAAAAAAAAGAAAAAAACGGCACGCAATTGGGAAAAAGCGGGCGCATGTCCCGCCTTTGCTCCGCCCATTCCCGTCCGTGTCTAGGACGCACATCAGCGCGCAGCACAGACGACAGGCTCCCTCGCCCCCCCGCTCCCCCGCTCCTCTGTGGTGCGCGTGCACCACTGGTTTCGATTCCCGCGTTCGGCTCCTCTGTGGTGCGCGCGCACCACAGGTTTCGATTCCGTGCTTGTATTTTATGGGAGCGCAGAGGCAGAAGGAGAGGAGTCGGAAACGTTGGCGTCAGGACTATGGGCAGGAACACTGATGGTCTAGATCTGCCACTACATAATATGCATTAGATTTACAAGTTCTTGGGCTAAATAGCTCAATTAAAAGAACAAGTAGCATTTGAAATGCAATCGGTGTCGCATTTGTGAATTTTAGAGCGATTGACATTCTAAATTACATTTTTTTTTTATTGCAGTGGAGTGATCATGTAAAAAATAAGTGCACACTATATATGGACTTACAGTGAAGAGTTTCAGCAAGTAGGGACGGGGGTGGAGTGAGTCCTGGGCAAGAGGGGCCATTAAATGCTGCAGCCTTGGGGTGACTGATTCACAGCTGTGTTGATATACGATGGCAGCTCAGTTGTGAGATTCCTTGCGCGCACCACGCTGGGAGGTATTACGGGCATCATAGGCAGAGACAGAACAAGCCAGCAAGCTTCATGGCCCCTGCTTGCTGGAGCGGTGCTTTGGACAGCTTCTTCTTCTCTTCCTCGCTGCTATGCTTTGCAGAGGAAAGCTGTAACAGGTCCAGCTCTCAGACACAGAGGCTTTCACATAGCAAGGGCACACTACGCTAATTGGTATGACTCTTTAAGATGGTGGATCCAATCACAGGGGTACCGGCATTATGTACATAGATGGCTCGTTTTGCACATATATCGACGTGGATGTTGCTTTTGTTTTGTAAAGCACTGGCTTGTTACATGACATGTGCACACATTTATGGGTTTACATTACCACTCCAGGATGGCGGTACTTTGTTCACGGTTATGTACGCCTTCGCCAACACGGCCATGGTGGCTATTTAGATTTTAACTGCAGCGCACGTTGACCACTCAGTCAGACACCGACTAAGCTGCCTACATGTTGCCTCACGTCGCATTGCATTGTCTCTGTATAT
Organism: Calotriton arnoldi; assembly: GCA_963921515.1. Lineage (NCBI taxonomy): Eukaryota > Metazoa > Chordata > Amphibia > Caudata > Salamandridae > Calotriton > Calotriton arnoldi. The sequence goes on from CAWUFW010012913.1 coordinate 50,732, forward strand.
CGTAATACCACTTCTAGATTTACCTAATTTATTCCTACTAGAATATTTTGCGATATCATTGTGGATTATGTAAGTAAATGGCCACTTGGGTATATGGCAGTGGTTTCCAAGCTGTGCGCAGCGCCCCAGGCTAGTTTTGTCGTGCACCGGAGTGCTGAGGCGCACAGATGAATGGAAGCAACAAAACAAACAAGCATTTGCAATGCAATAGGTCTCGCATTATTAAAGTTTGATCTATTGGCATTGCTAAATAATGCAACACCAATAGCTCAAACTTTAATAATGCGAGACCTATTGCATTGCAAATGCTTGTTTTATTTTTAAAGCAAGCTTCTTTTCTTCAAGGAAAGCAAGTCATGTTCCTCAGGATTACTGTCTGCAGTCTTACAGTTGTTAATTCTAGGTTTGAGACTTTACCGTTCGATGTCCTTACATGGAACCAAGGTAGGTGCCTGTCCTGAACCCTAGTTTTAAGATTCAGCTGAGTCGGGTAAAGCCAGCACTCTTGTTCATGTGTGTTGCAGGACTGAACAAGAAGAAAACATATCTTTGCTTGATGCTTGACTTGTGTGCCAGTTCTCAAGACTGCCCTATTTTATCTTGGACAACCTACTTGAGTAAAATGCAGACCTCGATTTCTTTGAAAAGTTCCCTATGCCTTTCTGTGATCATGTATAATGAACTGTATTTCAACTGGTGGTAAGAACCAGCATAACGGCATAACTCAAATGAAGTACAGATCTGTTCCTTTCATGTCTTTTTTACTGATCTTCTGAAATTTCATACCATGGGTGCTGCAAGTGTGGTTTCTGAGCTTCCTTGGCTGAGCAAATAATTAACACAACTAACTTCTTCAGTTTTTGTTTCTAGTTACTCCTACAGAGGCATTAACAACACAGCTAAATAAATGCTCCACCTGAGTAGATTTTCCACTGGTGCCTTGACTGATCTTCCTGATGACTGGCATTATCTGTTAAGTTATGACCACGCAGACTACCCTATACCCATTGGGACCGGGGTAATTGAAAATATGTAGCAAAAGCCCCATGTAATTAATTTGCAATGGTACCTTTTAACAAAAATCACTCGCCCTGGAATAAATTCTTATAAATTGTCAGAACAACAGTAAATATATGCCAAGATAGCAACAGTTAGAATATTTATATTATAAACTAATCACAATATTGTACATGTAATGTTTATAGTGCAGATAGCACAGTGCCCAAAAAGATCTGCTTCTACACAATTGTGCAAATAACACTGATGTAACCAACGTTGTCTTACACACTATATCAGTAAGAACTTCTCCAAATGTTTTTAAGATTTTCATGAAAAGCAAATCAATTTGCAAACAAGGATGTGCCGTTGAAGTTTTGACCCAATAACATAACGATTCACTATGTTAGGACCAAAGCAAGCTCCATCATGAAAGACTTAGTTTAAATGTAATTCTCATTTCGAACCATGAACACATTTTTTTGTGATTTGCAATCTCTGTCATTTTCAAATTGAATTCAATGGGGGACATTATTGACTCTGCTAGTTAAGGTGAGCACCTTTTGTATCGTGTGAAGGACAGATTTTAGTGGGATACTTGAAATATTTCCATAGGGGGATTCTACATCCAAAATTACCAATATATGTTGCTTATAATTGAATGTAGTCCTATCTATACTGTTTATGAGACTGGTACTGTCTTTTATATGGAATGCAAATTTGGGCAATCTGGATAAATTAAGAAATCCACACATTTGCATAATGGTTCCAAAGCGTAGCCACATCGTGAGATAATGGATCGACCTGGTAGCTTATGTACTTTGGGAAGGGTATATTACAGGTGGTCTAGGATGTGGTCTTTTGAGGATAGCATAATCCTTTTCATGAATGCATCCTACACCTAGACCTATGTCAGTGTTCATAAGGATTTCATTTGGTAATTCATGTAACAAATTTACCAGTGGCTTTTTATAGTGTGCAACATTTCTTAGTTGTCTGAGGATCTCATTTTCATACTTCACATTTTTTGGGATTTTAATAGCTCTCATTTTTATCAGTAGGTTTTATGGTAAAGTTTATACTATGGCTCAGTGTCAATAGGGCTGTTCGTTCTGCTTCGTAGATGTTATTGGTTCATTAACTTATTTTAAGACTATGGGGCACATGCATCAACATAAGGAATTGCAATTCCTTAATAGCAATTTTTAAGGAATCGCTATTTAGGATTTGCAATTCCTTATGCATATAGGAGTCGCTAAATAAATTGCAATTCCTACACATTCCCTATTAGCGAATCGCAAATTGCGATTCGCTAATAGGGAATGCCTTCCCATTCATTCCTATGGGCCTAGAGGCCCATAGGAATGAATGGGAAACCATTCGCAATTTGCGATTACCAAATAGGTAATTGCAAATTGCGAATGCAATTTCAAGGGTGCTAGGGGGCCAAAAGGTCACCCTGATGCACCCCAAAAATTGGCATGTGTGCAGATGTGGCGCACACACATGCCCCAAGGGCATGTGTGTGCGCCATATGGCACTTAGAAAAATGCAAATCTGTGCATTTTTCTAAGGAATTGCACATTACCATCAACTTGAAGTTGATGGTAATTTGCAATTCCTTAATGCAAAGTCGCATTCTGAGAATGCTTCTTGCATTGCATTTAGCGAATCACAAATTGCGATTCCCTAAATGCATTCACAAAATAGGTAATCGCAAATTTAGCGATTACCTATTTTGCGAATGGCTTTGGGCTTGATGCATCCCAAAAGGCTAATTACCGGTGTCAAAGGGGCCAAGTCTGCAAATCGGCCCGTTTGCGACCGGTAATTAGCTTGATGCATGTGCCCCTATATTTTTCGACAGTCAGAATTTCATTAAGCATAAGATTTGAAGGAGGATAGAATGCAGAGTTGAGGGCCAAACCAGCATCTGTTATGGTCCTACTTTCCTGCCAACTTCAAAGCCAGATACAATGCAAGGTAGAAGGTGCCCCACTAATGATACACTACTCAGAGTCTGGACACACCACAGATGACATCAAATGGCAAGTTGTGGAAGTAATAAGGCTTGACTCTAGAGGAGGAAATATTGCGTCCATACTGCCCATCCAAAGAATACAAATGGATGGATCGTTTACAGACCACATCAAGGGGAGTGAATGATGTGTATCAGCTACAAAGCCTGGCGACCCTTGATATATGAAGTGCTTGGCTTCGGTTTTGAATTGCAAACCATAACTTTGGTCCACAGCTATGAGAAGTCGAGAGAGAACACTGTGTGATGATGACAAAATGTATATAAGTATTTCTACGTACTCTGTCTGGGAGTGTTATAGGCATTTCTCACATGCACTAGTGATAGGTCATTGATGCAAGCCTAGTGAAAGAACTTAATGTACATACACAGACATGACATCAATGGAATTTTATGAGATTGGGACGCTCTGTTTCATCATTCATTTCCAGTGCCCTATGTACATGATTTTTACATTCAAATCATACGTGCCCTTTCATGCCCGCTAATGACAACTAGATTGGGGGCGTGACTCATATACACAATTTTGGTCCAGCTTTTCTCACCTTTTGTGAGACCTTAAATACAGCTGAGCCTACAACTGAGCATTCAGTTTCTTGTTGCCTTTCAAATGAAGTACCAGGTCACTACTCACTGGGTCATCTTCCCATGCTCATATGTGCTTCGGACAAGACACCAGTAAACACTGAGCTGTGCAAGTCTGCTATCGGGAAGACAGGCAGCCATTCAGTGAATGCAAGTTCTGCTAACTGACTCTGTTGCATTAATTCTCATTAAGGCGAATAAGTACACTTTGCTTTTATTTTCTAGCTTAGAGCAGTTACAAAGTAGCAATTGTTATGCCATATTTACTCAATCCACGGAGGTCAGCTAGATCCTCAGTTCAAGTAAGTCACGAAAAAAGATACCATTTTGTTTGATTTAGAGTATGCTTTTAGTAATTGGAATAAAGTTGACAACCTGGTTCTCTTTTATCTCTATTTTCTCAGTAGTCCTGATTAATATGCAGCAGCTTGGACAATGATCAAGGCATGCTGGCTTTTAGATAACAAGAATTGAGAGTGAGCACTTACAGACAGACCTCTGGATCCCTTATGGGTCATTGGGAACTGTCCTCGCTTTGTCCAATATTTTATAAACCTGTTGTTAGAAAATCTGCCGAATATTATTCATTTGATAATTTGTAACAGTGAGATTTTGATGGTTAATATTTGGGAAACCGGCTGCCCCCGAATTCTTTGTTAATAAATTGACAATATGAAAACGGACAGAGTATGTGAATTTAACTAGTTACAAATGTGATGACTAACTTATGCGACACCTCACATATAACAATTAAGCTCAGATTTAGAAAGGTTTTGCATTGTGTTTGGCTTTACATTTTTAATGCAGAACTGACGCAAAATCTTTTGGGGGGATTTACAAGCCAAAGCAAATTGGTATGTGTTATTGGTTTGTAAGAAAAAGTAATGTAAACCAGTGTGAAGCACTGCTTTATGCTTCTCTGCGTCAAGGGGGTGTTCCATGGGTAGTACATGCGTGTTTCTATACTACCACCCATGGTTTTTCATTCAAAACCCTATCTATCATCAAAAATGAACGCCACTTGAAACAGGCGTTAAAATGAGAAATGCTTTCAATTTTCTTTTCTTTTCTGACTTTGCATGTGTGCTGCTCAGTACAGTACAGCACATATAGCATTTTGTACAGGAAGGGTACCTTTCCAGTACAAAACCTATGCTAGACTCACACAGACACCTTTGCACTATGGATTAAAGGTGTGTGTATGTGGTGTTTGGGAGAACCGGCGCTAGGGAGAGGACAGTAGAGTGCCATATCTCTGGAGATATGGCACTTTCCTCGTCTCTCCCCGCCATGTAACACAGCGCTGCAACTTTGGCTGCTGCACTGCATTGTGGGACAAGTACCTAAATCTGGGATTAAGTGTCCTCTTTTTATTCATTTTCAAGGTCCATAGACAGATGGTGATAGTCTTGATGAGACTCGCTAAATAGTTTTTGGGTCGGGATGTCAGTGACACATCCTTGGTTGCAAATTGATCTGCTCTTTATGAATACCCCAAAAACGTTTGCAGTCTTTCCTACGGATATTATGTGTATGACAACCATGGGGGCATCAGTGTGTTATGCACAAGTGCAAATAAGCACACATTTTTTAGCACTGCACTGTCTGCACTATAAGCATTACATGCATAGTATTGTGATTGGTATATAATATACATTTCCTGGCTCAGAATAAAACAGAGACTCATACAGAAGTTTGTTGAGACAGTGTTGGTATATCTTTATTGTTCTTTTGACCATTTATAACAGATTTATTCCAGTACCAGCGTTTTTTTCTTAAAATACACCATTACAAATGAGTCCCATGAGAACTTTCTTACATATTTGGCATTATCTGTTAACTCTGTTTTTTTTATTTACTGTGTACATTGTATACAACCTATTTACACTATGCTTCAGTCCAATATTCTAGTGACTAATTTGTGCTATGTCTTACAAGTTATGGTGATCATTTTGTCTGTGCTTACTTTGCCAGCGCGATCTATTTAAAACACTCTCATCTATTTTGGGTCACAGTACGTGTTACATAAAAGTGCAAAAAGACCTTAATAGGTACAAAAGTAAATACATTTGGTCAAAGTCACGCATCCAGAACCGCCATGGCTTTTGTGGCAAGTTACCATTTCAACACAAGCAATGACACGCTTTACAACTACCACTCCACCTGAGCTCTGTGCTTTGACTGAAACCAGGGGCGGCTCCTCCAAGTGGGCGGAGGAGCGTCGCCCCACTGCTTTCTCGCAGTGCGAGAAGCAGAAACATAAAATGGTATTATGAATACCATTTTATGTTCCTGCTTCTTGCACAGTGAGAAAGCAGAAGGGTTTGGTTGGGAGTGGACGGGTGGGCGGTCCTGCTCCAGGCCGGGGAGGAGTGGCTTGCCCACTGTTGTGGGTGCTGACTGTTTGCTCGGCCCCAGGGCCGACCAAACCAGTCATAGACACTCTCCCGTTTTCTCCTTGTAGGCTGCATGCAGCCTGCATGGAGAAAACGGCCTCCCCATAGACGCCTGTGCGGTCGGTGTCCCAGCCAATCACAACGCTGCCATTGCAGCGTTGTGATTGACTTAGGGGAGGAGAGGGAGGCTGCCTGCTTCCTGGGACTCAGAGCAGAGAGAGGAGATGCGACACCGGACCACGCGTGAGCCCCCACCCCCACCCGCGAGTCATGCCAGCCGCGACTGACTGAAACATTTTCAAAAACACATGTTGCAATGTGTGTTAAATAGGCACATTGTAATGTGTCGTGAATTTAAAAGATTCTGTATCTTGTGTAGGCCTGCCACATCAGCATTCACGCATAGCCCATTCCAATTATGCACAATGAGCCAATCTCAAAGTATTGCCATTAAGGTCATAAGTCCTTTGCCCCTGAGATAGCTGGAACCCTTTTATCAGCAGTAAAGTCAAGTACATTTGTATTGCTCGATTACTTAAAATCATTATAATACAGTACAGACCAGTATACAGATGCAGCACACCATAACTTCAATAGAAAAATGTAAATCTGTGCATCAACCTTTAACAATTTACACACCAAATTTCCATTTCAGCAGTATCAATTGCAGTAAAATACAGTGAATCAAAACATTAAAAACGCCAAATCAGCTTAGAAAGTGTTTTAACTTCCGTTAGTCCTGCATACACTGTTAACTAAACATACCTTGCACAGACAAACAATACAACATTGCCTAATTACAGCAACTCCCACAAAGTTAAAGCCAATAGATTTTTAGAAATTGCTTTCAATCCAACTCCAGCCCTAATGTAAGTTAGAAAAGTTGGGTCCTCCTGCATTTCTACCCTTCTGCTCATCGTTGACCGTCAGAGAGTATAAAGATGAACAACATTCACAATATGTCTTCTTGCATAGGGCTGATTATTCCAGACTGTGGATTGCATGGTAGGTGTAAAGACTGCAAAGGTATCTTCACTATCCAACAGTGCAGATGCATCCTAATTTGTTGGTGAATTTTCTTGACTAAGGTAACCCAAAGACTACAATGGCAAGTGGCCAAGACTTGGATGCACCTCCAAACTAAGCCCCTGAGAGATTTTTGTTCAGCATTCCTTGCTGTAAAACAAACTTTTAAAAAAGAGGCTTCTTAATACACGGTTTGGGTCAGATTCAATCACTGGCACAGTTGTGCCTGTGGGTTGGCCTGCGGTACCCAAAGAGTGAGCAGGATATTTTGCAATGCAACTATTACAAAGTATCGGCCATAGTACTGGTAGAAACTGTACTGTAATTACAGTGCAAAAATAAATACATTTTCGAGCTTGGGAGAATTCAATAAATATCTCATATTCCATGGGTGACATTATATGACTTATTTTTTAGGAAGGTAAGATCCTAATTAAATGCTCCATTTTCATTATAGCAAAATCACACATAACAATATCTGTCTAGATTTTTAATCTTCTACTGCTTTTTGGGAATGACCAATCATCCATATTTACCCTAAGCTCAAATTTACTACTAAGCCATTTTGACTATAATAGGACTCTCCGGTAATAATAGGTCTGGGCTATCCAATCTAACCAAGACCTATTATCTAACAATACAGTGTCATTTGCATTCTGAAATAGCATCAGCATCCTGTGTATACAACTTAACTTAGGAGGAATGACCTTGCTTCCAACAGATCTTGCCTCAATTCGGCTGTGTATAAATTAAAAAGCAGGGGTGCAAGAAAGCACCTCTGCTTGAGACTGTGATTTGTAAAAAATATTTCAAATCTATGTTCTAGGCATTCTGGCTCACAAAGTGCCACCGCGTTTCACACTATATCGGCTCCCTGCGCACAGTCTCCTGGTGAAGAGCCCATTCCACAGAGTGAATCACAAAGTAAGCTGGAATCCCCCGCACATGGTGAGTTTCTAGCTCCTGGTCAGAGGCTCTGCAAAGCCATTGTCTATTCTTCGGTATGAAACCTCCCCAGGACATAAACTGCATCCTCAGAGGGGTTGTGGTTTTTTTGGTGTAGGAGGGGGACACAGTGACTAGCAGTCCCATCTCCTCCATACACGTTGAACAGTTTTCAGAACTTGGCAGGTGGTGTTCTCCATCCCCAAGTTTGATGTGTCAGTTTTCATTCCCACCGTCGCAGATATATGAGTTCCTGGTGCATTCCTTTTTTAATAATGTCTGCTACAATATACCTCCATTGAATGTCATCTAAAAACCTGCTCTTCTTTACTTTCACAATATATTATTCACTGATGAACAATTTGAGCAACATTCTGTGTGATATTATAGAATTAACATATTCTCTGCGACCTACTTTGCCAGTTCTCAGAGGACTGTATATATCTACCATTTTAAATCACATCTAGAAGCAAATTCTATCTGTTGGAAAGTGGATTATTGGTAGGGGCAAATGTAGGTCTGCCACTGGCAATAAGACCACTAACACATTATAGGGCTCAGAATAAGTCTTAGAAAATTATTCCTATGCTCAACCCTTGGTAACGTGGCTACAAGCAGACAGGCTTAACTTCAAAGACAGGTATGTAAAGCATTTAAAAACACCAATTCAGTAAATAATTAAGACACAACACATAATAAAAATCCAAAACCAATTTATACTAATAGGAAATATTTGTATCTTTAAAATGATACCAAAACAACAAACATCCAATGTAGGGAAGCGGAGATATGAATTTTCAAAGATTTAGCATTATATAGCACTTAGAAACATATAGCGCCTTATTGGGATATCTGGTCGCGATAGACCGGCTCAAAGTCAAAGTTTCAGGCCAAACGCAATGGAGCCCTGAGCGGCTACCCCTCGAGGTAGGTCCCGGTCACAGTTTTAAGCTTCGGACTTAGAAACTTTTCTGGAGCTTTTCTTCCCAGGGTCCCTCGAAGCTCTCAGCCAGTCTGGATTCGGTGAGGGTTCGCCGGATTGCCTTGCGATGAGCTCTCGGTCAAACTTATGGAAGTCCGACCTCCGGAGCGTTCCAGCGGAGCAAACCCAGGATCCAGGCTGACACGCGGTTGAAGGCAGGCGGCTTGGCTTTCGCGGTTGCTCCCGGTCACCTTTTCTTCGTTCGGACTTAGAAACTCTTACGGGGCTTTTTCTCACGGGGTCCCTCGATGCACTTCACCAGGCCGGATTCGGTGAGGGTTCGCCGGCCTCGGATTTCTTCTACTCCCGGTCAAACTCTGGAAGTTGGACCTACGGAACTTTTAGCGGGATGAACCTGGATGGCTTGGCCGGCTCGCGGTTGAAGGCAGGCGGCTTGGCTGGCCAGGTTGAGTTGGTCCCTCTATGGAGCTTTTTTTCAAAGTTGCTCCAAAGTTCTCCAAACTTCTTGAACTTCTTCCTGAAGTTCCTCAAGGTGTCCCAAAGTGTCTCAAACTCACTCCAAGGGTCTGGAAGCTCCAAGATGGTCCTTGAAAGTTGAGGACTTCAGTTCCCACAATCCACTTGGACAAAACCCTTACAAATCCACTGGTAGTTCTTCCAGTTGAGGATCCTCGGTGGTGATGGTCCAGGTGAGCTCTGTTAACCTGTAGCTTGCAGGGAGTCCACTCTTTAGTTCTTTTGCAGCAAGGTAATCCACAGGGCTGTAGTTTCAGCTGGTGCAGTCTTCAGAGGGCAGGCCTTAGAATTTTGCACCCCCAACTTCTCAGCATGGCAGCGTCTTGCTTCCTTAAGTTTCAAGCAGCAGATCTGAGAGACTCTGCCCCTCTCAGATACTTATTCCAAGTTCTCTGGGTCAAGCAGGATGTCACTGCTGACCTATGGGAGCAGGGCAACTCCCCAAGAATATGACCACATCCTGTATAGTGTGGCATTATTTTGTCCCAGAGTGCACCAAATCCTCCAAATCCATGATGGCTGATTTCCCAGCAGGGAGGTAAGAGCTGGCTAAACACACCCCTAGGATGGCTAATTTTCATAAACTCTCCCCCTTGCATCTGTGCATTCCTTCCATAAGCCTAGCTCTGGCTGAGGTGAAAAGTTTAGAGTTGTAAATGACACTAAGGACAGACCACTGGAAGGCTGAATCTGGACTTACAAACAAGAAAGTCTTATAACTTCTTGTATGTACACTTTAGGAGAAATTCAACCATATCATATTCTTGAATTTATTAATACCATTTGGAGAAGTCTTTGAATGGTACTTCTAGCCCTCTCCTATCAAGAGTTATTAGTTAATAACTTCCTACCATGTTAACCTATGTAGCAGGGGATTTGCAATGGGAAAAATGACTTGGGCCATTTTTCCAGCACCAGGACTTACAAAAACATATTTTATAAGTACTTTGCTTATATCTACAGGACCCCCACCCCATGGGACAACTAGGGGAGACTTTAGGGGTTCTGAATCTGTAGAAATATTGCAGATCCTCCTTCCACAGGGCTCCTAGCATCAAAGTCGAATTTGGGCAGCACTTTATCACAATGTGGGGAGTGAAATGTGAAATTTCACTTAACCCAGGGCATATAAAACTCATTTTTATAAGGGTCTACCTTATAACTACCTGACCCCCACCCCTGGGACACCTAGGGGAGACCCTGGGGTTCCTAATATGCCAGAACATTGTAGGTTATCCATTTTTAAGTGCCACAAACCCCAAAGTCGAGTTTGAGCACAATTTACTTTTTAAAAGCAGTCCTGCCACCCAGGGCTACTTTTAAACTGACCCCAGGCCTCAGCAGTGCACACATGCAATTGCAGAAAAGCTGCTGGCCTCCAAACTGCCATGCCCTATTGTGGGCTAGGGACTTCTAGGTAGTTTTAATCCCCCTGCCCTAATATTTAATAGGGTCTGATAGGGTAGGTCATGCCAACCACAGGGGTACCCCAACCTTTAGTGTACCCTAGTGTATGTAGGTGTTTTCACTGTATTCTAAATGTGACTCTTTCAGCATAGCACTGGCCCTGGGGATGGTTAGGCAGAGCCCAGGGTCAGTCGGAGTCAGTTACCACCAGTACCAATCAGCAAAAAGTTGGGGGGTGCCCAGGGCACAGGATGACTTTGCAACACTATCTATAGGTACCCATCACTTATTTGGATCTTTCTTATGCAACTGATGGAGAACATTAAATTATTGGCATTCCCAATCACAATTCGGATATTCTGAGCCATGAGCTAATTTTCAGCAATTGGCAATTCTGATGGGGGTAGCGAAATAACTGACCAAATTCGAGACTGTTTGGTATACGGACCTAAGTGGGCATAGCTTAGGTCCAAGTTTCAAGCCTTTATTCAAGAGGTGATGAGCTTGCAATTGTTTGCAGTGCTGCATTTTGGCTCCAATGATGCTTTCAACCATGTCCCTATTGAGTTTTCACGTAATGATTATTATTACTTTTATTTAAAATACTATGAAAGAAAGCAATTTCAGAGTTTACCAGCTATTCCATTATTAACTTACTTAACCATATCTAAAAAATGGAATAATTTGTCCTATTAAAAAAATTATGACTTCTTAAATGTTGTGTGTAGGAACAAACTGAGGCATCATTACCTATATAAAATGATGCAATTTGTTTAAGGATAAGGGGTCAGATGAACGACTATTTTTAGCGGTCGCAAACAGAAAATCGGGCCGTTTGCAACCACTAGTATGCACAAACCTTATTTTGCGAGTCAGTAACCTATTACAAATCGCAAAATAGGGTTTGTGAGTCGCTACTAGGAAGAGGCGTGCCAAGGGCATCCCTTCCTGATAGCGAGTCGCACTGTTATCTACAATTGATTTGCAACTGCAAATGTGGTAAAAAAACTATCGCAGTTACAACCTACTTCAAGTAGGTGGTAAGCCAGCCAAACAGGAAGGGGGCCCCATGGGACCCCTTGCCCTTTGTGAATGTAGGCAAAAATATTTTTTAAGAGCAGGCAGTGGTCCCCTGGGGGCCCCCTTCTTGTTTGCAACTGGCTTACCACTTACTTGAAGTAGGTGGTAACTGCGATTGTTTTTTTACCACATTTGTTCTTTTAAATACATCCTGTTTTCCTTTATGCAAAATGGGCTGCAATTGAAAAAAAAAAGTTGCTTTATTTAAAAAGCAAACACAGACATGGTGGTCTGCTGTCCCCAGCAGGCAACCATCCCTGTGATTGTAGCCCATCCCAATGGGTTGCAAATTGCAATCTGTCTCCTGAATATTAATGAGGCAGGTCATTTGCGACCCCATTGAGAATCGCCAAATGTGTCTAAGACATATTAGTACATTCCGTTGTGCTAGTCGCAAATTGGGAGTCGCAAAGAATCACAATTTGCGACTTGCAAAACGGAATGGTCATACATCTGGCCCAAGGTCTGTCCAGCAGTTTAGAGCAGTGCCCATTTTCTCTACCATGTGGCCGCCTTACAATTAGGTAGGCAACAGGCTGACACACTTTCCCAGTAGCTTAGTAAGGATGCCATGGGCCCTGGTACAAGCAAGGAAAATGGCCCCTTTCACTGCTGTTATTGTAGTAAAATACAGCAATTGTCAAGGTTCAATGGGCCTCTCAGGGCTCAGGGCCCTGGTGTCACTGAAAATGCTGCACCAATGGAAGCTATGCCCCTACTCATTGCAGGACATTGTATTTCACCTTCAGTTTCTTGCAAAATATGTAATAGTAGCATTTGGAGGCACCGGTTATGGCGCATCGATTGGCTTCTTGAGAAATGCCTGCCTCTTAAAATTTTCAAGTAGCTTGGAGGGTGACTTCTGATTTTTGTAACCTTGGTAAGGTATTTTATCTGTGTGTGATTTAAGCAAACTGGATGAACATGCTTGAAAATTTTACAACTTGATATTTATTTACATGGGGTCTGTCAGGCGAAACCCTTCTCCCATCTGTGAACCTAACAAGGTGACGGATGCATAGCCCAATGAGTCAATAAAATGCAACTTTCACAGAGTGATGCATGACCAATCATGGGTTCCAGTTCCTGTAAAGCTGAGGACGTTAAATTGGATCATAGCTTCACGTGGTACCTACCGCTCTGTATGAAAAGGTTGATCATTATTAAACTTTGATTGTTCATAGAAACAGCTGCAAATGCAGATGAACAAGGGTGGCGGGTTAGTCCAGAGGTCTCTGTGGAAATGTGTGTGACATAGCTGCTCTTTGAAGCGCTTAAATCACACATTTTAAAGGGGCGGCTCTGAGCTCATGGCCAGCACAGACATAGTTAAAGAAGCAACGGCTCAGCCTGGAGCATCCAAGCTCCATGCATCCCAGCCAACCATTACCTAGTCCGTACTTTGATACAAAGTTCTAGCCAAAACCCTAAACAATAGCACAAGGTCCTTTTTAAAATAGCCCAATATTTGAGAACCCACACAAATCATTTTCTCGCACAACTGGGAACAATTTAGCCCAGTTGTGTGAGAACTAGCTCATTATGACAACCATGCATGGAAAAGAAGAAATAGAAGTTAATAGGGACCTAGGGCAAACAAAGAAGGTGATAGAAATTGAAAAAACACCTCAGTTAATCGCCTCTGACGATACAAATCCAGGAGTGGAAGAAGTGGAAATAGATGAGGGACAACTAGAAGAAGACACCTATGCCAGCAACGAGCGAGAGGAAGGAGCAACAGATTCCGGGCTAGGAGGAAATAAAGGAGAGACATCTGGACCACCATGCGGGAACATCCCTCGAAGAGAGCCAAATTTCAATGCCACCGTGCAGGGGGAGGTGAAGTCCTGACTGCAGCCCCTGTGCCTCCTGAGTCCTGATTGGACTAGAGGCGCGCTGGTCCCTGCCAGACTCCTGGAAGAGCGTAGTATTCCCTGGTGGGTGTTTGTCTCAAAACCTGGAAGCATGGGTTGGGGAGGTGGGGTTCTCACCCTCACCCTCATGCTTAAGCGACAGTGAGATATAGAAAAGGGGTGATGGGAATGTGAAAATCCTAGGTTAAGGAAAGTGTGGAATCTCCTGAAAGTCATACAAAGCCAGGCTTTCTTTGAGTACACTTTACTTGTCTTTCTTTTTTTACTTATCACTGCTGCCTTGTCTGCCCTCACAATTCACTCTATTTTTATGATTGAGAGAAACACTTAAAACCAGGGAAGCTAAAGAGTGAAACTAACTAATTTTCCTTTAAGGTTTACAATAAAAAAAGATTCCTACCCAAGGTTCAGGTAGGTGAAGAAATCCCTAAAGTGCGAGACTGTGTTTTTTTTAACTTGACAATAAGAGACATTTCTAGAGTAAAACAGAAGAAAGGAAGAGACTTTTAGCTTTTTTTTCAATTCTTGTGTTTTTCTTGTAGTTACCCATATTCTTTTGTTCTTTCAAAGCTTTACCCGCTCTGTCACTCCGGTCTGAAGAGAAAGACAAAACAGAAGACCATTATATGTAAAAGGAATTTTTGTCCAAAGAGGTCAGCAGTACAAGAACTCTGTCTATTTTCCTGTTGCAAATTACTCCTGAATAAAGTTCCTAAACAACTTCCCGGAATTTTCTTTTATTATTCATTCTGCTCAACAGTGCAAATCCCAAGATCTCCTTACAACATTACATTACAAGCATTTTTAATTTGTACACACAGCATCACCCCACATTGCTTGCCTTGAAAATTGAACACATGTAACAATACACCTATTTTAAAATTACATTTGTAATGGAAAACTATTTACCAGTGGGCCATGAGCCTAAATGATATGTGGAATCACTAGGGTACTGTTCATGATTCCTGGCATGTTGTGCCTTTTGCCCTCCCTCTTTTTCACAATTTTATGCCTACAATGCATTGATGTGTGCACCAAAGGCAGATTTATAAGCCAACCATGTAAAACAGGAGATTACATAGCAAAAGTACAGAACCAGCCATTCATAAGCCATACTTCCACCTCAATGAAATGAAATACCAGCATTTGTAAAGCACACAGCTACCTCCCAAGAGGTGTCCCGGCACTGGGGGCCCTCGGGAAGATTAAGCAAGCTATTGCCCAGAGTCACATGGTGCTGGGCTAACCTGCCACCAGCACCTGGGATCGAACTGTGAACCCCATGGTCCAAATTCAGGCACCCTGGCCGCTGCGCCACACCTCTTCCACAGTAGCATCAACCTCCAACCTGATGCTGAATTCTACCTGAGACTTCTTAAAATAGCAGAGGAACACAAGGAGATGCCCCCCGCTATGCCCTGGAAGATGTTCACATTATTGGAGAGGAAGTCCTTGTGCATAACACCCACATTTATAGAGGGATCAGACATACAACTGAGCAAAACTGCATGTTTAGCTATCCTAACCAAGGTTGCTGGAATAGCGGTGAGGTGTAAGTTACAACCTGAAAAGGCAGGGAGTTACACAAGTGCTGGGAGTACCTTCGGCCCTGGCCTTGGTCACCCAGGGAAGATCTCACCAATTCCAGACCAGGCTTCTCAGGATACCCCACTGTAGAGGATGGTTCTCCAAAAGGGCTAGTGGGACCTCACACTCATCTGAGGTGCAGCAGCAGCAGCATGGCACTTACTAATTTGTTTGTCACTTCCAACTTGGGTTCCTGTTAACTTCAAGAGTCATCATGTCAGAGTTAGTTAAATGGGAAGTGGTATCTGTAGTCATCAGGCATGGAATCAATCAATTATAGGGCAACTCACTAATAAAGTAATTGTTGCAACTGATTCTGTTAATTCCAAATCTTCAAATATGTGTGTGTACACAAGATACAGGTTTAGGGACACAAATGTTAAACTTGAACCGTGTAAATACAACAAGCAAATGTGTATTTCTCTAATTTCTTATATGACCTTAAGCATGAAGTCATGAAAAATGTGCCCTGTATGTACATGTCACATGATGTACAGTGAAAAGCATTATTGTCTTTAAAGCATGTTTCCAGTACAAGATGCACGAATTATAAACATTTAATGGCCTTGTAGGGTGTGTTGGAAACTGGCAACGAGAAGGCAGGCTTAACTTAGGAGACAGGTGTGTAAAGCATTTAAAAACACCAATACATTAAATCAGTAAGACACAACACAAAATAAAAATCCAAAGCCAGCTTATAAAACTAGGTTATATTTTTATGAACACATAGACACCAAAACTACAAAAATCCAATGTAGGGAACCCGAGATATGAATTTTCAAAGATTAAAAGTAAAACTAGCGCTTAAAGCAAATAGTGCTCAAAGAGTTAAAAAAGGTTGCCCTGAACTAGGTCAAAGTCCAGAGTTCAGGCCACCCACAATGTAACACTTTTACACACACTTCCAGAAGTGTTTCTTGATGCAGAAAAGGGGTCCACAGTATCAGCCAAGGGTTCAGAAGCTCTGGTTTTCCTCTTGAAGTCTGGGAATACAACTCCCACAATGCATCTGGTAAACGTATGGAGCTTTTTACAAAAGTTGCTCAAAACTTCTCCAAAACTTCTGGAACGTCTTCCTGAAGTTCCTCCTGGGATTCCAAGGTGTCCACAACACAAATCCAAGGCTCTAGAAGCTCTGAGATGGTCCTTGGGATGCTGAGACTTCAATTCCCACAATGCACCTGGTCAAATCCTTAAATGTTCGCTGGACGCTCTCTAGGATGGAGACTTCTATGTAGAAATGATGCAGGTGGGCTCTGTTAACCTTTAGCTTTCAGGGAGTCCACTCCTTAATCCTTGTGAAGCCAAGCACATTCCTTAGGGCTGTGTTACCTGATTGTGCAGCAGGTGCAGTCCTTCAGAGTGCAGTCCTTTGGGTGCAGATCAGGGCTCCAGCAGGGCAGTCCTTCTTGTTGTTTCAGGCAGCAGATCTGAGTTGCTTGTCAACTCTCCCATATTTATTCAGTGTTCCTGGCTGTCAAGCAGGTGAGCACCCCTGACAAATGGGATGCAGGGTGCCACCTCAGGTATGACCACCTCCACCAAAGTGTGACATATTCTTGTCCCAGAAAGCACTATTCTTCCAAAATGGAGACATTTTCTCGTGGAGGGTTAGATCTGGCTAAGCCAACCCACTGGTTTGGCTAAGTTTCTTTAACACTCCCCTTCGAGCCCCTTCACTAATCTCATTACATTGGCTCCTGGGTGGCGAAGGGTGCTGGATATGGGGATGAGCCTGTGCTGTCCTAAAGTGTCGTTCTCCCTTTGAAGACCAGTTTGGCCACTCCACCCACATCCTGCCTTTTGCTTCTGCAGTTGACGTTCTCCACCCAGAGGAAATCCTCTGTCTCTCTAGCAGGCCACTTCACACTACATTAGGACAGCTTGGCCCAGCCCGGCAGAGGCTGGCCAATCAGGAGAGGGCAGCTGGAAGGCTGGATTTTTGCTTACAGAAAAAACTTCTATAACTTCTTCTCTATGATAATTATAATACATCCAACAGTGGTAAGTTGTTGGGTTCATTCTATCTATCATTTTGGCACTTTGAAGTAACCTTTTAGCGCCTTTCTCTCAATAGTTATACTTTAATAAAATATTCCTATGTTAGCCTATGGAGCCATTGGCTACAATGGGGAAAACAAATTTGGCAGTTTTTCCCTCACCAGGGCTTATAAAACATCTTTTATAATGCCCCTGCTTACAGTTACAAGGCACCCTACTCCTGGAGCACCTAGGGGAGATTGTAGGGGTGACTTATTTGTACAAATAAGGTAGTTTGAGACTTTGGAACTATCTTTAATTCCAATGACAGCAGTCACCACAGTAGTGCAAACTTAAGTGCATTAAATCTACTGGTCCTCTAAACCTACATGCCCTACCATATACTAGGGACTTACAGGTAGGTTGTCAGTATCAATTGTAATTATTCCTTATTACCATGTACTTTATAATCGGAGCATAGGTCCTGGGTCATGTTAGCAGAGCCTAGGGCACAATCAGAATCAGATAACCAGCATCTAGTAGTGGGGGGGGGGAAGGGGGGCACTGCACAAACAGGTTCTGGTTTCTCACAGGGTGTAATTGTAAAATTCTCAAATTTACCATTTTACAAGTCATGCTAACATTATAATAGCAAAGAAAATAGTGGAATTACTGTATCTCCAGCAACAGATTTACAATAGATTAGTCTGTCTCCAAACATTTTGGACTGAAATACAAAATTTTAACTCATAAAAAAACCTTCAGATGTGGATATACTTGCACTGGACCATAACCTGTATGAGAAAAAAAAACTAACAGAAGCCCCCAAGACTTTGCACACTGATATTTTCACAGGGCCATGTGTCTAAGAGGAATACCAGTCCAAAAGTAAAAATGTGTTGATCACTTCTTCTGTTTTTATCTACCGCCTACACACATTTTGGTGACTCAGTCAAGATGCACTAGCAATGTTGTGCCTCTGTAACAATTGGGGAGGTCTCTGCTCTAAATTTTTTCCATACATAATGCATATGTCTCTTGTGTATGTTTTAAAGACAGTTATATGTGGTATCTCCATTTCACAGATTCACACATTGAACAGGGGCCTCATGATCAAAATACTCATCCAACAACCGTGCAAACCTACTGCATGCTTGACTTTCTCACATACCTGTGCTTTGTATCCTCCTTGTTGAGGGACGACATGGCTGAGGTTGTGGGCTGGTGTTTGTACAATGGGAGAGGTTTGCCTTTCTTTCTGGGGTTTCTCCTCTCTCGATGATGAGGGAGAGAAGACAGGAGTTGCACCTTAATTAGAGGGTCGAACATTTTACTCAACACGGGTATTTTAAGGGTGGGTGGTGGACAGAGAACAGTCCTGCACAGCCTTAACTAGCATTTGGGGCCTTGGATTTTGTAGCTGAGTAATTTCAATCTGGATGTTTTCTCGGTGTGGAAGACTGCAGTCTGTCTGTGAGTTCGTTTCCAATGTGTCAATCTTCGAAACCTCGACAATGTTGGAGCTCGACGGCAGCCAACTGGGATGTTTCTCCTGAGATTGCTCATCCTCCTCCAATGGACATCATTATCAGACTCTTACAAAGTACTACAATGAAGAGACATGTCAGTTGGAAGTTTTGAAGTTTGTGAGGGCGGTGAAGCATACTGTCTCAAATAGCTAGAAATAATTTGTTGTCACATTAAGGCAAACATGACATTGACATAGGGAGCGTTAACCAGACATCCTTGGTGTGGCATTCCCCCAAATCTTTTGCTTACACTCCTGTTTTGCTGACTTCGTTTTTGGTGACTTTTTGCCTCTGCACACTCTGCCACTGTTAACCTGTCTCAAAATAATTGTGCTCTTCCCTTCAAACATGGTAAACTTGACTTACACCTAATTGGCACATTTAGTTCACTTGTTTAAGTCCCGAACAAATGGTACTACATGTATCTAGGACCTGTAAAAAAAATGCTACTAGTAGGCCTGCATCACTCTTCGTGCTACCCATAAAAGTAGCCTTTCAAAACATGTCTCAGGCCTGCTACTATAGCCTTCAGTGCAGTTTTAAACTGCCATTTCAACCTGGCATAATAAACCTTTTGCCAGGTCTAACCCTTCTTTGTTAATACCTATAAGTCACCCTTAAAGTAGGCCCTAAAAGCCCATAGGGCGGAGTGCATGGTATTTAAAAGATAAGACATCTGGGTGTAAGTTTTACATATCCAGGTAGTGAAAAACTACCATAGTCGTTTTCACTACTGTAAGGCCTACCTCTCTGAATAACATGGGGTTACTTTATTACATTTATTAAGTGATCATTTTTGATTGGGGGCTGATACAGATATGGTGGTTATGCTAAAATAAATTGTAATTTTAAATCCTCTTTAATGCTAAAGTAGGATTTTAAATCACAATACTAAAACTTCCACCTTTAGAAATTTGGCAACTTCTTGTTCTAATCATTTATGCCTCTGTCCTGGGTCACATGACTGAGAATGTCTCTACTGTTGGGATTTGTGTATTCCTTTAGGAAACTGACACAAAAGAGGATTAGATGTTGTCAGGATGGTTGGAGGTGGGGCTGTACCCAGCCCTACTCACATTTTAAAGGGCTCAGCCTCTTTCAGACACAAAGTAACCTGACACTAATCTTTTGTCACCCCAGACTTCTTGGAGCTTTGACAGCTGAACGGAAGAATTTTCTAGAACAAGATGTGATTGTGTATAGGGAAATTCCCCCACTTCAAAGGCTGGGCACGAGGTATAATTTATCGACCTCCAGAGCCACTCTTTAGTGCACTCCTGGACCTCTGGAAGACTTCAGAAGGACTGCCTAGACCCCCAGAGGTCTGTCCTACTGCTACCAGATTACTTCCCCCCCGCTTGAGGCCTGCCTTGCTGTTTGAAAGAGAACTGGACCATCTCTTTGAACCCAGTGCCACCACAAGTGACACCAATGGCTAGTTGGCTGGCCTCCTGCGTGAGCTACAGGGACATAACAAGCTCCAGAGACCTTGAATCCTGCACCTGGCTTCTGCTGGAGTGAGTCCTAACCCACAAGTGGTGCCCCCCAGATCCAAGACTTTTGGAGGAGGTGATAGGGGTGTTGCTCCTGCCTAACTGTAAAACTTCGGACTTGTAAAATCGTTTACCAGAAAGTGCCCTGAGAACTGATAGAAGACTGGGACCTACCTGCCAGCCAATCCACCCATGGTGCAATTCTGGTCAGCCTGACTTTGAAGTAACTCCCGCTATGTTCTACTCCACAAATGCTGTTCAGCAGGACTTCTCGACTGAAAAAGTGGTAAAGTCAATAGGTAAAAATCTTCACTGTGATCTCGTCCAGCGGCTCCCTGACAATGACGCCTCCTCAGGCACTGCTTTCCAACTAGGCCTGTTGAACGTTACCTTCTTAGGAACTTTCCTTCAAAATTTCTTCTAAGTCCAAAGGTAAGCCAAAACCGGGCCCAATCTACCTAGTGTTTCGTCCAATGCTTTATTGCGGTTGACCTTAACTTTTGACTTTGCCCTAGTCTCATACAATCAAATATGGATACCTGCGATTTGCGCTTTGATGTTTTTGGCACTATTTTGCACCAAAAATTTAAAAATTAATACCTCTGGCTTTACTGATTGGATTTAATTTGCTTTTGTGCCATTTCAATCATTAAGATTCTTTCTAAATTTCTTTGGGGATTTTTCCTCTGTGGTGCTTTTCTGTTTTCACTTTATTGCTGTCTGTTTGCTGCAAAAATACTATACACATTGCCTCTAAGTTAAGCCTGACTGCTTTTGTGCCAAGCTACCAGAGGGTTAAGCACAGGTTTATTTAGTGACTTTTGTGGTTCAACCTGACAAGGATTGCAGTTGTTGCATGAGTAGAGTTTCAACCCCTCAATCAATAAGCCAATTTCTTACAGGGAGATGACATACAAAAATAAGAATAGGAAGCTGTTGCTTGGCATGCGCTCATCAATATGTGGTAGTAATGAATCATACATGGCAGTGGCACAGATGCTTGCTGTCTGGATGGCCCATGTGATGGCAGCTGCTTACCAATATTTTCTACCAATGGATTTGAACATGTGTAAATTGATGCAGAAATGAATAATGAGAGACATCAAGGTATGGCAGTGTAACTAAAGACAACTATGATCGGTTTGACAACTTGTGTTGATGCTGGTGAACTCCGATGGGTGATATTGCACATTCCATACGTATGATCAAATTAATTGGTGTTTGACCTTACAGCCTTAGGGTGGTCTTCCCCCAAACGTTTTGCCTACTTGCCTCCAATTTTGCTGAATTCTTTTTGTTGGCCTTTGGACGCTGAGCGCTTTACCACTGCCAACCAGTGTAAAGTGCATGTGCTTTTCCCTAAAACATGGTTTGATAGACTTTTCCACAATCAACATATTTAATTTACCGATAAGTCCCTAGTACAGTGCAATACATTTGCCCAGGGCCTGTAAATGAAAGGCTACTAGTGGGCCTGCAGCACTGATTGTGCCACCCACACAAATAGCATATTAAACATGTCTCAGGCCTGTCACTGCAGAGCCTGTGAGTTCAGATTACACTGTCATGTCGACTTGCCATTTAAAATCCCTTGCCAAGCCTTAAACTCCCCTCTTATTACATATATGTCACACCAAAGGTAGGCTCTAGATATCACATAGGGCAGGGTACTGCATAATCAAAAGTTAGGACATGTACTCTTAAGTTTTTCATGTCGCGGTAGTGAAAAAAAAAACAAATACATTTTTCACTATTGTGAGGCCAACCCCTCTCATAGGTTAAAATTGTGAATTCCTTATTACACTTATAAGCTGTATCTCCTGATTGAGAAGGAGTAGCTCTGTCATATTTCATATAATTGGAATGGTAATGATAAATCCTCTTTACTAGTAAAGATGAATGTATCCCTAGCCTTTAAAAAATGCCACTTTTAGAAATAAGGCATTTTTCTGCTCTTAGTCCTGTGTGACTGCAGCCTGTCTCCAATATACGTCTGGGGTGTGGGACAGCTGGACTTTGTGCATTCCCTCTAGACAACCACACACAATGGGAGCTTAGGTATGACTGACGGACCATCCATATCCTGATGGGTCATCCTGGGCAAGATGGGAGGGAGGAGCTGCCACATATACCTGAATGGGCCTCTGAGCACTTCAAAGTCCCTCTTCATAGTCACCTCCACTTCAAAGGCACAACTGGGTATAAGTACTGGGTCTCTGACCCCACCAAATCAGACACTACTGGACCTGTGAAGAAACTGTGCCTGGAGGAGGTACTGCTGTGCTGCTGCCAGGACTGCCACTCTGCTGGACTGCTGCTCTGGAAGAACTGCTTTTCTGCTGTGCTGCCCTGCTGCCTGCTACCCTCTGCCCTGCTGAGGAAGGTCTGGACCAAACTCACTTGAACTCAGAGTGACCGCAAGGGCACACTAGCTTGCCCCCTGGTCTAAGTCTCAGGGACATCAAAGACTTCTCATCCACCTGCAACAGCACTTAGACTTTGCTTGCTGCAAGTCTTGCCCTGCCAAGTGGTGCCAATCCAGTCCTGGTCCCTTGTCAGAGGGTTTAAAGTGCTGTAAGTGCTAAAAATCCACACATCAACGACATTGAGCCAATTGGAAGCAACGCATCTCCATTTGACACTGACGCATTACCGCTGCTGCATGGACCATGGACCTCGCATCAACGACTGCGCAGTGCATCACCTCCAGTTCCCGATGCATCGCCTACATCCTGCAGCTTGACGACGATGCATCTCCAATTTGTGCAGCTCAACAATGATGCATCACCTTTGATCCAGCGGTTCAACACTGACCCATCGCCTCTTTGCTTCTTGCATCTCAACTACATTCACGACGCATCCCAGGTATTTTTCAGCAGGCCAAGACTGGCCCTTCTATCCGACCCAAGCTCCATCGCGGTTGGCCTGAACCTTTGGATTTACCCCAGACAAGCATGACCAGATGTCCATGGTTGATGCTTTAAGCTATTAAGCACTATATTTTCATTTATTCTTTAAAAATTCATAACTACGGTTATACTGATTATATTTTTGTCATTTTGGTCCTGTTTTGTTCAGGAAAATATAAGCTACTTTTCTAAACTGGTGTGGAGTCTTTGTGGGTGTTTCACTGTGTTACTGTTTGAAGTGTTGCACAAATACTTTACACATTGCCTCTTAAGTTAAGCCTGCCTGCTCTGTGCCAAGGTACCAGAGGGTGAGTGCATGTTAATTTATGGTTATCTGACATACCTTGACTAGGATTGTGGTTTCTGCTTGGACAGGGTGCATACCTTTGCAAACCAGAAACCCAATTTCTTACAATTGGGCAGAAATTTGGTAAAGATGACAATAGGAGTCACTGAGATACAAATGTGTTTCCAGGTGTCCTGTTATGTGAGACAATGGGTGATCTATAGTGTAGTTACGAGGGAAGTTGGGTCACTGCAGCTATGGAGAATGACACATATAGTGCTGTGAAATTTCACAATACAAACAGTATGTGGGTTTGAAAACATGTCAATATAACACAGTCCTTCAATATATACTGTTATGTGCTGGATGACAGCTATTTTTCACTGGTGTTTGTTGGGTGTATGACTATGTGTGAGAGGAGATGTCTGGTGTTTGCAGACATGGTGACATGAGTTGGGAGTCAGGAGATAATTTAAAGGTAGAGGTGATCTTTTCTGGCCTGATATTGTGATTCACTGGAATAGGCAGACCATACAGGAGGTCTGATTGCGTAGTTGAGAGTGCTCACCTCAACCCCCAATTCATTCAACCTTTTGCTGACCTCCAGCAGCATGGCATCTTCTCCACTTTGCTGAGGGTGTGTGGATGCAGATCATGCATTTCCCCATAGTGGGCAACTATATCATCACAATTCATCGCTGTGTCGGTCTCTACCTAAGTGAAGTCCTTCTTCGTCTTCAGTGGGAACATTTACCCCTTGGAAGATGTTGCTAAATCTGGCTCCACAACTTTATGCAGTGCAAGGGAAAGGGGAGTTGAGTCCACAGCCTGGGCTGTATTTATGTGCCTAAAGTTGTAATAATTGCCACGTTTGTGTAATTTTTTGCAGGTGATGTCTGTTTCACTATTATTATTAGTCATAGTACTACATAGAATAGGCACAGATTTCCACCTATGCTTTGTACAACTATGTTTGGCCAAATAATTCATGAATATGCTTGTAGGCTACTAAAAACACTTTACAGTGATATTTTTAGTTAAAAATCTTCCCATACCCTCATTTACTTGACTGTAGGAGGAAGATATCAAACCTGTATTACTATGTACAAACATCTGCCCACAGTTTATGAATTGCATCAAAGAAGAGAGTTACATTTAGTATTAGGCATAAATCGACAAGCATTCAAATCTACTTATATAGCTTTACATTCCCCTTAAGTCTTAGTAACAATCTCCCACCACAAATTATACACACACTTACAGATCTTGCTTGTATTTCAAATGAACCCCCATCCTTTGAGTTCAAGATGACCAATAAATGGGTCAGCCCCCTGTATCCTTTTACCTCTTATAACAGCAATCTGCAGGATTATGCTGAGGGCTATTGTCAAAGGTCATTTAATGACAGTTGTCAAAGGCCAATTGTTGGTAAACGCCCTTTCTAAAGGGTCACACCAAACCTTTTCTGACCTCGTTTTTGTTGGCTTTAGGACTCTGAGCATTTTACCACTGCTTATCAGTGCTAAAGTGCATGTGCTCTTCCTCTAAAAATGGTAATATAGGCTTATGCCTAATTAGCATATTTAACTTACTTAGAAGTCCCTAGTAAAGTGCACTACATGTGCCCAGGGCCTGTAAATTAAATGGTACTTGTGGGCCTGCAGCACTGATTGTGCTACCCACTTAAGTAGTCCCTTAACCATTTCTCAGACCTGCCTCTGCAGAGCCTGTGTGTGCATTTTTAAACTCCCTTGTCATCCTGGCAAGTTAAACCAGTTGCAATGCCTAAACCTTCCTTTTTAATACATATATGTCGCTCCTAAGGTAGGACCTGGACATCCCAAGGGCAGGATATTTAAAAAGCAGGACATACACTTTTATGTTTTACATGTCCTGGTATTGAAAAACTCTTAAATTCGATTTTCACAACTGCAAGGCCTATCTCTCCCATAGCATAACATTGGGATTATCTTATTACATTTTATAAGTGTAATTTCCAATTGAGAAGAGATAAGACCTCCAGGACTGGTGTCTCTGGAATCAAAATGTAAAATCACAACTGATGGTGAAGTCATATTTTAAATTGCAATTCTGAAAATGCCACTTTTGGAAAGCTGCCATTTTCTTATTTTAGCCATTTGGTGCCTGCTGCCTGTCTCTGATCACTGTCTGGGATGGATGACAGCTAGGCTTTGTGTTCCCTCTAGACAGCCACACACAAAGGAAACTTAGGTGTGACTTGATGGGTCTACCTGCAAGGATGGGCGGGAGGAGCAGGGCACAGCCTCTCACTTGCACCTGAATAGGTTGTGTCCTGTCTACACACAAAGGCCTGCATACCATCCTGTAAGAGTCTGGAGGCAGGGCAGGAAGGGAGGATCTCTGTGCACTTCAAAGATCCTTCAATGAAGTCTCCTCCACTTCAAAGGAACAACTGGGTATCAGTATTGGATCTCTGACACCATGATTTCAGTAAACTTCTGGACCTGAACCCACTCTGCCAGGAAGAAGAACTGCTGTGCATAAGGACTGCAACTCTGCTGGACTGCTACTCAGAAAGACTGCTTCCTTGCTATGCTGCCCTGCTGCCTCCTACTTTCTCTGACTGGATGAAAACTGGACCTACATCACTTGAACCCAGAGTGACTCCAAGGGCTAGCCTCCTGATTTGAAGACTCAGGGATATTCCACTCTGCTCCTGTACCTGGACCACTGGAGGTGGACCCAGGTGCTTGCTCCAGGAGAACCAGTGCATCCTCTGCTGCGAGAGCAGAATTGAATCATTGCCACTGTTACGGGAACAGAACTGGTGCATCACACTCGGATGCAGCGCATCGCTATCGGAACTGACGGATCGGAACTACCAAATCGCCGCCACTGCAGAAAGACGATCCAAGCATCCCCTCTACTGCATGGAGAAATCCTGTGTATTGGCTTCAGAACAATCGCATCTCAGAACCAGTGCATCATCTTCAGAACTAGTGCACAGCCATCAATGGTTGCAGAAAATCAACGCATCACCTCGACGGTGGGATCAACACAAACACATCGCTCAGCTGCACCCGCATCTTCGCTGGTGCAACTAGGACTAAGGAACTTTTGTTCAGTGGGCCTCATGGGGTCCCTGTATCAAGCCCCAGCTCCATCACAGTCAAACTCAAGTTTTGACTTTGTCCTGTCCCAGCGTGGTCAGATATCCCCTATAGGTGCTTATTGCTTCTAAGCGCTATTTTCACATTTGATCTTTAAAAATTCATATCTTGACTTCTACTTTATGGATTTTTGTTGTTTTGGTCTTGTTTTATTTATAGAATTGATTTGATTTTTCTAAACTGGTGCAGAATATTTTTGTGGTGTTTTCATTGTGGTCAGCTTGTACTGTTGACTGTGCCCCGGTACAGTGTGACTTCAAGTAACCCCTAAAGCGCTATTTGCTTCCAAGCACTATTTTGAACTTATTCTTTGGAAATTCATATCTCGACTTGTACTTATTGGATTTTTGTCGTTTTGGTCTTGTTTTGTTCAGAATTTAATAATTTATTTTTTCTAAATCTATGTGGAGTCTTTTAGTGGTGTTTTCGTTGTGTTACCGTGTGTGTGTGTGTGGCACAAATACTTTACACATTGTCTCTTGCGTGAAGTCTGACTGCTCTGTGCCAAGCTCCCAGAGGGTGAACACAAGATAATTAAAGTGTCTTGTGACTTACCCGGACTAGGATTGTGGCTCCTGCTTGGACAGGGTGCATACCTCTGCCAACCAGAAAACTCAATTTCTAACACCAATGCAAGGGCTAGCACCAAGGACTATCCTCGAATTCCAATTCCAGAAACCGAACATGATGTTTCCTGCTGTGACACAGGGCACAGCTCTGCAGATTTCATTCACTTTTGGCCTCAAAAGAAAGTGGAAAGATAACAAAATGGTTATAATTCGGTTGGTGAAAAACATAGGTTGAAGGTCAAGCATTAATTATAGCCAATGGTGTTGATTTTCCATACAAAGAATCACGCTATCCCTGCTAGCCCAGAAATAGTCTTTTAAATTACATCTGCAGCAAGTGTATACTCTTCTTTCTGACTGAGATATGAGAGCTTAACGAGGGATAAGTGTTCTGGTGGATCCCATGGAGGATTCATACCATCTTCAAGTATTGAAGCAACCCAATGCACCTTGATCAAGCACTGTTTACAGGGACTGCCTACAGCTACAACTTCCATGTCTCAACATACAGTGACAAGGGCCCTAGGAAATCCTAGACATTAGGAAAGTAATTACCACAGGTGCAGGACAGTTTCTAAAATTATATTTTATGTAAGCTTTCACCACTTCATTGGTCATGGACTATGTCTATTGATGAACTATTGGAGAAAGAGGAAGAATATCTTCACTCCTTTCCAAGGTAAGCGGGCCCTCACATGGCTCACTGCATTGCAAAAAAATTACAACCTCCTGAGTGTTACAAGGATAGATGGATTGCTGAACCCACTAGTGGCCTGCTTTATGAAAGGATATGTAAAACCAGAATTGAATTTGATCATATCATCGTTAAGATAACATATGACATGTCATATAGGTGAGCTTTCAGACTGACAATTCTTATGTAAAATACAGACAATTGGAGACTGCCAGAGAGTTTAATATTAGATCTGTGCGCAGCTGTTATTCAGTCAAAGCATTCAGTAAGCAAATTCTACCTCACCGCATGGTTTTATTTTAGAATATCAACATATTGCCATTTGACCAAAATACTTTTCTGTGATGTTGATAAATAATTTGAGTAACTTCATTACTAAGCAAAACATTGAATACATATGTTTCACAAAATATCATACACAATCATACATCTTAATTTTCCATCTGTCATCAGTTTTCAGTTTTTCACCACAGCCCTCATTATGAGTGTCCCAAAGTGGTTTCCCCGGCAGAGGGTGATAACTGCCCCAGGCCATGTTTAGTAGCCTTGATCCAGCGGTATACTAACAACAGATACTCTACTACCATATGCTCACCTGGGCCCATAAACACTTACACAGATCCAAGTAGGCCGCTGGGTTTAGTTTATATTTTTCCTTATTCAGGATTAGTTATTTCTTATTCCTAACTAACCTTTCACTGATCAAAAAGTTCTTTCCTCTGGTCAATGGACCATTAGTTGAACTAGTTGATGGTGATAATTAACTTAACTTATTAACTATTCTTTAATTAAAGAAAATAACCACAGACTCGGGGAGTTTTAAAATCTTTATCTAAATTAAATGAATGTGAACCATTTCAAATTACAGTACAAACACCCTCATTCGTAAGATTGCAAATCAAATCTTCATTGAAAATAATATTTCAGACACATACAATAACTATGCCTGGAAAGGAGAGGACAGAGAGAAAAGATCATCTACAAATACCATGAATTTATAGTTACCAAGGATGGTGTGAAGACCAAACCCTCTGGCCAAAGGGCCGGTAAGGGTCCCCTGGGATAGATCAGGAGACAAAGACTTCAGGACAGGAATCAGGACAGGATACTTAACCTCTCTAAAATACCGACGACTGCGTCGCACCCCTCTCTGACACTCTCTTCCTCCTCGAGTTTCTTCCGCGATCTTCTTGTCTAACCCAATTAATTAAAGATAGATGGTTCTGCATTCGGGGTCTTCATCAGCAACTCCCAGCGTCCCTTTCAGCATCAGCATCACCCACAGCACCGACAGCATCCCGAGCTCTCAACTTCCAGCATCGACGTCAACGACTCACTAACTAACTAAAGCTACCTCAGTTATACCTTTCGGTCTCCATGTACCACCCACTAAAGTTTCAATATCGCAAAAATATGAAATCTAATTGGTCAGGCAAGGGGGGATGATCATCACACCATGCTTACATATTACTTATTTTCATTGAACCATTGTTCACAAAACGCATCCCCTTAAACTTTATTCTTTCCTTCCGTTCCCATACATGTCCAAACTTTATTAGATACAATTATTTCAAT
Organism: Calotriton arnoldi; assembly: GCA_963921515.1. Taxonomy (NCBI): domain Eukaryota; kingdom Metazoa; phylum Chordata; class Amphibia; order Caudata; family Salamandridae; genus Calotriton; species Calotriton arnoldi. The sequence goes on from CAWUFW010012913.1 coordinate 80,312, forward strand.
ATTATGAATACAAGTCTTCTTACATGAACTCTTCACCCACTGTTCACAGGGCACGTCATTCTCGTCCTTGGATGGCTGTCAAAAAACTTGGTCATCCCTCTGTGTCAACTCTCGTGTAGGCATGCGCAGACTTGAATCAGTCGGCTCATTTCAGACAAACGTGAAAGGCCCAAATGCGCACTAATAATAAAGTCAAAAGAAGAAATGTTACTTTCCCAAATAAATGGTTTCACTGTATACCACCCGTCTCTACTCTAACCCTCTTTACTTATTAATACTTTCCCCGCATTAGCATTAGTAAAATAGCTGGTTTTCATTTCGGCTAAGCAGATGCCATGCACGTGAGTCTTCAAGACTCCATTTTAATGCCTTCTGCACATGCGCTAGAATTTCCCTCCTAGCATTAGTACCGTCACACTGCGTAGATGCAGTTGACGCATGCGGAGTAAAGATTTCTCAGTTAGAGCTGGATTAGTCAGTTTTCATTGTTATTTATATTAGTACACACATACGCAAGCTTCGCTAACCCGCATGTTTTCTGTATTGCGTGTTATTATTTACAAGACGTTGTTAGTAATTCGTTAGTGAGTTAAACGAGAGGATTGCTTCCGAGCAAGTCTCCTTTACGAGTCCTTGCTCCATCAGCCTGGTGTTTCTGGGCCTGAGATTACCGGGTCTGAAAATAGCAGACTGGTAATCACAGGTCCAGAAACACTGGACAGGGATCATTAAGTTTTGCTGCAGGGGCTGGAGGAAGCATCTCCACCAAACGCCCAACCTTCTGCATAACAATAGGAGCAGCTGATGTTTCTCCAGCTCTCACCTCCTTCTGCCCCAGTCCTTTCTACCACAGCCATCAAAATATCCTCTAAACCCAAATAACACTTTCTCTGAGCTGGTGGTAAATGGGTGTAGATTTGGGGTCTTTATTTAACCCTGGAAAGGGGTAAAGCATTCAGAATTGAAACCGGTTTTCCCAAGACTTTGTTATTCCCCATTCCAGATGAAATTACTTGTAATCAGCAGATATAGGAGTGAGATGCCCAGCCAGGAATCAGAAACTCCAGATCCTTGTATCCCTGCACCTAAATCTTAGGACCTCGCAATGAGAGCCCAAATGGTGAATTCATTTATATTCCTTTTTATATGATTTATTTCAATACACCTGGGAAATAAATGTAAAAAAACTGTGTAGAAACTTTTGGACACTTAAATAATATTTTCACCCTGTCTTCATTCTAGTGCTGCTTGTTTGATTTGCACTCTATTGGATAGCTGGACATCATAACAGGAGATTAGCTCCTGGCGAGACTTCTGCTCATGAAATGATTTCCTGCTACATAGGTCAAAAATGGAGGCCGAAGCTGACAGATACACCAGTTCATTGATAGCAACATTATTTGAGGAGGAGGGGACAGCCGGAAGTTATTGACTTGGACATTTTGTGCAATGACATTAAGCACTGAACTTCTATTTTATTATTTGTTATGAAAATGATTTCAGCAAACTAATGTGCCCAAATTGCTAGATTTCAGTTTGAAGGCATACTCAGAAAAAGGCATGGAAGCAAATTGTGTTACAGGGCAATCGTTGTAATTCTGGTGATTCTGTGTTACTCTTTGAAGTGGAATTTCCAATAATTATGCAATTAAACCCAGTTATGGAATTAACAGTAATTTGGGGGTAAAAATAAACAACTAATTTAGTCAGTGCAAGCTGCTGCTTATAATGCTGTCCATATTGCTTTGCATTTAGTCCTATTTTCTTAGTGTAAAATGCATCCTTGCATCCATTTTGGATGAGAGGGTGCATTCTGCTGCAAGAAAATAGCGCTAAATGCCAGAAGTAAGCTGAAGGAAAAATATTTGTGTTCTGTTTCATTTAGCATTATTTCTTAATGCAAAATGAACCCTCAGGTACATTTTAGATGCAAAAGGGCATTTTTAATAGAAAAAGCAAACAGCCGAATTACTCTTCTTGCATAATTATGAGGTATCTCACGTGATTTTGAGGTAATTCTGCGTAATTACACAACAGCAATTTACACGAGTTTGGCCCGCCCATACACAGAACTAATGAGAATGTACTTCATCTCCTGATGCGTCATTTCCATAGTGAATCACAAGACAAATGAAGTTAACAAACCTTGTCGTTTTTCACAACCACTGTATTATCTCACATTCCACAATAATTTGACAAGTGCTTCTGAAACTTGTAGCTGATTTTAATCCCAATTTAAATGACCAGATATTTCTAGAACATGCCTAAAGGTACTACTGTGTTATTTAAAATTACAGAAAATACTGCATGATGTCAGTGGCGGCTGGTGGAATTTGAAAGTGGTGAGGCGTAAGACCAGTGATTGAATTGTAGCGCAAGCGAGGTTGGTGTTTATGGGGGGAGGGCTCAGAGGAGATCTCCCTCCGAGGAAAGTTTTGAAAATTGTTGTGTTTTGGTGCACGTTTCAGCAATATTTCTGCGATAAGTGGACAAAAAAATAGAATTCTTATACTGGCTTCAGCTTGCCTCCCTCCCTCTACCCAGGATGTGGTGTTGCGGCCAGAGCTGGAGACTTAGGAACTGGGGAACTAGGCTTAATTCTCAGTGTGAATATCCTGCGATTCTGGGTAAATTACTTAATCTCACATTTGCCCATAAAAAATGAATGAGACTTTGGGGCATATTACCAAGGATGTGCGATAATTATCGCAAAGCGCACTTAGCGCTGTTTTTTTTATCGCCGGCTATCGCTGATTTACATCGCGGAGATAACGCGTTATTATCAACGCTTATCTCCAAGGCGATAGAAAATCCAACGATAGCGGCGAAACCCAGCAATAGCGCGCAAAATCCAGCGATAAATTCCACGCGCTAATGAAAAGCTTGCTAATAGGCAGGTGAGGACTTAACCTTACAATCCACCTCCCATTGACTAGAATGGTTAAGTCAAGTTTTAAAGAGGTGGTAGATTCCAGCGATAATTGCGGTTAGTGCGAATTATTTTTTTGCTTCGCGGGCATTGCTAATAGGGGAAAGTTGTGTTTGCGACTGTTTTCAGTCGCTTTTAGTTGGGAACGCCTACTTTGCATGTCATTAGTGATAATTATCGCTGACATGCAAAGCGGCAAGAAAACGGCCGCTTTTGCCATAAAGCTGTCGCTAACAGCTGTTAGCGACAGCTTGCTAATAGGGCGATAAAAATATCGCCGCTTTAGCGGCAAAAAGTGCCGCTAAAGTGGCGATACTGCCCTTGATAATATGCCCCTTTGTGTAATGTAATTGGTGCCCATAAAAAAAAAATGAGACTTTGTCTAATGTAATTGGTGCCCATAAAAGAGCAAAATTATTTAGAGTAGACTTTGCACTATATAAAAACTGCACAAAGAGGTTAAAAATAAAGCCCTAACATAATTAAAGACACATAGATACCCATTTTGTGGCTGATTTATACAAAGTGGAGCTAGAATATATTGCTAAATCACAGCTATCCCACTTACATTTTGTGATCTTAGGCAAATATTTTATTTCACCAAAACTCAATTTTCTTCATTATGACGAATGAACACAATTTTAAATATGTGAGTTCAGAATATCAGTTGTACAAAAGATGTGGCTAAAAAAAACAAAATATTCTTTAAGTCTCACCAGCAGGTAGCAACATATAAAATAACACAGACCTTAAGTGAAAAATACATTTCAAAAGTTAGTACTCAATGGCAACCGCAGTATAGTACATGATAAAAGTCTGTTACTACACTGCAGAGGTCTGAGTATATCCAGAGAGCCACAGAATTCAATCCGTGCAGAATAGTAACTTCTGTATTTTTAATGGTACAAAGTCACAGCCTGCGACAGAGAGCACTGTGAATATGCAAGTCATTATTTTAAACTTGCATTACACGCAGTAAGACAGATTGCTACAAAATGCACAAAAAGTCTTAAGATAAAATGGTGCTTCCAAAATATAGATTTGAGTGATACGGAGACTGTACTTAATGCATTTGTTTTAACATAACTGCCCCTTCAACACCTGGTATGGGGTAGTAGGTGCAATATAACTACAATTACAATTAAAAGTGCACACTTCACAGCTCTGTAAACTCTTTGCACTACTGCTCAAAAACAATAAATCTTTGCCGCAAACCTTGGAGTGATAAGTTTATTTAAAGCCAGTACCAGGCTCAAACACACTTTACACCTGCAGATTAACTCGTTGTAGGGCACATTTGAGTTGCTTTCAGGCCAGCAGGCCCCCCGGGAGGAAGGCTTGACTTTGAATAGCCGTCTGCCTGGCATTCGTGTTTCACAGTACACGAAAACATTTAATTTAAACTATTGGAATTCACTGTCTCTGCTGTTGCTAAAAGAGAGAAGGACTAGGGAGAGAAAACAGCGGGAAAAGGAGAAAGCGACAGGCAAGGACAGTGCAGAAAAGGAAGACCAGATGAGAAATAAAATGAGCCCACCACTGCGTAAAGTAGAGTTAACACCACTGGCACTCACCCTCAGAAGTCCGACAGATTCAGATGCCTGAGGACTGGGCCTCTCTGTGCCTGGTGGTAAGAGGCCACTGCACTTCCGTTAGCAGGGATACCTGGGGGCTCCATTCACTCACTGAATGTGGCTATCACTCACCCACCTGGGGCCCAGACTGCCTCATCACTAGCAAGCATTGGCAGCTGTCCTAGCAGACTCTTGTCTTTGCAGCTGGCTTAGCTCCTGTAACATTTATTTGTTTGGAGGATGCCATCTCCTCACCAAAGGCCCCATCAGCATGCCAGTCGAATAAAAGTGTTCGTGTAGGAGGAGACTCTGAGGTTCGACTGAGTATAATTCATCTCACAATGCATGTGAATGTGGTTTTTGCTTATCTGTATGTGCTAACCTTTGGCTTTCCCCAAAGTTAGTGAATGAAACATTATTTTTTGCATAATGCATTGTTTATGTTTTAGCCACAGAATGTATTTTATCAATAGAACACTGATGTGACAGTCTTGCTCATTGCCCTCTTTGGCTTGGGCATACTCTGAGACACACAAATCTCAAACACACTGAACACCAAACTGGAGACACATGACCTAACTCCCCTGGAGGCACTTCATACCCTGGCGCCTTTGCTTATCCCAACTCAAGGTACACTCTACCCACCTTTACATCATTCCCCAATGCTCTGCTACAGCTACAACAAAGATAAAAGAACGCAATAATGCAGAAAGAATTAAAGCGAGCCTTAATTTAGAAACCAAGCTGTACTCAAATCTTTGGAGTAGGAAAGGAAGTCTAGTCTGGTCATGGTGTCGCAGTAGATGGAGGCGCTGCACACCAACAGTCCACAGCAGAGCTTTCAACGAGGCCCAGCTACAGGTCATAAAATCACCTCTCAGACCCTCTCTGCTGGTGCTGGAATGCTCTAAACAGAATACACGAGGCGCAGAAGCATGCGCAGTGTAACTGTTTAGAGCAGGTGAGCGGCCAGCCAACCCCTCCCTTTCCTTTTCGTCACTGTGACGACATGGCAAAGGGAGGAATGCTAAAAGGCATTTTATGATAGACAAACAGCCCCGGGAGTACAGGGCTGAAACTGTGCACGCCTGGGGCTGCTTTAGAATGTGATGTTTTTAAAACGTCATTTCTGGGCGGGTCCCAAGGACCCTAATTATTGCAGAATCGGGCTGGTAGCATGTCAGCCCGTACTGCTTAACTTTTACTGCTTCAGTGCTTGTGCTGGCGATAGACACATGCACGCTAGTGCAGTTGCCTAAATAAAAAGTGCCTGACTGCTTGAGGTCCGTTTTGTAGAACGGACTCGGCAGGCCAAGGCAGTGAATGCTGCAGCTTAAGTGTGAGAAGTTGGCCTGGTATATGCTGTCCACTAATTAAAGTGGGCACCCTGTACCAGTCCAAACAACACTTATGGTGATTTAAGAGGTGAAAGATACCCTTAGAAAGTTATCCAAGTGGTAGCTGTGGAGAGCAGCCTTCAGGCTTAGTCTTGAAGGAATGTTAAGCAGCTTGTTTTACCAGAATGCAACCTTATAGTATTGGTTAAATGAAAGGAAAACCACATGGTAGTTATAAAAATATGTATTTATTAATATAACACTCTCTAGTACGATAAAGTATCCTCTACTCGCAGATAATCACAAAGCACACAATACTGTAGCACAGAAACAATAGTAAATAGCGCTAATACACAGTGGGCTCTAGGGGGAGACCAATGCTAAAATAGTGGTATAAGAACCACGACTCGAGTCAAGACAGTGTCTAGAGGTTGTAGAATCGCCAGGACCCCAAGGAACCACCCAAGGTGAGTAAGTAGGGACCCCATGGAGGACGGGTGCAGTGTGAGAACACAACCCGTGCTCCGTACAATTCTATGGGAGAGTTGCGGTTGGAGTTCTAGAGTTTAAGGACCCTTCCCAGTGGACTTCGAAGAAACCCCGTGGAAGTTAGGAGGTTGGAGAGCCATCCCACCTGTGGATACCGTAGTACCAGAGTTACCTATCCCAGGGAAGCCGGGTGCATAGGTCTTTAGTGGCGTCGGAAGCCGCCGTCCAACCCAATGGAGGACTTCAAAGAAGAGCCGCTGCAGGAAGGAAGAAAAGTGTCCGTCAGAATCCAAAGGTACCTGAAAGCAGAGGGGACAGAGTCTGGGTCACTCAGGAGTGACCAGGGGCTCAGTAGACGATTGCCCACTGATGTCGGGTGCTTCAGGTACATTGATGGAGTTTTGACTCTGCAGCCATGGGGACCAGGAGATGTCGAGGACAACCAGGAGCCGGATACAAGCTGCCCACAAAGGATGTCGAGTACTGAGGGGTCGGTGTCCGACTGGAGCACCAACAAGCCTTGGCAACGGCAAACCACGCAGGAGGTCAAAGAAGGTTACGGTTCAGACCAACAAGGTCCAGGAGACTCACCAAACACAGGGGAGTCAGGGCAGGCCTGGAGCAACCAGGGGAGCCCACAAAAAACAAAGTTGACCCTCAAGTGGACCCACTGGCCAGAGGCACAGGAGTCGTAAATGGACCTCAAGCAATTTCACAAAGCAGCAGCCCACGGAGAACTCGGTGCAAGGAGGCCAGAGTTCTTTGGAGGAAATGATGCCAGAGGTTGGGGCTACCCAAAGCCCAATGCACTTGCACGGGAAATGCCAACAAGCATATGCACTTGCAAATGAACACGGTACACAGGGGTACGGGTATTGCAGCCCCCATGAGGGATTCTGGCCTCAACGTTGGTGAGAGGGCAGCTCAGACCTCGAGAAATGTAGAAACCTACCTCCTGTGTTGCTGGAGCCTTCGGAGTCTGTAGGAGCTCAGGAGTAGCAAACCAGTCAGTCATAATGTGGTGCCTACAGTTGCAGGGGAGTGACTCCTTCACTCCAAGGGACATATCTTCAGTTGCCCTTGATGCTCCACAAGTCCTGCACAGAGCCTGTATGGTGCATGGGCACAGACGATGCTTTAGACTGAGAGGGAGACGAAGTTGGGCCTAAACGAAGTCCAGCAAAGTCCAGCGTGTCCAGACGGTCGAAGTTCAGTGGTTTCTGGTTCAGAATCTTGTCCACATCAAATCTAGGGTCCTGCAGCCAGGTAAGCCCTTCTGTACCCACGGGAGAGGGTTGGACAGATTCAGGGGACCCTCCCAGGTGAGGGTCTGGACAATGGGGAGGTTACTCCTCTGTCCTTTTTCCAGTTTCGCACCAGAGCATGAGCCAACGGCTCCCAGGACTGGTTTGAACTGGACTATGCACAGGGACACCAAATGTGCCCCTAATGCAGACTTTCGGTCGCTGGCAAGCGCACCCACCCAGGCCTAATACACTAAATCCTGTCTAGAAGGTGGTCACACCTCCCTGTGACAGGATGCCTATTGTTCTGCCTTTCCCTGCTCGAGCTTGGTTCAGCAGCAGGAGGGCAGAAATGTGTCTCTGGTCGGCAGCAACCATTTTGTACTGTCTGGGACTAGAAGGCTGGTACCAGGAACACCAGGAACCTCACAAAGCTCAGCTTTGAGGGGTGGAATCATACCTCCCATACGGTTACCGGTGTGGGAGGTATGATTCTACAATGATTGACACCAAACACGATAGGGTTACTTTCAGCCGTTTTAGAGTTGGTCATCACGCAGTCGCATAATGCCACTCTATATGTCGTAAATGGCTGATGCACTGACAACCCGGGAGAATGGACTCCGTAGGCTGCAGGGGTGTCCTGCTCATGCAGTGGCACCCTCTCACTTAGAACCAAGCACTCTGCCTTCAGGATTGTTAAGGCCTGCTATAGGGGTGACTGATAGGTTTTAAGTGCAGTGACCCTTAGATATAGTAAACCTATATCTTAAGTAAATGGTGCATGCACCAACTTACACAGGCTGCAATGGCAGGCCTGTAGGTTCCATTTTGCATGGCCTCTCATGGGTGGCATAATATATGCTTCAGCCATGGGAGGCCTCTGGGGTACCTATGCCCTGGGTACCTGGGTACCATATACTAAGGACTGATAAGGGTACCACAGTATCCAATCTGGAGTGTACCTAAGTACATAACATTACAGTTTAGGGAGAAAGCAGATAGACTGAGGTCCTGATTAGCAGGATACCAGTCAGACTAGTCAAAAACAGTATCACATTTAGCAAGAAGTGGGGGTAACCATAAGAAGCAGATCCTACTTTCCTACATCAAGGATAGTTAAAAAGCATGGTAATTGCTTGTAGCAATTACCATCTATGTAACATTTAATTGAAAGGGCGTAGCCCCTCCGCCCAATCCCAGAAACCGCCACTCCACGATGTACACAAAGAGGACAGTGTTTTACAATGGCCATGATATTTGATTTCCGTGTTAAAGTAATCTACCATGATTACTGTAATCCCTACTAAAGATTTATCTTGGAGCCTCATTAGGTACTTCACGGTTGCAACCAATGTTGGGCCTAACAATATTCTCCCCAAAACATGCTTGGGTCTCAAATAAAAGTCTCTGGTCCAGCCCCCTTTTACTGGTTTTAGTTAAAGTGTGGTTAGCGGAAGGTGACATTCTAAAAGACTACTGAACAAGTCTTCCCTGGAAAATACTGAAAATGTAGGTTTAGATTTAGGTTTAGGGATTTATAGAGCGCATGGCTACCCGCAGGCATCCCAGCACTATAACAGGTAAGGAAGCTATCTGGAACGAGAGTTAAGGGAACAGCCAAGTTTCAAGTTTCTTCTTAAAGGCCTGTTCATTTTTGATCAATCGTAGCTCTGGGTCCATGCTGTTCCAGAGTTTGGGTGCCAGATGTGAGAATGATCTTCCACCCCACCTTGACCTCTTAATTCTGGTGGTGTTCATCAGAAAATTCGACCCTGATCTAAGACAGCGGCGAGATGAGTAGTGGGAGATCAGGGTTCGCAACATGATTGAACCTCTCCCATACATGGCTCTATGTGCAAGGCAAAGAGACTTAAATTTGATCCTGGTGTGGACAGGAAGGCAATGTAGCTCTCTAAGGGATGCTCAAGCTGACTGATTCCTAGGTATATTAAGAAGCAGTCTAGCTGCCGCATTCTGTACAACCTGTAGCCTATTGGTAACATATTTGGGTGATCCGAGGTATAATGAGTTTCCATAATCGAGTCTTGATACTACCAAGGCTTGTACCACTGTCCTTCTCGATTTCTCTGGGAGTACATACACCTATGGAAATTAGGCTTGCCATCTCTAAAGGGGTGATTAGGAAATTAGCATGTGTACCAAAGCAGGCCCAACAGGTGACACCTGGATGGACTGGTACTCAGATGGCAATTTCTATGGAACTGAAAATTTTCATTTTTTGCACAATGCAAATAATAAATTGCAATGAATTCCCAGTATAACACTTTGGCTAAATACCCATAATCAGCTCTTCATCAAGGGTTACCTTTTCATTTGAAAAGTTCTGGCAGAAAATGAGCCATGGACAATTTCCATTGGGGAACACCCACTGTATGTGTAATGCTTCTAAATCATCCAAATAATAAAGGCAACATCAAGTTAAACATGACTCTTTAACCCAAGGACAGTGCTATTGTTGACCACCCAAAACAAGAAATGCCATGCTTTAGATAAACATAAGAACCAGGCTGTGAAGAGTGTGAAGGGTGGTTGGGGAAGTACAGTTGTGGAAAAGTTATGTAGAGCTCTTGCCACCAAATCTCAACATGTGGTATTTGAGTCTGAGAGAAAGGCAAACTATACCTGAGGATCACACTGAAAGAATTAGCAAGCAGGGCCGACCACAGCAGGTGCGTTTTTTTGTAGCCACTTTGCTTTTGCTGCCAAATACAACTGTGGTGGAAGTTGTCCATCCTTCTTTGCTGTTTACCAAAAGGTCAGCCAATTAAATATGGCTGCTCAAAGCTTCAGAACTAAATAGCTCCTGAAGTAACTGGACTGTCCCAATGCAGTTAAAAGTAGGAGCCCTCTTGGTCACGTGCAATGGCTCAGGAGTATCAACTCTGTATGGAACATTGGGCAAATTGAGGTACCCACACTCAAAGTGGTTTGCTCCGGGTCTGATCTCACACATTTGGGAGGGAAGTGAGGGTTGATCTGGGACATAACCATTGGCCTATTTGACAGCGGTCCGAGATCAGTGAACAGCACTGGACGAGGAACGGGTGAGGGATGCAGGAAATTGAGTCATCATAAAAGAAACAGAACCTCCAGTATATGACCTACTGGGAAGTCCTGAGAGTGAATTGCATATTACCAGTCAGTAAAAGTATTGTAGGGCCAGTGAAGAGTTTGGGGTCAGGCCAGGCAATTGTCACTTTTACAATTTTTAGATGCAAGAGAGCGCCCAATTTTAATTGGCTATCAATGGAAAGAAGAGGCCCTTGACACTTTTGTCATTACCCTCATATTCCCTGCTGCATCCTGAACTAAACAGAAGTCCAAACCCCATGAGAATGACTATGAATCCTGAGGATGCATGTTACAAATACTCTTAGATATTGAGAACATCCTCACTAATTGACTTCGACGCCCGATCACGATTACCAACTGGACATCTAAGTGAGCGATTGCCAAATGTCCTTTTTCCCTGTTGCCTCCTTCATCGTCCTATATTCACCCACCTTGCTTTTACTCCAACTTTCCTTTCCTCCCCTCTTGATTTAGCCCTCCTATTTCTGCCTCTTAATCCTTCTCAACCAGATACTGGTTACTTGTCCTTAAATTAAGGCTGTTTCTCCTTGGTGACACAGCATGGCACACAATAGTGCCAGTCCCATAGACGAAGTGGTAATTGCAGGGCTGAATTGCTGATATAACATCTTCCATGGAACATGGAACGATCCAGAGGTTACTATTGGAGAGTTATGCAAATGCACGGCTGCTAAGTGGACCAATGCAATGTTAAAGTTCAGGCACTAAAACTTCAGAATGCCTCGTGTGGTTAAGCAATTGCTGACTTTGATGAAAAGTAAAATAAAATAAGTAAGAGAGCAGGCTGTGAGTTTGCATCTATGAATAGGACATTTCTTTAGCACTGTTGTATTACTAGGTATTTTTTTGTGTTCATCACTGAGGGCCTGATTACGATGTCGGTCGGAAAGCCTCCAACCGCTGGTCGGAGGCTTTCTGACCGATATGGTAGGTTTAAAGTCCAACCGCTGTATTACAATGAGGGCAGTTGGAGTTGAAACCGGCCGGGGTATTGGTCGAGGAAACCGTTCATAATCTCTTAAGGACGGCGTTCCCGCTGTCGAGATTATGATGTCGGTATCCAACAGCCTTTCCATGTTGGCCTTTCCTACTCGGAAAGGCTGTCGAAAAGCAATTTTGGGGGCAGAAACTGCCCGCCCACAAGCTTCCATAGAGAAATGGTGGTTTGCGACCGCACCATGTGCTATCGCAACCTAATTGGGTGTGCAGAACTGCCGACCTATGGTCGGGCGGCTCCCGCACCAATACGGTGTCGGTCAGAGGCAACTCTGACCAACCTCGTAATCAGGCCCCCAGTTGTTTCTAAATGATTAATTTCAATTTGTACTTTCCTTGCAAATTTATACGGGTAAAAATAAAAGTATAAAATGCATTCAGTTTTCTTATGTTAATCTCTTTTAATGAAGCAAAGTTACACATGAGGTGTCTGAATAAAATTGATAACAATGATGCTTTTGGAAAGTGATTTTTACCAAAATTTCAAATGAATTCATTCTAATTCTAAGATGAGTTTTGGACTTGTTGGAGCGATTTCTTTTTATATTGTTACGTTATAGGGTTTGAATAATATATTCATTGCTGTGGAGAGGAGGAAAGGGAAGCGAGTAACACAACATATCAACATAAAATGCAAAACATATGCTGTATTAGTCTTCCGAAATGAGGTATAGAAACCATCTCAGTGCTTGTGCATAATGAAAGTATAGTCTTCAATGCTTTTGGCAGGATTCCAAGCAGAGAAAATGTGTAAATGAGTTTTAAAATGTGTTAATGAAATAGTTGGCATTAATTCAAAGTAAATGTTCAATATGCGGCTGTAACGAAATAAGTTAAATATCTTTAAGTAAAAAAGCACATTAAATCAATCCTGCAAGCAAAAGCAAATATCCCCTCTGATGATATTCACACTAGACACCTTTTTTGCACATTATATCAGGCATTAACATTTATGTATCTAAGAGAGCGCTCTGTTTATCTTTGAATGGCAATTCATGTATACAATTAATATAAGGATAATATAATAATAATAATATAAGAATTCCATGTGCCCAGTATGTATGCTTTTATGTGCTTTTACATTTTACTCCTGCTGGGATGTTAGACCTGCTGAATAGGCTGCACCTTCTACATTGTCCCTAAAAGTGCAGGTCATTCTTTTTCTGTGCATCCTACCTTAAAATAGGACTAGCCACACATACATAACAAGGCTAACACTCATGGATGTATAGCATTAGATACCAGTAAAATATGTCAAGGCCTGTAGGCCTACAATGTTACACCTTTCTGATGATATGCGTACCTTGGATGTGAAGCAGACAAGCATGTAATGTTTTGATTATAATAATGAAAAGGAACATATGAGAGAAAGCTACAGATTGGTTCAGGTGCCCTTACTACAACATCCAAGGCTTATCTTTGTAGAACCACAGGCTGGTGCCTGGAACTCTAGAGTACAAATCTGGAAGAGATGGAAGAGGAAGATGCCTGGTCAACAGCAAGACTGCAGTGTACTCTGGAGACCGGCTTGTTTGTCCTGTACATAAATAAAGCTGAGAGCTAGAAGATTGCAGTCCACTGAAAATGGTTCATTTGCCCGCCATGTTGGAGAACTAGAATGACTTTAGAATCAGTTGGGCAGCTTAAAGTGGACTGTAATCAGGGGAAGATGTCTTGAGGAGTTTCCAAAAACGAGAAAGTTGGCACAGTTTTACGATCAGGAGGAAAAAGGAAAGTTTTCCAGACTTTTTATGTATCGGTTGTACGTCAGAAAGCTCATTGTGTTACTTTGAACGCATAAATCAGATCAATTGTCTTATGTTACACCTCAGATAACAAAAATAACGTACTCCTGCCTAAACAGATTTTGGATTTTAATTTTTCACTGAGGATTCTTATTCCATGTTACCGACATTGTGTAAGCTTGATCGATACAGTCTCTCTATGGACAGATTTGTATTTGCCCAGTACAATCTTCTACCACAATCTGACTATGTAGACTCAAAATGTTGTCCTTAATTTATCCCTATATTGAACAATCGCTTTTTTCGTTATTTAGATTGACCTTTATGGAATATCTTTTCCATTATTCCTTGTGGGTATGGGTTAAATCTAGTAAACTTTGAGCCCCCATCTTATTTTCATAATTTTAACTCAATTGCTGCTAAGTTTTTTTACAAATTGCTTGAGCTCTTTGAACTCTTTTATTTCTAAGTGTTTTAGTATTTGTTGCATGCTTGCACAATATACTCCACTAAGGTATCTTAAGTTCAGCCATTCCACTCAGGCTATTAGGGAGATATGTTCTCCCCATAACACCCACTAGTTTTTATTTTAACTTCTAAATCTCTGATTCATAAACTCTGATATGCTGTGAGGCTCCCAAATGGATTCTTCACTGCAATGCTCCTGGAAAACCTATTTTGAGCTGCAACTTCCAGTGGCCTATGTCAACAATATGCTAAATTATAACCTTTAATATGTAGATGGCACAATGATCAGAATAGGCTCCCTGTAGACATTGTCATGAGTCTAGAATCTAGGCCTTCGTTTTTACATTATCTGTATTCTTTCACATAGCTGTGCATGAGATATATTATTCTGAGTCTCCCACTAATGATATTAGTCGAACGTGAGCACGGACACATGAACACGCGGACACCACCCACCGAATTTACTTGGCCTCTCATGCTGTCCAGATCTCTACGATCTGATCCTCTAGCTTAAAAGCCAATGGCAAGTCTGACCATGAGGCACTGTTGCCATTCAATTTAGGAGCTGTGCAAGTACCCTATGGCATGGGGACCGGACCAAATTATTGTTGAGGCCTCCTCTCAAGCACCATATATGATTGGGGACTTAGCTGCCGGTTTTCAGCAGCATTACCTCTCACCGGCTCTTCGGTACATAAATAAACAAGTTGTGCAGATGTTGGCTTATTTCGCTCAGCCTCCAAGTCTCTACTATACACTTTGGGGAGCAGAAGTGGTTCACGGGACGAGTGCAGATGACCAGAATTAGCTGATATAGTGTGTGAAAAATACAGTACCGTGATAGCTGAGTATAGGATTTCATGGAATAAAGTCATCAAAGGTGAAAATAGCCTGTCTTCGTCGCCAGGGAAGCAGGACTCCAGCCTCCAGCTATCCTTGTGGCTGTCACGCCGCCAATGTTGCCTGCGCGCAGGAGGCACTTTTAACCAGCTCGGGGCTACCGCAGCGCGGGACGCCCGCGGACTCGCCCAGCTGTGCCCGGGCAAAGCCCAGGCCAAGGGCGGGCCTGCCATAGCCCGGAAGAGGCTGGGCTGGGCCACCACTCTGACATGGTTTTTTTTATTTTTGCTTGACTGGACTAGAACCCAACTTCTACAACATCTATAGCAAGGGAAAGGTATTGTGATAAGGTAGCACCTTCTTGAAACATTCTTTGAGCCCTTTTGTAGGGTGCTTACTGGCTCAGCTTCCTCTCCCCTTCTCATTCTTTTTCATATTTTATTCAAACTTTAATGGGGAAACGTAAAGGTTTGGAGGGTGGTACGGGCGAAGTTCATAAGAAGAGGGCGAAAAAGAAAGCTTTGACTCTAAGCCCAGCTGTCATGGGTGGTGTACTTGATTGCATAGATAGCTTACTGTCTGACTGTGAGGGACTTCTTGATCCAGCCCCCAACAATTTCCCCCCCAAGCATAGTAAGCTGGAGCTACCTGGAAGCTCTATGCATACTGGGCGTATGCCAGATATGTTTAAGAAGGGAGCTAGGAGGAATCAGCCTCTGGAAGCTTCAAATACATTACCGAGAACACTCGCGTGTGGAGATATCACAGCGCAAGCGACTGCAGATGATTTGGCTGTTTTTCCATGTAGCAATAGATTTTCACCACTTTCAGGCCAGGCAGAACCATTAGACACCCTTACTAGCCCAGGGAACAATGTGTATAGGGAGGATATGGCGCATAGCACACACTACGCAACAAATGACCAATTAGTATCAAGCTCAATCCTACAATTAAGTAGTCGTGATATAACTAGCAGTGATGGGCAGCCAAACTATATGATCGCTATGTCCACTGAGGAATCCTCTCAAAGACCGCATACGCTGCAAATAAAAGATCTGGTCCAGGAAATCAGAGCTCTTAAATTAATCGTTAGTAGTCTCTCAGATTCTCTAACTAAGGTATCTTCAGATGTGCAACAAATGAAAAAGCAACTGAACACCCACACAAAGTCTATAGCTAAAAATCAAGGGGGAGTGGACAGTGGTAGGCAGTTTTCTGGTCATAACAGAGGCTTTGCAAGGCATAGCATGAACAGAGCTGATAGGGAAACTTTATCTATGTGTACCTTAGCTGATCCTCCTGACTTCAGACAATATAGTAGGACAGATCAAAACAGGGTAGGCCATCAGCAAATCGCCTATCCCACTGCAGCCATATGCCCTTTATCAGGGTCTGTTCATCAATGGGCACGTATGACTCAAGCTCCACAAAATGCTGTAAGGGCCCCTGATAAGAGAAGAACAGTATATATGATAAACGTACCAAAGCTCTCTCCAAGTCTACCTAATGAAGATGAGGGATCCCTAATTAACAAGTGTACTCAATGGACACGACAGGTAAGGAGGTGTTGGTCTATAATAAGGGACAACATTATAAGGGGCATAAGATACTCTCATCTGGGGTCGCTCTTGATTTTATTGAACTCACGCTCTCACATTGTGATCTTGTTGAGAATTTGGTGGCTTTTGACATTCGTACCCAACATCTTATCAAAACCAATATTCGCTTTAAATATAACCCTCCAGAAATTGCCTTACAAATGAATCCAGCTTGTCCTATATCTTCCCATATTGGTGCATCACCTTTGCGAGAGATAGATTGAAGGTTTTCTTCTTCCCCTGCATGTCGTACACAGGTTACGATGTCAGCTTCTATCACTGAGCCTGTTGCCCTCCTCCCAGTTGCAAAATCTTCTCTAGAGGGGAACTCCACCACTATAGCAAGGGATGTACATCAGGGTTCATAGATCCTGGTGCCAGGATGATCCTGGAATCTCACCAGACATCATGCAGAATAGCGCTCTTATCATGAAATATCGCTGGGCTGAGGTCAAAGGGTGTTTCCCCTGACTGGAACAACTTTATTGAACAGTACAATATTTGTATGTTTCAGGATACCTTGAACTTGGATCCACTTTATCATCCAGCGTATCTAAATTATTACATCCCTGCAACTCATGGTGTCAAGGGTCGCCCATCGGGGGGGGTAAACAATCTGGGTTTGGCAGGACATTAGTCTTAAAATACGAGCACTTCCGACTCAGAGTAACGATATCCTTGCCATTCGGTTGGTGACTGGCCCCCATGGTAACATCGACATTTATAATATATTTGCGAGAGGTCAGAGTGGAGGGCAGAAGTCTGATACTATAATGGCCCTAGATGAGCTCTTAGAAAACTTCATCTGGCCCGCATCTGTTGTTATAGCGGGGGATTTTAATACTACGTTTGAGCCTCTTGGCAGTGAGGAAAATAACCTTGTGGGGGAGGAAGATGCACAGTGGGGTATCCCATGTCGTGAAATATCTGCACTTAAAAGATGGACAGAGGTAGCAATTCAACTCAAAGCTATCTGCCTAGAAAAAGGTTTAAGGGCAGCAAATGGTAGGGGCCAACACGTTCAATAATGGCTATTATTCTCGCCGTATTGACTATCTTTTAATTAATCTAAAATTATGGCACGCACTTGAAGACATGGTCGTGTTGGACAGTGTAGAGAGAGATCATAATCCATTATGCTCCGTATTTCAACTGAAGAACCTACACAACCCAATGCAACCACATAACCTATTTACCACTAGGGATTTGCAAACTACTAATGATATGTGGTGGCTTGAATGGCTGATGATCCTAGAAAAGCCGGAAACATTGTTCTCTTTTTCTAGTGACGTCGAGAAGACGTTAGCAGAGATGGAGGTTTCCCTCCTTAATCTTTAGCCACTTAAGGAAATACCAAAGTTTCATAGCACATTATTTGCTAGGATACGTTTACACTTTCAAAGACGGTATAGGGCCAAGGAGAAGGGTACCATGCCCCGGCATAACTGGTATAATAAGGAATGCAAGCAAGCCCGTAGAATTTTAGGTGGGGCTGTTAGGTCAGTAGATCCACGTAGAGTGCAGAATGCTAGGAACGTCTATAAAAAGGCATTGGTAAATGCCCAAAAAAACATGGGATGAGAAAAGATGGCAGGATTTAAAATTAGCATGTACCAGGAACAACAATCAGCATTTCTGGAACCTGGTAAAATGGGGTAGGGGCGGAGTCTCACTGCCTCTTCAAAACCATGTTGAACCAGACTCTTGGGTTAGTCATTTTTCTATACAATATGCTAATGATGATGTGAAGGTTAGTGAGCCCTTCTCCATCCATCCTTATTTAACCGAAAAAGCTTTTGACTTGGCTGATGTAAGTGCTGCCCTTAGCACCATTGCAGGGGAGGGCGCCTAGTATTGATAGTATCCCAGCAGACATCTTTTTATATGATACGATTAAGTGGAGTAGGTATATATTGTTATTGGCAAATGCCATCGCTCACAGTGCCCCCATTCCGGATTCCTGGAGGGGTGGCGGAGATCATCCCAGTTTATAAAAAAGGCGATAAGTCTTTGCTGGGAAATTACAGGCCAATAAGCCTAATCGATTCAGTTCAAAAGATGGTAGCCGGCCTTGTCCTGGCAAAGGCTCAAGAGTGGATTGATGCTAACGACATTTTAACCCCACTCCAGGCAGGTATTCGAGCGCACATTAGTACCATAGACCAGGTCTTTCGATTTATTTTAATATATTGGCGGTCCGTAATTCTTGGCAAGGGCAGCATGTATGCTGCATTTGTCAATCTTTAGACTGGCTTTGACCTGGTCTCACGCAACAAACTCTGGGTGGTCCTGCAGGATCTGCGGATGCCTGTGGATCTGCTTTCTCCCATTGCATGTCTTCATGAGAAAAACTTTGCACAGATACGATGGGGTACACAGGGGAACATAACAGATCCATTTCCTGTAGAGAAGGGAGTCCGTCAAGGGTGTGTGTTGGCACCCCCATTATTTTCCCTTTTTATTAACGGAGCTGCCAAATTTTTAACCATGGTCCCTACTGACACACCGGCTTTAGGAGGTAAAAAGATCCCAATTTTAATGTTTGCCGACGACACGCTAATTATTGCAAAATCTCCTAGTGGTTTCCAGCGTAAGTTGACCTGTTTCGAAAATGTTTGTGCTTTGCGAGGTTTAAAAATCAACGCAGCAAAAACGAAGGTTATGACGTTCAATCAGCATAGGACATTTAGGGGTAGAATCATTTTTGATGTGACATCTTTAGAACCAGTAGATGCATTTACCTACCTAGGTATTACCTTGCAGAAGGAAATGAGATGGAAGCCACATATCGACATCATGACACTGAAACATCATCAATTAGCTGGTGTTTTAGCTAATGAATTTAAAACATCTCTGACCAAGCCAGTTAATCCGGTGCTATAGATCTATAATATGAAGGTAGTGAGCTCTGTCCTATATGGGGCAGAACTATGGGGCTTTGAGAATCTCACATAGCTAGCCACATTGGAAAATAGGTTCCTTCATGCTATTACTAACTTACCAAAAGTACCCCTATGTTGCCTTTGCTGAATGACCTAAGTAGGAAAGCATTGGTAGACCTTGCAAGGCTACGCCCCATTTTATTCTGGCGTAGAATCTGGTGCACCCCTGAACTGGCCACCTTTGCAGATGGGCTTAGGGACATTATTGAGTCTGATCATTTCCATAAAATCAGTTGGATACGAGATATCAGAGGGGCACTGGCCAGCATGGGTTTGTTGCATTTGTGTGAGTCCCCATATAGCACCCATTTTCCATCAAGAGATATAATCAAAGAAAAATATTGGGAACTCATTGAACAAAATAACATCAGAAAAAGTGACTGTACAACACTGATGGGGAATTTCCTAACAACTAAATCTTGCCCGAGTCTCAAACTGTACTGGGATGTAATTTTAAAACCATTTGATCGTAAATTGTATTGCCAATTCAGAGTGGGCTGCCTACCACTAAAGTTTTTTACCTGCAAATGGGCCGCATTAGGTGACAATAAATGCCCTATCTGTATGGACCAGGAAGAAACTTAGGGCCATATGTATCAAGCCCATTTCCCGTTCGCAAACGGGCCGATTCTCAGAATCGGCCCGTTTGCGAATGGGAACAAGCCTTTTGGGATGTATCATCCCAAAGGCATTCGCAAAATAGAGAATCGCAAAAATTGCGATTCTCTATTTCTGTGAATGCATTTAAGGAATCGCTAATTGCGATTCCTTAAATGAAATGTATGAAGCACCTAAGTTGTGCGATTATGGCTTAGGGAATCGCAAATTACCACCAACTACAGGTTGGTGGTAACTTGCGATTTCTTTGAGAAATGCATTTTTTTGCATTTTTCAAGTGGCATGTGGCGCACATACATGCCCTTAGGGCATGTATGTGCGCCACATGTGCACCCATGCTCGTTTCAGGGGTGCAACAGGGTGTCCTTTGGACACCCTTGCAACCTTGAAATTGCATTCTCAATTTGCGATTCTCTAATTGCTAATCGCAAATTGAGAATGTCCTCCCATTCATTCCTATGGGCCTCTAGGCCCATAGGAATGAATGGGGAGGGTTTCTAACTGCGATTCGCAATTTGCGAATCGCAATTAAGGAATATGTAGGATTCGCAATTTTTCTTGCGAATCCTACATACATCTCGTTTGCGATTCTCAAATAGCGATTCTTAAAAATTCGCTATTTGAGAATCGCAAACACAAACTTTGATACATATGGCCCTTACTCCCTGTGTTGTTTGTTTGCTCGGCCTATGCTGGCCCCCGCAAAGCATGGTTTGCCAGATTTGTAGGAACCTGGGTACTAGACAAAGTAGTGTCGCCCTGAGAATCTTGCGCACCGATCCATCACCATGCTATGCAATTCCAGTGACCAAGTTCTTGAGGTGGATGTGGATTATAAGATCTCAATTATTGATTACGAACAACTGAACTTGGAATTATGTATCAAAGAACTAAATGTGTTGGCTACTTACCTTTAAATACCCATGCTGCTGTTTTTACCTTAAGAACTTGTTTTATCTTAAATGTGTGAGGTTACACTGATTTTTCTGAAGATTTTAGATTATGTTTTTAAATTCATTGTTTTATTCCTTTTAATACTATTTTATGTACCATGCTTTTATGACATGTATTGTCGAATAAAGCTTATTTGATTGATTGATATTAGTTTCAGAGCAGCCAGGCAGGGTGTATATAATATCTGCCCTCCCCAGCTGGCAGATCGGTGGCCCCATTGAACAATAGGCCTGTTACTACTGGAATTAGCTCTGCTGGTAAAGGAAGTTGGTAGGGTTGTGAATGAATTTCAGAGGCTGTTAGAAGCAGTTCTTGGTCAATTAAATAAGGGGTGCTCCCCACCTGAACAATGGAGAGCAGGCAGTCTTGTGCATCTAATGCCCATTAAGGGGGCACTTTAAGTTTGTGAAGAAAGAGGAGAGCCTAGGTAGACAGGAACAAACAAAGCAGAGGTGAAGTCATCATATTTTGGAAAGATTTGCCATTATGAAACTTACTCTGTGCAATGGTAGCACAGTCAATAGACTGACCTCTTGCAGTATAACTTAGAGATGCTGGGATGATGTAGCAATGTTAAATTAAGTGAACGGATAGGTCGCTCACACTAATATCAGCATTTTCCACCTCCAGCTTATGAATTAATTCAGAGTTTTTACCAGAGAATTTATGCACTGTAGATAGGGCATTTTCAAGCAAAACAAATGCACAGACAACATCTGCAACAGCATAGTACAGCATCATGATATGCCCCCAGGTGTGCCCTTGTGTAGCCTTGCAGGACTGATCCCTGAAGGAGAGGGCACCATAGGCTCCTATCACTGTGCTCTAGTACCCAAAGATGAGGCTGTGGACCTAGGTGGTTGGAGAGCATTGTAAGAGAGTGCAGACTGCTACTGAGAAACTGAGGGATTCTGTTGTTGAGCTGGAATTGCCAGAGGTCAGGAGACTACCTGGGCTGGGATGGATGGCAGGCACAGAGACTTTATTATAGGGAAGCTGCTGTTGCCAGAAGGAAGCAGTGGTGCAGAGGCTGTGGAGATCCTAAGATGTCCACCAGAACTGTCAGACTGAGGAGAAGGAGAACTACTTGCCTGAGCGCTAGTGATCCTCCTTTTATTCCTGGTCAAACGGGCCACTAGCTACTCTTCCCTTACCAACCCCTCTCTTCCCAATGGCTAGAGGAGATTACCTGGAGCAAAACATTACAAACCCTGGGCAAATCTGTGTAACAAGTATCAAGTTACAGCATTTGAAAAGTGCCACTTTTGTGTTTCTTTGTGCTCCATCCCATATGTATCCTGATGTTGTGGGGCACAACATCATCAAAATATTGTCATGGCAGTATGGGCTGGACTGTTCCCGTTGTAGAAGGCTGGCCTCTCCCTAGAGTTTAATAGTGAACAAAAAGTGATGGAGTTATCAATCAATGAGATATTTTCAACCATTCCACCCATCACTTTCTTATTTTCCTCAGAGTAACACCCTAATGGAGGCAGTTGTGCTGAAATAGGCATCCTGTGCTCACTATGCAAAGAGAAAGCAAGCTATACCTCGCTGGTTCAGCCAGTCTACGTCTTGAATAGAATAGTGAGAAAAAGATGGACTGGAATGCAGTCTTGAGCTATTACCAGTGGTTGAGATTAATTCATGCATTCCACCTGCATTTATTTTTTCTCAGTGCAACACCCTAAATGTGATCAGTATGCCCAGACATGGATTGGTGTTCAGGGTGCCTTAGGAACCTCACTGATGATGCCTAAATAGACACAAACCATCTGAAGTTGCTTGTGTTTCCATCTGGAAGGGACCTGGCCTGATGTTTGGGCTGAACTACTGCTTTTAAAGAGGACAAAGAGTGATTTACATAAGTGCAATCTGTTTAGATTGGCATACCGGACAAAAGAACGATGGACTGGACTGCAGCCCTGAGTAATTGCTAGTAGCTGAGATTAAATTGAGCATCACCTTTTTGTTTTCCTCAGTGCAATGCCTTAAGTGCAACCATTATGTTCATATGTTGGTCTTGAGCTCATTGTGTTATAAGAACCAAACTATACCTCACTTATAAGGCCTAATAAGGCTGAAACAAATCTGTGGTTGCTTGAGTTTCCATCTGAAGGGTACCTAGCCTGGCAGTTCGGGCTAAACTCAGTTGAACAGATCCTAGGCTGATTTGCAAATGGCCGGTCTGTCTGGAGTGGCATCATGGGTATAAAAACTATGTTCTGGAATTGCAGCCCTGAATAATTACCACTAGCTGAGATTATTACAAGTATTCCACCCATCACCTTTTTGTTTTTCTCAGTTCACTTTTGCATTGCCGGAGCATCACTTTTTTGACGCTTTGGTGGCGCAATAAGACGCAGCATATTTATAAGGCCATGAAAAGCCACTTTACATGGCTTTTCATGGCCTTGTAAATATGAGCTCCTTTCACGCAGAACACTGCGCGAAAAGTGTGTTCCATCGGTGTTGATGTGGGTGTTCCCAGGCAACACCAATGGAATCTGAAGCATCCCCAAATTTACAAGGAATCGCAAACCTGGGAATGCGTCAAATTCCTACGCCTAACCAGGGGAAGCATTGGAGTGGCAAAATGAGGAGAACTACTTTTATTTCTCCTCGTTTTTCCTCTTTTCTATGTGTGCTGCATTCTGCAGCATGCATAGAAAGGGGAAATGCCATTAATGGTTGTGTTTGTACAGGAGAGTGCCCCTTCCTGCATAAAAACAATCATCCCCGCAATTGCAACATGACGCAAGGGTGCATGCACTGGTGCATGGCTGCTTCTTGTGCACTAGCGCAGGGGAGGACAGGAATGTGCTGTATATTGTAGATATGGCACATTACTGCCCTTTTCTATTGATGAATGGCAGTGCAGCAGGAAGGCTTGCTGCGCTGCAGTGCATCAAAGGTTTGTAAATTAGGCCCTTGGTGCACTGGGTATGCCCAGACATTGTTGCCATGCTCACTATGACAAAGGAACCAAGCTAAACATCACTGATGAGGCCTAACTAGAACTCAACTGACCTGGAGTTTCTTATGCTATCATCTGGAGGGAACTGTGCCTGCAATTTCAGGTTAGACTGTTTCTACTGAGGAGGGACGAAGGCTGATTTGCATATGGCCTGTCTCTGTCTAAAATGGCATAATGGGCAGTAGTAAAATGATGGACTGGAATGTGGCGCTGACTAATTACCAGTAGATACAATTTATTTAAAAGTACCCCCATCACCTTTCATCTCATCAAAAATCTCCTCTAAAACGCTGGTCCTTTAAAGTAGGCTGCTGCAGAAAATCTTAAGCACGAAAGTTCTTTTTTTGTAAACACTTTTTTATTAGCATTTGTAATAAGACATGCATAACAATATTAAACAACTTATCCCTACTAGTCCCCATTACAGTATGTATACAACACATATTTATTTAGCAAATTACACTTTAACCATTTTCTTCCCCAGATTCATCACTCTTTTCTAAATCTTTAAGGGAATCTAATAAATGATGACATACACAAACTTTTTTAATTGATCCGCTTCCTGTCCTCATATCACTACACAATACTGCACTCTCATAACCCGTCCAGTGAAACAAATCTACTTTCCATTTTGCTAGCCTAGTGGCCCTGGGCGCCTTCCAGTTCATATTTATTTCAAGTCTTGCAAGTTCCGAAGTGAAATCACTAAATCCTGTTGTATTTTTACACTTTTTAGGTCTTGGAAATCCCCCCCAGAAGACAGACCAGAGGAGTACACTCAACTAATCCCTTTGTTGCCTCATTTATACAGAATATTACTTCCCTCCAGTATTCTACTAATAATGCGCATGACCGCACCATGTGCAACATTTCAGCACCCTGTTCACCACATCTAAGGCATGTCACATTTACCTGATAAATTTGAGCTATTTGTCCAGGAGTTAGATATGCTCAATGCAAGTAGAAAAAAAATATTATTTTAAATCTCACATTTATAGATACAATGTATGAATTTCCAAGAATTTTAGACACTTCAAACTCTGGTATTGGATGTACCAAATTTTCCTCCCACTTTTCTCTTAGACCAATAAAAGGCATTATCATATTACTTCTTTTTGCCTGATAAAGACACGTCACCGCCTTCATACAACCTGTCATGGTACACAATATTTGACAACCACTATGTACTTGCGGCTCTACTCAACCCATACTCCAGTGGTTGTGCAATCTAGCGATCATCCCTCGATGCAGCAAAAACTACTGCCCTCTCTGGATTTTAAAAGTGACTGGAAATTCCTCAAATGATAATATCACACCGTCACTATACGAATCTCCTAACGTAGGCACACCATGGTTTGCCCACTCCGGTAAGCCCACAAACTTCCCCCTGGAATGATTTATTCCAAACTTCCCATCGGAATGCCCAGGGCATTTGGCCTCTGAGTATTAGTTCGTTGAAGCGCATGATGCCAACAGTGCCACACAAGCTTCAACGTAGTGGGCATTCCCCACACTGTTCCTCTGACAGGGGCCATGAGTATTCTATACAAAACATCCAAATCTGGTTTTCTCTCCAAATTCACCTCCCCTGAAAATCTTTGCCAATGAATGCATTGTGTAAACCATTGCAACTGTGCTGCTAGGTAGTAGCTTTCCATATCTGGGGCAGCTAGTCCTCCCTGACTAGTGGACCGTTGCAACTTTGCCAATGCCACTCTTGGCCTAACTGTTCCCCATATAAGAGAAACTAACAAAGAATCAATTTCCATAAATACTCTACGTGGTATCACCACGGGCAATATTGTGAAGATGTAAAGTAGTCGGGGCAATCCCACCATTTTTGCTAGAAAATCTTAAGCATTAATGTGCATTCTTGAATTATTATGTGTTCTTAAACTATTATTACATTCAATTGATGTGGGCCAGGAATTCCAGTGCATGGGCATTTATGAATGACTTTGGCCTCCCATTAGACTGCGGCATAATGCCCCATGTGTGTTCTCCAGATGTCTCCTCTCCTCTCAAATGTTATTAAGAGGATGCTGCATGGCATGGTGCCTGGAACTGAAGCACCAATAATGCTTCTGATGCTGGATAAGGATAAACATTCATTTTGTGTTGGCAGTCTGTCCTGGAAGCCTCTTTGACTGTGATCACAGTGCTCCACTAAATCCTACAGCTATGTTGGTGACAAAGCTAACCATGCAGGCAAAGATAAAAGAAGAGGGTCAGGCAGAAAGAGTGATGAGTCAGTGGTGGACCAAAAAGTGTGTGGAGGTACCTGTAAATGGCAGCACACCCCAACCATGCACCATTCTGTGATTTTAATTACAAAGAATAGTAAACAATTGAGTGCAAAGCCCCAGAGCAATTTTTAAGGTTTCTGGGAATCTAATAAACAAAATAGAGGATGGTTAGTGGCTCTTGTACCAAAAAACGGAGTGTTCAGTGAGATCTTTTATGATGGTAACATTGGATTATGGTAGTACAATGGGTATTCTTTGAAGTCAGAGATTAGGGACCTGATTTAGAGTTTGGCGGACAGAGTTAACTGGTGGAGGACAATACCTCTGCAATACTAAGGACCTTCTCCTGCCATGTTTAGATTTGTCCACCGACCCTGCAGACATCGCTCTACATTGACAAAAACCACTGTCAATGTAGGAAAAGTTTAACAGATGGTATTGTTAACCATGACAGCTGTCTATCAATCTTTTCTAAAGTTTTTTTTTTTTTAGGGGGCGTTGCTTGGCCGAGCAGCGTGATGGCCACTTGTTGAGCGAGCTCCGCCGGCTGGGCTTTCTATCCTTCAGTATCCTCCTCACAGCGGAATACTCTTGCCCCAGAAGGACCGCAATCACACTCGTCAGACAACGCTGCATCGTTTGCTACCGAACAGATGACCCGGGGACGCCCATAGCAAGAGCGGACATACGGCTGCAAGATACCCGGCGGCAAATATGGCGGACCGCGGCCTGTACTCAAGCACCGTCCCCGCAGCCTGTAACTGACGGCGCCTTTCGGTGAGCTCGAATTCCGACATCAACGGTGTCGACACATAAGAGGTGGGGACCTAGCAACGAAACAGGAGTAGACTCAGACCTGTACCTGATTAGCGGTGTGGGAGGCCGGTAGACCCTGACAGCACACTCGCCCCAGACCAGCCGGGCCCTTGCTGGGTGGAGCGCCCGTATCCGACGCCGGCACCCATCGCCGCACTCGACGAGCTCACTACGCCGAGTTGCGCGCTCTGGGCGGCTGTGTGGGCTGGGCGACACGATGGAAGCTGCCAAAGTGCTGGTCGAAGCCTAAGAGTGCCTGACTTGGGAACAAACACGGGCGAGGCCTGGTCGATCCACACGCAGGCCGCACCGAAGGCCGTGGAGTGCTGAACAGCGTGAATCCGGAGTTTGCACTCACCTGGAGCAGGCGGCATCAAAGGCCATAAACATTGTATTAAAGGACGCCTGCAGACACCTTCACCAGATCTCAGATGAAGTGAGACTGACAGTAACACTTGCTGCGGGCCTTCGACGTGTTGCTGAGACTGCGACTCGAGGGCCCCCACCCCCACAGAGGTTGCTGACACTGGCCGGAACGGGCTCACTAGACCCCGTTTCGACAGCAGAGGCGGCACTCATCACTAAACAGAGCCCGGAGTGTCCCCCTGTGCAGAGAACATCGGCTGCAACCCCCTGGGACTCACAGGCGAACGCCCAATGGACCCAGCAGCTGGCACCGAGAAGAGCGGCGGCGGCGAGGAGTCTGCCCATCGCAGTAAGTACCAAACTGTGTATGTGGGTTCTTATGGTCTAGTGCTGGTGCACGCGTGCTCGCTGGTTCCCTGCTGGGAACGTTGCTGAGCCCGGTGGGGGGTTAGTGGGGGCGTGCGGGCGCTGGGCGGCGGGGCTACATACCGGTGGTAGCTAACGGATCTGGGGGAGGGGCAGTGGGTGCGGGCTCGGGAGTACGGGGTGCGTGGCGTGGCTCACGGCCCTCCGCCTTCGGGGTGCTGGCGCCCACTATGCCCAGAGGCCCACCAGGCAGACCAGCACGTCACCCTACGGGATTCTGGATGTGCTCAGAGACTCTTACGCCATCACAGCTTGCATAGGGCACACTTCCAGTTTTAAATATGGGGAAAAACGACCCAAAACAGCCAAAAATTACATTTGAAGGCAAGAGACACACCCGTAACATGGACCCTACATCTGAACCCGACTCAGACTCTCCAGCGCTTGGCGATCCGCAGGAGGAGGATCTGCGCTCCATCATGTTAGATGTCCGATCTAACCTTAAATCCATTGACACTAAGTTGGACGCTCTCACATCCAGATTAGACTCCATCAAGCGTCAGGTGGACACGCATGAAACCAGGCTTGACGCCCTAGATAACAAAGCAACCGAAGCTAATGAATTCCAAGTTGAAGCCAAACAACATCTCCTAAATATGGAGAAGGTCCTATCTGTTATACAGGCCAAGAATGATGATTTGGAGGTGCGCTCCCGGCGCAATAACCTCCGCATAGCGGGTATTCCAGAAACAACTGCCATTTCCAAGATGGAACCCTATGTTGAATCATTGATGCGCGAATTGTTCCCCCAGGCCCTGTCCACTGTATTTGTGGTAGAGAGAGCACACAGGTCGTTGGGTCCCAAGCCTCCCGTAGGCGGAACGCCACGACCCATCATTGCCCGTATTATGAACTATCAGGATAGAGACTCTATCCTTAAGGCTGCCAGGGAACATGGGCCCATTAATCACAAGGGAAACAACATCTCAATATTCCCTGACTTTACTCCACTGGTACAAGCCGCACACAAGGAATTCCTTCCCACTAAAAGGCTGCTGCAGAAGGCTGAGATTCCTTACGCAATGTTATACCCGGCCAAACTCAAGATTTCATTCGATGGTCAAGCGCATTTTTTTACGGATGCCAAGTCTGCTCATAAATATGCTAAACATATCTGCGCTGGGCGGAGGTCGCCCAGCCCTCACAGCCCGTGGAGAAAGATGCTAATGCCAGCGACAATGACTGAGGGACAAGTGTAACTGCCAGGCGGCATGTTCAACTTTCTATATACCCTTTATTCCGGCCGCTCACTTACGATATCGCTGCATAGGACTCTATGGTTTATCCTTGATGCAGTCTTACACACACCATATGCAAGCTGATGTTATATGCTGTAGCCCATCCACACTGCCACATGGCAGGGTTGTAAGCCAGTAACTCATGCTCCCACTGGGAGAGCTCCCATGGTTCACTTTGTTTATCTTGTTTGTGGGGCTATTGGGGTGGAGGGTGGGGGGGTTTTCACAACCTGATTGGGGGGTTGGTGTGGGTGGAGGGAGAACAATGGGGTTTAGTACTAGTTTAGATTTCACAGAGGCACACTTACAGCACTATCTGAGGCATTGCAGTCACCATTCGCAGTAACATTTACTTTCATCACTCATGGACATCTAACTTTGGCGGTCAGGGTTGGTACACTGTTTTATCCACTCTGCTTTTCGCAGACGTTATCGGGGACGTGAAACACTTAATAGGCTCATGCCACTAGTCTCCCCAACGGATTCTCACCACTTTTTAACCTGGAATGTTCGTGGCTTGAATAACTACAGAAAAGCTAGATTGGTGCACGCATATTTGGCCCGCCAAAAGGTGGATGTGTGCTTTTTGCAGGAAACGCACCTACTACCGGCAGACAATGGCCGGCTGCGGCATAGGCACTGGGGGGAGATGTACTCCTCCACTTTCTCTAGTTATGCCAGAGGGGTAGCTATACTCATCCGACGCGGAGTGGACTGGATGATGATACACTCTCACATAGACCCTGAGGGCAGACACGTAGTTCTTAAAGGCTCTCTGGGCGGGACCCATCTGGTCCTTGCTGCCATATATGGACCCAACACGGATAGCCCAGACTTCTTCCATGAGGTGGCGGCAAAAATCATGGGCATGGGCTTTGACACCATCATTTGGGGGGGAGACTTTAATACCATCCTATGCAATGACCGTGACCGAGCTGGAGCCTCCCGTACATTACATCCCAGATCTAGTCAGGCACTCAACTCGATTCTGATAGACTCTCACTTAGTAGACATCTGGAGAGTCTTCAAACCACAGAAATGCGAAGGCACATACATTTCCACTCAACACGGCTCCTGGTCCAGACTGGATTGGTGGATACTGTCCGGAGATGTGGCAGCTTGGACTGTAGATACACAGATTCTTCCGAGGACACTGTCAGATCACTCTCCATGTACCTGCAGGGTGGCATTTCCGACCTCTGTTCGACGGGAGTTCACACGGAGATTGCCCCCTTACGCTCTTCTGGATTCGGCTTTTCAAGCTGAAATTAAAGATGATATTACCAAATGCTTCACCCTAAACACAGGTTCCATCTCTTCCACATGGACATTGTGGGAAGCATTCAAAGTCGTTATTAGAGAGAAGTGCATTACACGCCAATCGGGGATTTTGAAATCGTTAAGAGGCACACTGAACAAATTAGAAACCGAACTTAAATCCCTGGAATCGCAATACTTCGAACACAATGATCCCTCTATACTGACCGTCATACGTGAGAAACTCTCCGAGTTTAATGAAGAGGCCGCAAGGGAACTTAAGTTTCTAGGGAAGTATGCTACTGACAGGAGATATGGGGAGGGAGACCGTCCTGGGAGGACACTCGCAAATCTGCTCAAACCCTCCCATTGCTCTCCATTTGTGACAGAAATGGTAGCCGATGACGGCGCATTAATCAGAGGCCCGCTGAGGTTCATGAACACCTTACTGAATTCTACTCCTCGTTATATACTTCCACCGCCCCACAAGCAGACTCCGACCTCATTCCTTACCTTGACTCGATAGAACTTTTATGACTCGCAAATGCACATAGGGAATACCTGGATGAACCCTTTTCTGAAGAGGACATAGTACAAGTAATTAGGAGTCTCCCGCTAGATAAAGCTCCAGGTCTTGATGGCCTCACCACCGCGTTCTACAAGACCTACGCCACTATACTAGCGCTGCATCTTGCAGAGATGTATTCCGAATCTCTGGAGAATGGCTCACTTCCCCCGACGACGAGGGAGGCTGTTATCTCCACATTGCTCAAACCTGGCAAATCTCCCAATAAATGTGATTCGTACCGGCCCCTCTCTCTCCTTAATATAGATAACAAAATATATGCAAAGCTCCTCGCGAATCGGCTTCAGCCCTTGCTTCCTCTTATCGCTCGGCCGGATCAGTCTGGCTTTATCCCGGGCCGTTCCAGCTCCCACAATCTGCGTACATTTTCTTTCCTCTTGCAT
This sequence comes from Calotriton arnoldi, assembly GCA_963921515.1. Classification (NCBI taxonomy): domain Eukaryota; kingdom Metazoa; phylum Chordata; class Amphibia; order Caudata; family Salamandridae; genus Calotriton; species Calotriton arnoldi. Next base: position 111,458 of record CAWUFW010012913.1, read on the forward strand.
CAATTGGACCCCCACACTCCAGTGTTGGCCGCCTTCTTAGATGCCACTAAGGCATTCAACTCGCTCGAATGGCCATATCTTTTCACTGTCCTGACTCGGTTAGGATTCAGCCCCCTTTTTATTGCACAGATCAAGTTATTATATTCACAGCCGACTGCGAGACTCCGAGCAAATGGACTGATCTCAGCCCCATTCGCAATCACACGCGGCACTAGACAGGGGTGCCCCCTTTCACCCCTATTGTTCGCCATTGCCATGGAACCTCTGGCGGCCAGAATCAGACAACACCACAAAACAAGATGTATTGACATCCCGATGAGAAACATTATTATATCACAATATGCCGATGACATCGCCCTTTACATTCGGGACCCACAGGATAACCTTAACCCAGTTCTCCGCGAGCTCACAAGGTTCGGGGGGCTTTCAGGGGTACATGTCAACTGGTCCAAATCCAGCTTACTCCCTCTCATTCCTAATTTTCCCATGTTTGAACCGGACTACCCTATTCAATGGGCGGATGGCCCTGTCAGATATCTGGGGATCTGGCTCAGTGCTGACAGTCAGGAACTTTGGAATGCAAACTTCGACCGCACCGTGACCTGGCTGGAAGGGAAAATAGAGGTCTGGTCTAGGCTTCCTGTGTCCCTGGCAGGCCGCATCGCCTTAGCTAAGATGATTGTGCTTCCTAAATTCTTATACCTTTTTATTAACATACCTCTACAGCTCACACAATCATTCTTGAAAACATTATGGGGCATATTAGCAAGACCCACTGTAGGAAGGTGGAATCTGACTATATGGTTCCCCCACTTTTTTTATGGTGTTTTGCTGGTTTATGACTTAGTTGGACTGGGATCCTGCTATTCAGGGCCCCAGTCTATCTGCTTTCTCTGTAAAAAGGTTTCCATGTGCCTTAGGCACATCTCTGATTGGAATCTGGAGTGCCCTTATAAGTCCCTAGTATATGGTATACTATGTACCAAGGGCATAGGTACCTCAGAGGCCTACCAGGGGCTGCAGCAGGTATTATGCCACCCCTGGAAGGCCATCCAAACTGACACCACAGGTCTGCTACTGCAGCCTGGGTAAGGTGGTGCATGCACCCCTTACTGTGATATAGGTTACCTATATCACTAAATACATACACACATATAAACCTATAAGTCACTCCTATGGCAGGCCTTATCAATCCTGAAGGCAGAGTGCGTGGTTCCTATGTGAGAGGGTGCCCCTGCATGAGCAGGGCCCTTCTGCAGTGTTCGGAGACCCTTCTCTGATGCTGTTTGTAGTGCAGCCTGACCATATACTCTTAAGCGCATTATAACCTCGCGTTAAATGCTAACTTTGGAATGGCTGCACCGAAACATGTCGTGTTTGGTGTCAAACATCTTGGAATACTACCCCCCGCCAATTCTGGCGGCGGGGGTAGCATTCCACCCTTCTAGAGGGAGAGACATGTTAACCCTGGCCTGGCCGGTAACTTCTTTCTAAAGCCCTGGCATCACAAAATGGATGCTGCTGCCACAGACACAAGTCTGGCCTCCTGCTGCTGGACGAAACTCCGGCAGGGAGGCCTGGACAATAGGTTTCCTGTCCCAGGGAGGTGTGACCACCTCCCCAGACTGGATAGTGTGTTTGGGGCTGGGCGGGAGCACTTTCGGGTGCTTTGAAGTCCTGCACTGGGGGCACACTTGGTGTCCCTGTGCATACCCCAGTTCAAACCGGATCAGGGCTTGCAGCCCCTGCTTTGGCGCAAACTGGACAAAGGGAAAGGGGTGTAGCCACCCCTCTGCCCTGACCCACCCATAGTTGGGGCCACAGAGTAGTCCAACCCCTAAACTTGATATAAGTATAGGAACCCAGTCCTTAGGACTTTAGATTATCCCTGGACGAAACTCTGAAACAGAATCCTGGACCTTCGACGCTCTACTCAAGACTAGAGGACAGAAGAATCTCCCTTGGGGTCAAGGAGTGACTCCCCTGCTTGGCAGGCACCAAAGAAGCAATTGTCCGGTCTGCATCGCCTAAGCTCCCGTCGGACGCCGAAGTCTTTGCATCACCAGAGGTGGATTTCCAGACTTCCCCGAGGCTGCCCTGAGTCTTCAGCAAAGCTGAGGCCCGTAGCTATCGTGGGTAACGTGGAACCATGACCCCTGGACACTGCATGCATTTGCTAGTGCATCCTCTTCTGGGTCTCCCACGAAGTCATGCTTTGGGCTCCGAGTAGCCCTAGCCTCCAGCACCAACTGCACCGAAGATCCCTGGCCTCCACTCCACGAGTGTCCTGTGAGCCAGCTCCACGTGCGACGTCTCGAGGCTCCTTCGCGGTCGCTAGCCAGTTGGCTAGTAACCCTTCACGAAGGCCAATTTTCTTCTTCTAGGGCTCCCTGATTGCTCCATGCTCGCCCTCACTTACCCTTGCTGGGTGAGTTCCTCAGACCTTGCTGGTCTGCACCATCGTCATTCTTCACTTTCATCGAGACTTGCCGTTGCCAAGGCTTGTTGGGTCTAATCCGGTCGCCGACACCTCAGCACTCGACAGACATCGTGTACCAGCCCGAATCCTGCTCCTGGTTGCCGATAACGCCTCCTGGACCTCGTGGCTGAAGAGTCAAGACGACCGTCAACCTACCTGAAGCACGCGACATCGGTGGGCATCCGCTCATCGCCTTCCTGGTCACTGGCTAGTGACCCAGACTCTGTCCCCTCTGCTTTCAGGTTCTTCAGATCTCCGATCCACTCTTGGATCCACCCGGACACTTTCCACTTGGTCGCCAGCAGCACTTTGCAGCAGATCGCCATTCAAATCGACGACGAAACCCGACCCCGAAAGGCACCTATGCACCCGGCTTCCCTGGGTGAGGTAACAAGAGTACTCCGGTGCTCCCGTGGGTAGAGACTCTAGAGCGACCTAGTTCTCAAAGGGTTTGCTCCAAGTCCTCCTTTAAGTGTCCCTTTTCTTTAATTTCCTGATCGCGACTTTCTCCATAGAAGTTAACGGCGTTTCGCTGTTGTGTATTTACACTGCACGCGTCCCCCGTGGGTCCCCTGTGTCACTACCTTGGGTGGTTCCTTGTGGTCCAAGCACTTCTAGAGGCTCTAGGCCTAGTGTCTAGTTCAGTCGTGGTTCTTATACCACTTTATTGGTATATGGTTTGGTACGCCCCTAGGGCCCAAACGTGTATTTGTGCTATTACTGTGTTTAAATAACTTATAACTTGTGTACTTCGAACTCTAGCCTCATAAAGAGACTAGAGGGGTGTGTTTAGCAATAAATACATATATTTTGAATATATACCTGGTGTGGTGCTCTTTCATTTGGTCACTCAAGAGATTATAGACTGGTAAAACAAGCTGCTTTACATTCCTTCAAGACTTAGCCTGAAGGCTGCTCTCCATAGCTACCACTAGGATAGCTTTCAATAAGGTTGTCTTTAACCTATCTCCAATAAGGGGTTGTTTGGACTGGTGCAAGGTGCCCACTATAATTAGTGGACAGCATATGCCAGGCCAACTTCTCACATTGGTGTGCAGCGTGTGGGATTCCAGCTTGCTATTGTTTTACCAGATAATCTCAATTGAATTGATCAACTGAAAACCACTAAAGGTACCTAAGGTACATATAATTTAAGCTTAGAATACAGTAAGTTCTACTGAACTTAGAGTTGTGTGTTAAGGGATAGCACACCCTTTCTACAACTCAAGAGAGTTTAGTAGGCCACACTAGAGTATGTAGTGCATACACCACACCTCACTAGTGATGTCTTCAAAGCCAGGACCCAGTGAGTCCTTGCCAGAAGCCCCAGGGCTTCTTCCCTCCAAGTATGATACCCTCCCATTCTTGCAATTGAGAGCATTATGTAACTTGAGGAAACTGAAGACAGGACAAAGTCCCACCACCGAACATCTTAGAGAGATGTTGGAGGCTTATGATCTCAGCAGGCCCTTAGGGACTGAAGGGGTAGGAGCAGAGGGTGGGGCAGAAGATGAGGATGGGGCCAGGGGTAGCAATACCCCAGCCCCCCCTCTGGAACTGACCAGGAGGGTGACAATGACCCTGACCTGGATAACCCAATTCCTCCTGTGGATGAGGAGGAGGCTCAAGATGACCTCCACTTTGTCCCCCAGGAAGGATTGTGAGTGTGCCCAGAAGGTCTAGGTCTCCTTCTCAGGAGTCTAACCACTCTGGCACCTCAATAGGGACCTCTGTCTCCTCTCATAGGAGGGAATCCTCTCATGAGAGAAGAAAGAGAGCTGATTCAATATGAGGAAGCTCAGCTTGAACTCAGAAAACAGCAACTGGCTATAGACAGGAGTCCCTAGATCTCTACAAAGAGAGAAAAGTTGGGACTAGAGTCCCATGGTGGCAGCAATATCCCTAAAGATAGGGAAAGGTCTTATGACCATAGAAACCTAAACAAGATTGTCCCTCCCTACCAGAGTGGGGATGACATCCACAAATGGATAACTGCACTGGAGAGGGCCTGTAAAGTTCAGAGGGTCCCCCAGAAGCAGTGGGCAGCAATCTTGTGGCTCTCCTTTGCAGACAAAGGTAGAGACAAGCTCCTCACTGTAAGAGAAGAGGATGCTGACAATTACACAGTCTTGACGAGTGCTCTGATAGATGGGTTTGGCCTAACCACTGAACAGTATAGGTTGAAGTTCAGAGACACCCAAAAGCTCAGACTCAAGACTGGGTTGATTTTGTAGATTGTGCTACTAAGGCTCTGGAAGGTTGGATACATGGCAACAAAGTGCAGGACTTTTTAGGATTGTACAATTTGATTATGAGGGAGCAGATCCTTAATAATTGTCAAAACCAGCTTTTGCACCAGTATCTGGTGGACTCTGATCTGACCTCTCCCCAAGAATTGGGAAAGAAGGCAGACAAATGGGTCAGAACCAGAGTAAAAACTAGAAATCAGGGTGGTGACCAGAAGAAAGATTCTACTAAGTCCCAAGAGAAAGGGGGGGATAAATCTAAGGATAAGTCCCCTACAGGGCCCCAAAATTCCTCTTCTGGGGGTGGGTCCCAAACTCCTTCTTCTCCTCAAAAAGAAACCATATTGCCATGTCTGTAAAAAGCCTGGGCACTGGAAAACTGATCCCAGTTGCCCCAGGATTGGCAATAAAGAAAATGTTCCTCCCACAACTACTACCACCCCTCCTGGTACTACCAGTAGTAATCCTCAGTTGGGAGTAGTGCACCCAAAAGTTAGGTGCTTTTGCAAGAGGAACAGAGGTGGGCCCTAGTTTAGACAGGGACCCCTCAGCAGACTCCTCTGACTCTGATGGTGGTATAGGATTTGCCACCTTTACCATAGGTCCCACAGCATTGGGCAGGTACAGATTGGAGCCAATAATTAATGGTCAGAAAGCTGTGGCATTTAGGGACACAGGGGCTAGTGTCACCATGGTGGCAGGGAAACTAGTCCCCCCTCACCAGCTTTTACCTGAGTTTAAATACCAGGTGACCAACATTGATGGTGTCAGAACAGATCACCCCATGGCCATAGTCAATCTCAGCTGGGAGGGGGTCACTGGCCCAAAAAGAGTGGCAGTGTCCCCAACCCTACCTGTAGATTGCCTGATGGGCAATGATCTGGAAGTTTCAGCCTGGGCTGAAGTTGAACACCAAACCCATCTCAGGATGCTGGGCGTCCCTGTAAAGGTTAGTGGGGCTGTGATGGCCACAGCCCCAGCCCAAGATTTTGGAGAGATGGAGCCTCGAAGAATGGCCCACTCTCCCCCAAAAGAGAGCACAAGGGTTGAAGAAAAGTCTTCTTCCCTCCAGGCAGTAGGTAAGGGTCAGCCTCCTCAGGGAACTGACCCTACCCCTAGTGAAGGAACTGCCCCAGAGGTAGTCAGGCCTGGCCTGGCCACACCCCTGATGGCAGAGGACCCTTCCAAGGTGGTACCCGGTCTGGAGCAGTTAACCTGCCCCTCTCTACCCTGCCTCAGCCAGCCCAGGGCTGCAGAGGTCAGGGAGGTCAGTGGACCCCCCAGGGCCCCCTGTCCAGAGGAACCCCCCCATCAGCAGATTAGCGGCACCCAGTCTAGTAGCCCTAGCCAGGTGAAAATTCCTCTAAACACTGAGGGATCCCCCATACCTTTGTGTAGGGACCTCCCCCAGAAGGACTCTGTTAGGCAAGGGCAAACCTGGGACCAGAAGGTTCCAAACCTGCCATGTCCCTCCAGTAGTCCATCCAAAGGGACCCAACCCCCAGCTGTAGGCAGCCAAAGGTTGACCCTTAGAGCAAAGTGCAACTCAGTCATGGAAAGACAGGCATACATGGTGACCAGTGATCTGAGGAAGCTGAGACCAACATTCCTAGGGCCTCACTTCCCTACTCAGACACCTCACCAGCCTTGTACTTTACCTAAGCACACCACAGGTAGTGATTCCCCATGGTGGAGACCCTCTCATACCCTTAGGGTGAGGGATTGCTTAGTGGACCATAAGACAGGGGGCAACCATGCTAGTGCAGGTGCTTCCTTATATGGCCACTTAGTCAATGAAGGCTCAACTGGCCAAGGTTAGCCTTATCTCCTTTCGTTTGGGGGGTTATGTAGGAAGGTGGAATCTGACTATATGGTTGCCCCCACTTTTTTTATGGTGTTTTGCTGGTTTATGACTTAGTTGTACTGGGATCCTGCTATTCAGGGCCCCAGTCTATCTGCTTTCTCTGTAAAAGGTTTCCATGTGCCTTAGGCACATCTCTGATTGGAATCTGGAGTGCCCTTATAAGTCCCTAGTATATGGTATACTATGTACCAAGGGCATAGGTACCTCAGAGGCCTACCAGGGGCTGCAGCAGGTATTATGCCACCCCTGGAAGGCCATCCAAACTGACACCACAGGTCTGCTACTGCAGCCTGGGTAAGGTGGTGCATGCACCCCTTACTGTGATATAGGTTACCTATATCACTAAATACATACACACACATATAAACCTATAAGTCACTCCTATGGCAGGCCTTATCAATCCTGAAGGCAGAGTGCGTGGTTCCTATGTGAGAGGGTGCCCCTGCATGAGCAGGGCCCCTCTGCAGCGTTCGGAGACCCTTCTCTGATGCTGTTTGTAGTGCAGCCTGACCATATACTCTTAAGCGCATTATAACCTCACGTTAAATGCTAACTTTGGAATGGCTGCACCGAAACATGTCGTGTTTGGTGTCAAACATCTTGGAATACTACACCCCGCCAATTCTGGCGGCGGGGTAGCATTCCACCCTTCTAGAGGGAGAGACATGTTAACCCTGGCCTGGCCGGTAACTTCTTTCTAAAGCCCTGGCATCACAAAATGGATGCTGCTGCCACAGACACAAGTCTGGCCTCCTGCTGCTGGACGAAACTCCGGCAGGGGAGGCCTGGACAATAGGTTTGCTGTCCCAGGGAGGTGTGACCACCTCCCCAGACAGGATAGTGTGTATTGGGGCTGGGCGTGAGCACTTTCGGGTGCTTTGAAGTCCTGCCCTGGGGGCACACTTGGTGTCCCTGTGCATACCCCAGTTCAAACCGGATCAGGGGCTTGCAGCCCTGCTTTGGCGCGAACTGGACAAAGAAAGGGGTGTAGCCACCCCTCTGCCCTGACCCACCCATAGGTGGGGCCACAGAGTAGTCCAACCCCTAAACTTGGTATAAGTATAGGAACCCAGTCCTTAGGACTTTAGATTATCCCTGGACGAAACTCTGAAACAGAATCCTGGACCTTCGATGCTCTACTCAAGACTAGAGGACAGAAGAATCTCCCTTGGGGTCAAGGAGTGACTCCCCTGCTTGGCAGGCACCAAAGAAGCAATTGTCCGGTCTGCATCGCCTAAGCTCCTGTCAGAAGCCGAAGTCTTTGCATCACCAGAGGTAGATTTCCAGACTTCCCCGAGGCTGCCCTGAGTCTCCAGCAAAGCTGAGGCCCGTAGCTGTCGTGGGTAACGTGGAACCGTGACCCCTGGACACCACACGCATTTGCTAGTACATCCTCTTCTGGGTCTCCCACGAAGTTGTGCTTTGGGCTCCGAGTAGCCCTAGCCTCCAGCACCAACTGCACTGAAGATCCCTGGCCTCCACTCCACGAGTGTCCTGTGAGCCAGCTCCACGTGCGACGTCTCGAGGCTCCTTCGCGGTCGCTAGCCCGTTGTCTAGTAGCCCTTCACGAAGGCCAATCCTTTTATTCTTGGGCTCTCTGGTTGCTCCAGGCTCGCCCTCACTTACCTTTGCTGGGTGAGTTCCTCAGACCTCGCTGGTCTGCACCATCATCATTCTTCACTTTCATCAAGACTTGCCGTTGCCAAGGCTTGTTGTGTCCAATCCGGTCGCTGACACCTCAGCACTCGACAGACATCGTGTCCCAGCCTGAATCCTGCTCCTGGTTGCCGACAACACCTCCTAGACCTCGTGGCTGAAGAGTCAAGACGACCGTCAACCTACCTGAAGCACGCGACATCGGTGGGCATCCGCTCATCGCCTTCCTGGTCACTGGCTAGTGACCCAGACTCTGTCCCCTCTGCTTTCAGGTTCTTCAGATCTCCGATCCACTGTTGGATCCACCCGGACACTTTCCACTTGGTCGCCAGCAGCACTTTGCAGCAGATCGCCATTCAAATCGGCGAGCGAAACCCGACCCCGAAAGGCACCTATGCACCCGGCTTCCCTGGGTGAGGTAACAAGAGTACTCCGGTGCTCCCGTGGGTAGAGACTCTAGAGCGACCTAGTTCTCAAAGGGTTTGCTCCAAGTCCTCCTTTAAGTGTCCCTTTTCTTTAATTTCCTGATCGCGACTTTCTCCATAGAAGTTAACGGCGTTTCGCTGTTGTGTATTTACACTGCACGCGTCCCCCGTGGGTCCCCTGTGTCACTACCTTGGGTGGTTCCTTGTGGTCCAAGCACTTCTAGAGGCTCTAGGCCTAGTGTCTAGTTCAGTCGTGGTTCTTATACCACTTTATTGGTATATGGTTTGGTACGCCCCTAGGGCCCAAACGTGTATTTGTGCTATTACTGTGTTTAAATAACTTATAACTTGTGTACTTCGAACTCTAGCCTCATAAAGAGACTAGAGGGTGTGTTTAGCAATAAATACATATATTTTGAATATATACCTGGTGTGGTGCTCTTTCATTTGGTCACTCAAGAGATTATAGACTGGTAAAACAAGCTGCTTTACATTCCTTCAAGACTTAGCCTGAAGGCTGCTCTCCATAGCTACCACTAGGATAGCTTTCAATAAGGTTGTCTTTAACCTATCTCCAATAAGGGGTTGTTTGGACTGGTGCAAGGTGCCCACTATAATTAGTGGACAGCATATGCCAGGCCAACTTCTCACACCCACGTTAAAATTATCGCCGTTTTAGCGGCAGGAAACTGCCGCTAAAACGGCGATAATAGGCTTGATAATATGCGTTATAGAATTCCAATAGAAGCCCACTTTAGATGTGCAGGACATCTAACCTGGGCTTCTATTGGAATTCTATAACGCATGTGTAAGCCCATTATCGCCGTTTTAGCGGCAGTTTCCTGCCGCTAAAACGGCGATAATTTTAACGTGGGTCTTGCTAATATGCCCCTATGTTCCTTGATGATCTCCCTTATTTGGGCCGGAAAGCAGCCTCGCATCTCGTGGGAAATACTTACCTTGCCACTAGTGCTGGGCGGACTCGGATCCCCAGATCTGGCGCTATACGCATATTGCGCGCAAGCGCAATTCCTGCACTATTGGATGTTTCCCACCCCATTTCAACCACACACAGCTGTAGAGGCCGATATAGTTGCCCCATTACCACTGACAGTTGCCCTATATCAACCCCACAAACGACGCCAAACCATTATACACACGCCAGACACGTTCCGGTGGGCATGGGACCAACTCCGAATCTGAGCACATCAGTCAGTTCTATATGCTCCTTCAATCCTTTTGGCACAAAATCCACAAATTCCCGTAATGGAAGATAGAGGCAGTTCTGCACGTGCACGGGCCTTAGGATGGGAAACATTGGGTGACCTGTATCCAGGAGACTCTTTTTTGACTCCACCTACACCTTCGCCAGGCGGCACCACTAACTTCTCCAATATGCTAATATATTATTCAATAAGGGGCACATGCCGTACATTACACAACGCATTCCCAAACCCACCCCCCTGCTTCCAGCCCTTTAACTCATATTGATGAACGCATCCCCAAACAAACTGATTACCAAACTTTACAGTAGTATGCAACGTTCCTCACCGATCACACACCCACAGGCTTGGGCACGGTGGAACGACGATCTAGTTGACCCACTAACAGAGGTGCAGTGGAAATTTTGCTGCGGACAGCTGGAGATGCTGTCTCCCAATTATAAGCTTCGCCTAATACACTTTAAATACTTGCATCGCATATATAGAACACCCGTGCAACTTAAGCGGATGGGTCTCCGTCCCGAGGCGAACTGCTGGAGATGTGCAGCGCCGGATGCCTCCTTTTTACACATGGCCTGGAGTTGTCCCGGTGTCGAGCGTTACTGGACCGAGATTCTCAACTTTATCAATGAGATTCTTGACACCCAGCTGTCCCCGACCCCTAAACTATGTCTTTTGGGCCTCGTACAAGACGTCATACCGGGGCGCCGTAGGCTTCTAGCCATGTTGCTTCTACTGGCTAAGCGCCGGATTGCCATACACTGGGGTAAACGGGGCCCACCTACTACCAAACTCTGGGTTCTGGATGTCACATTCTGCCAAGAACAGCTTAGTACGTATTGGGAGCTCCTGCCCCAGGCATCTTGACCTAAAGACATCTGGAGTCCTTTCAAGGCTTGGCTATCCTCTCGTAGCGCAGACACTACGCAATCCACTGGGGCCTCCGACGTGGCCCATTAACAGCCTTCCAACTCACGTCTTCCTGCTGGCCACGCACCACCAACTGTCCATATTGCACTTTATTGCATCACAGGTGATTTCCCGATTCCAGTCTACAGTCATGTACACAACCGTCCAATGTATTGATTCCTCCTGCGTTCTTGGTGCTTGCATTGTTCGCAATTGACTAGATGCCTCTGTCTTAGATTGTTGTGTTATTTAAATGTAATTGTTTATGCTATGTTTCTAAGCCATCCTGATTTATATTATGTATTGTCTTTTTCGAAATGCCAATAAACAAATAAAAAAAAAAAAAGTTTATTTTTTTAAACTCCCAAAGGGGATTTTGTTTTGAAAAATAAAAAAAACTAATAGCCCTACACCCTGGTAGCTGTCTCCCAGGGTGTATGGCCGATTTTTTTTTTCCTTTCCCTTACTGTCAGGTTTTTAGTTGAGGTGAACGACAGGAAAAAAAGGCCTTTCTAATATCCTCCATTCAGAGGAAGTACACTGTTTATGGAGCAAACAGGGACTTGGTTGTAGGAATACTTACAGTCCACCTAACTCTAAATGAGGCAGGCGGACCATCAGTTTGACGGACAAGGTCCTCCATCACATTTGTGATGCAGTACCTAGTTCGCCAAGTTCTAAATCAGGCCCTAAATGTTTATAATTTTGGTTTGCCTAGTGATGTATTGTCTTTCCAGTGACAGACCGTTAGAAATGGGGTTTCAGGTTGGCAGAGGTATGCACCCTATTCAAGCAAGACCCACCACTCTAATCAGGGTAAGCTAGGTACACACTAACAGATAACGTGTGCTCACCCTCTGGTAGCTTCGCACAGAGTAGTCAGATTTATTTAAAGAGGAAATATGTAGAGAATTTGTGCAAAATACACACACAGTAACACAATGAATACACCACAAAAAGGATCCACACAGTTGTAGAAAAATACATTGTTATATTCTGAACAAAACAAGACCAAAACTACAAAAATCCAATTAGTACAAGCAGAGATATGAATTTTCAAAGAATAAGTGAAAAATAGCCCTTCGAAGCAAATAAGGATTTATGGGTTATTTGAGTGTCACACTGGACCGAGGCACAGTCAACAGTAGATGGCAGCACACCCCAACCATGTACCATTCTAACTGTGATTTTAATTACAAAGAATAGTAAAAGTTTTACATTGTTCAGCATTCCACTCATCATTTGTTCCTCTTGCATTTGTCGGCCGAAGTGGGAAGGGTATGCCCAGATGTAGGTCCCGTACCTTAGGGGTGACATTTGTAATAAAAGGTGAGTTTTAAGGCTTGGCAAGTAGTTTTAAATGTGCGGTCGGAGTGGTAGGAAACTGCACTCAAAGGCACTGCAATGGCAGGCCTGAGACAGGTTTGAAAGGATAGTTATGTGAGTGGCTAAATCAGTGCTGCAAGCCCCCTTGTAGCAATTAGGTTATAGGCCTTGGGTAGAAGGTATAACACTTTTGATATAGCGCCATGTTCTTGTGAAATTTGTAGGGGTGCATCATAATCACTGATAGTTCGCACCCGCATATATCCAGATATATATCCATGAAGTGCTAGCAAAATGAAGTTATAACCCAGTTATCAGAACGAATAAGAAATGTAGTTGTGCTATTTTAATCATGCAAATGAAACGCTTAATTGATCATGTATAACCCAACGCATAAAATGAATCAGCCCATGTGTAATCGAGCTGCAGTAGTTTAAACGAGTACCATATAAGTTGTACGTGTAGTTCACTTTTGCATATGAAATATAATGCATCAATGCTTATAAACGTGATTAAGATTTGTGTGTTTAAATTGAGTAAAGGCCTGACTGCATATATGACAGGGAAAGGCCTGTTTGTTCTTATGTTAGCTTATTTTGCAGACAGAAAAGGTTCTCTTGGAAAGGCTCTCTGGGCACCGAAAGTAGATTTAATTAACACAGTAGAGAGTTTCTGTTGAACGTATCTTCTGTTGCAGGTGCAAGGACATATGCCTCGTTAGTAAAAGACTGGCTCTTTGTTTCACAAGTTAGAGCGATGGGAGGCATGGAACTGGGAGTGCAATGGAATTTAGGGATGATACCTTCAGCGGAAAGGGTGTCTGGGACTCAAGGTCATCACAACCGTCCAGGATGAAGTAACCGTTTCGATGGAAAAGTACAAGGAAGAAGACCTGGCCAAAGAGGCGTAACAAAAGGCGTGTTCTATTGTATTGGGATTTGTATTAGGGATAGTGCCCCGAGGGTAGAGGGAGAGAAGAGGTAGAGGAGAGCAGAGAGAAAGACAGAGAGGGATTTGGTGAAGGAACATCTTAAAATCTGAGCTTAAATACTAAGTGAGTGTACTTCTTAGGAAGTCTTCACAGCTGACACCTTTTCTTTTACTCTTGCCTGGGGATATTCGTTAAGTAGATATGCCACCTTAGCAATAGAGTAGGGACAGTTAATAGGTTTTCTTTATTTAGGTAATGAAGAATAATATAGAGATTGGAGCAATTATCGCTTGTCTAATACTTCTGGAGCTAACGATTCTTCTTGTCCTGAGTCGGATGAGACTCTTGCGTAGGATGTTATTTGTATTAGTGCCCATCTATTTCTTTAACCTCGTGTTGAGGTGCTTGCATGTGCAATTATTCTTGGCTGTAATAAATCCACAAAAGTAAATTCGGAGTCAGTGGTCTTTTAAGGTAAACTGGATTCTAAATTGTCGTATGTCTGAAAAGGATTTTCTTCCCTTCACACTATTCAGCAGGTAAAAAGATCCTGGCGACCTGAAGATTCTTAAAAGGAGATAAGATAAGAATCAGCTTTATCAGTTGGTAGCAGAGTAGGATGGTTATCTCTGATAGTAAGGGGAGAACTAGATTAGGATAAGAGATTAGTTGCCCCATAGAACCCCAGTGATGGTGATCCAGTGGATCGCAAAAGGAGGACGTCGGCGGTCGCTGAAAACTGACGGAGAGTGACGGTGCGGCGGAAGTAGCAGTTCGTGGTAGAGTGAGTATGAAAAGAGTGATGGTTGTTAGATTGCGGTGTTTGCTCGTTGTGTAATGTTTTGCGGAGTTGGAATAAGAGTTGTGTGATTGAGGATCGGACCGTGAGCGCGCGCGGGACCGAGAGATATTGCGGTGTAGAAGACACCCAGAATAGAGATTGTTGACCAGAGATGGTGGGGATCACGAGACGTCATTGATCGAACCACCGAAGATAGGGAGTATATGTGTGAGTGTGTGAATAACCGACGCTGGTCGTAGGTTGTTGGGTGCAGAACATTGAGTGCTTGGATCCTATCGATTGTGTCAGAGGTGAGCGTCCGGTCGTTCGCGGACAGACGGTCGCCAGATTAAGGTCAACAATTTCGAGAGGCTGATCGGTCATTGTTGGACCGATAGTCAGAGAGGTGATTGTACAGACAGTTACTTCAGAGTGTGATTGGGACGCATGCGAGCGAGAACGAGTGAAGTAGGAAGGAGGGGAACTGCTGCGAGCGGAGGAAGAGTGACGTCAGTCGGTGCCGCGCTGCGATAGGCCGGTTGGTGTGAGCCGCGCTGGCATTGGTGGATTGAAATCAGGAAGTAAAACGAAATCATGTGCGCGAAAAGAAATCTGCTTTACCATGAAATGTTTTAAAGTTTTACGAGAACTGTGCAGAGGCGACAGACATGTGGTTACTCGGGGGGAGAGGAAGCCCCTCCCGAGGATACGTCGGCACATTATATGGCTACGAATGTAGGATTGCATACCATAATTTGGCTTGAGAACTGGCATAAAATAACAGAAGGGGAAGGAGAATTGACTTTCCCACGCTATGGCACTTTCAGGTTAGAGGTGTTGTACCAGCTAAAGACTATAATGGCTTCTTTACGACCACTGCCTAGACCGACACAGTTTGAGGCGATACATGCATGGATTAGGGCAGCGTATGACAGGAAAAGAGATAAGAGCCAGGAAAGGGTGAAGAAATCGATCAGGGCCTTTCAGGATGCGAGGTGGGATGCACTGGAGAAAAGGTGGAGAGTGGAAACGATCGAAGGAGATAGGTTGTACCCACTGTTAATAAAAGGTGGGAAGATAACAAGGATTGAAGAAGAAGACAGTGATACTGATGACAGTCTGTTAGATAGGTTGCTGGCAGAGAGACCACCTCCATTTAATCCAGATTTAGAAGAGGGAAAATCAACTTCAGCAGCGGAACGGGGTGAAATGCAGAATCAGAATAACATGAGAGTCGTGGGGAGAATTTCCACAGGAACAGAGGGAGCGGCAACACAGCCTCCCATAGGGAATACCCGATTACCAGATTCCCTGACGGTACCGGTTACCATTGGCCCTATAGTACCGGTATATGATCCAGACCGAGTAAGAGAAGGAAGTTCAGTACAGACGAGAGGAGAAGAAGGAACTAGTGCTAGTGGGAATGGGTTAGGAGTACAAGTGATTCACTTCCCAAGGCCACTAGACACAAGTACGCCATTACCAGCCACTGCAGACTCCTCTTTTAGACAGGAGGACGAGAGACCAGTCAGACCAAGGTCTTTGCATGAATCTCAGTCAGCTGTGAGGATGTGGACACCGACAGTGAGGAATCAAAGTGATAGAATGCCAGGTGACAGGGAACGAGAAATTCCCGAATCCAGAACAAGTTTTAGGAATACGATGGAAGAGAGTAAGTCACAAGAACAAAGTGGTAACTATGACGAGCAGAATGGCGCAGCTTGTCGAGAAATACTAAGGAGTGCAGTCCAGGCAAGGTTGCTGGATGTAGTAAGATTAAAAGCAGAGGTAGATGAAATGATTAGCGGAAGTCTACCTTTGGAAAGAATTGAAATTTATGGGTCAGATGAACTGCTTTTTATAGCAAAAGATGTAACTCGGAAAGCAAGGATAGCGCATGAGAAATTGACGGCATTGGCCAGGAGATATGAGGTAGACTTGAATAAAACAAAAACATTGCAAGGACCACATAGGTTGCAATATAGTGATCAGGAATTAGAAGAGAAAAGGATCACAGGATTAAGGACGCACACCAAAGATCTGATTGTAGGGATGCGCATATGGAACTTGTTGGATAAATGGGAGGAGAGGTGGTCAAAGAAGAAAATAGCAAAGAAAATAGAGGGAGAAACGCCGCCTCCGGGGGTGGGGCGACGGGCGTTGGAAACTTTCCTTTACGGGAAGTACAGAACGGAGGGTACGTATATGTGCCGTGGAGCAGAGGTGACTTGGCTGCGTTTACAAATGACTTTCCTCGGCTGAGGGAGAAACCCGTAGAGTGGTACAAACAGGTTGAGCGGTTTGTTAAAATCTCAAAGGTGCTATGGACTGATTTGAACACCTTGTTTGACATAGTGGTGCCGGGAGATTTGTGGACAGCTTGTAAAATCGCCGTTGAGTGGCCGACTGTTGAACCTGAAAGGGATGCTGTCACGAATGGTCCGTCACCCCTGGTTATGAAAAAGTTTGAGCAAGTGATTACATGGTTGAAACTGAAGATTTCGCCTCAAGATATAGATTGGGTCAAGATAGACAGAACTGTGCAGGAACCTAAAGAAACAGTGCATGAATATTATGAGAGACTCTTACAAGCTTTTAAACAGTATAGCGGGTTAGATGCATTAGATCCCAAGGACATGGGACAGTTTGTTTCAAAGTTTGTGTTAGGTTTGAGACCAGAAGTCAGCCTCATGATACAGCACCATTTGATCTGTTGGCAGAACAAGCCGGTGGATGAAATCTTGCGGTATGCGAGGTACTGTAGTGATGAAGTGGACTCGAAGCATCGTAAGCTGAAGGACAAATTGATGCTCGTCCAGATGCAGACAGCACAGGTCCAGCCCAGTGGGGGGACCTTAGGAAGAAGGCAAGGGAATTACCAAGGAAACCAGAATGGCCAAGGTCAGGGAAAAGGGAAACCTATCGATCCCAAGACAGGGATGGATGTGGCGACATTGAAGAAGACCACTGCGTGTCATCTTTGTCACCAGATTGGACACTGGAAGCGCGAGTGTCCCTTTAACCCAGCCAACCAGGTGCAGCAGGAGGTAGGAGTGGTTCAGGCACCTGCGCCTGAGGTAGCCAATACTGTGATAAGGCCCAGATCAATGAAAGGGGGAACGTATAACCAACAAATACAGGTCCCCCAGCCACCGAGAATTCCGCAAGGAGCGCAGACTTACCAGCAGATGCCCCTGTTTGAAGGGTATGATGAGTACAGCCCAGACCCGTTATCCTGACGGTGCCTGAGGGGGAGGAAGACTGCACCCTTGGAGCAGTCTTGGAGGTAGACCAGAGAGGACCTTTTGTGGAGGCAGACATTGATGGTCATCCTACCACACTTTTGGTCGACACTGGTGCTACCCGATCTACTGTAAGATCAGCAGTAGTCCCCAACCTACCCCTCTCGGGACAATCGATCCAAGTTGTTGGAGTAGCGAACAAAAGAATAAACAGTCCCCTGACCGAACCGATCCCGGTAAAGATAGGAGCTTTCCAAACTAGACATCAGTTTG
The DNA here is from genome assembly GCA_963921515.1 of Calotriton arnoldi. Classification (NCBI taxonomy): domain Eukaryota; kingdom Metazoa; phylum Chordata; class Amphibia; order Caudata; family Salamandridae; genus Calotriton; species Calotriton arnoldi. The sequence goes on from CAWUFW010012913.1 coordinate 128,813, forward strand.
TGGTGTGCGATACGAGTCCAGTTTGTCTGCTGGGAAGAGACCTGTTATGTAAATTAAACTGTACGATTTATTGCACACCGAGGGGAGTGGAGGTTCAGACAAGGGATGATGATGCTACCTTTAAAGTCGCAAATCAGCATCTGTGTGTGGACTTGTATCCAGTGGTGACTGTGGAAGAACTTCCACCAGACTTGAGAGACGCGGTGTCACCAGAGGTGTGGGATTTTACAGGAAAAGAGATAGGATTGATAAAGGGGGTTGAACCTGTGCAGATTCAGGTTAAGCAAAATGCCGATTTCCCTAGAACGCCTCAATACAATCTGACGCCTGAAACGATAGCAGGAATCAAGCCTGTAATAGAGGCTTTCATAGAACAAGGCATTCTGAAAGAGATTAGAGGTAGCCCCTGTAATTCACCTATTATGGGACTACAGAAACCGAGCGGGAAATTCAGGATCGTGCAAGACCTGCGAAAGGTCAACACGATAGTTGTCCCTTGTTGTCCAGTGGTACCGAATCCATCAGTGATACTGTTTCAGATCCCATGTGAAGCCGAGTGGTTTACTGTCATTGATTTGTGTCAAGCATTTTTCTCGATACCGCTCCATGAGGAAAGCCAATTTCTTTTTGCATTCCGGCTGGAAAATCGTGTGTTAACATGGTGTCGTATCCCTCAAGGGTATACAGAAAGTCCGTCGATTTTTAACCAGATCCTGAAAAAGAATCTTGAGAGTCTTGTATTGCCGCAGAACTCAGTTCTGGTGCAATACATAGACGATCTCCTTGTCGCCTCGGAAACGGAAGACGCTTGCAGGATAGACACGGTAGCCCTGTTGAACCACTTAGCAGAGAACGGGCACAAGGTGTCCCCAAATAAGTTGCAGTACTGTTTGAATGAGGTACAGTACTTGGGACACAGATTAGAAAAAGGCAAGAGGAAGGTGTCACCAGACCGAATTGAGGCAATAATGAACATGGCAATACCTACCACACAGAGAGAAGTCAGGATGTTTTTGGGAATGGTCGGCTACTGTCGGCAATGGATACCTAGTTTTTCCTTGAGAGCAAAGCCTTTACAGAGGCTTACGCACAAGGATGTGAGTGATCCGGTACCATGGGACGAGGAGTGCTTGATGTCATTCCTAAAACTGAGAGAGGAGTTGTGTAGTGCCCCAGCTCTGGGAATGCCTGATTACAACAAGGCCTTTTCACTGTTCTGTTGTGAAAGAGAAGGATGTGCATTAGCAGTCTTAGCTCAGAACCATGGAGGTGTCCGTAGACCAGTTGCCTACTTTTCAGCTACTCTAGATCCAGTAGCTTCTGCGTTGCCCGGATGTCTAAGATCCGTTGCTGCAACAGGTGTCAGCATCGAAAGATGTGAAAGCATTGTAATGGGTCATCCTTTGACTGTATATGTACCCCACTCGGTTGAATTGTTGATGACCAGGACTAAGACGCAGCACCTAACGAATAACAGGTTAACAAGGTATGAGCAAGTCATACTCGCCGCAGAGAATGTGACGCTGAAAAGGTGCTCTGTCTTAAACCCTGCGACATTAATGCCCATACCGAAGGCGGATGATGAAGATTGTGCGGACCATGATTGTCTTGACGTGACTGAACTTTGCACCAAACCAAGACCTGACATTGTCGATGAACCATTGACCGACTCAGATGAAATTTTCTTCGTCGATGGTTCATGCCTAAGAGACAGTGTTGGCCAACTAAGAGCAGCGTTTGCTGTATGTACCATTTCAGGAGTGGTTGAGGCGGCCTGCCTAGAGGGAGTACGCTCCGCGCAGGTAGCTGAAATCATTGCTTTGACTCGTGCCTGTTTGGCCGCTGATCAAATTCGAATCACGATTTATACTGACAGTCAATACGGGTTTGGTGTAGTTCATGACTTCGGACAGTTGTGGTCCCAGAGGGGATTTTTGACATCATCTGGCTCACCTATTAGGAATGGGGAACACGTAAGACAACTGTTAGATGCATTGCAATGTCCGAAGGAAATTGCTGTCGTGAAGTGTACTGCACATGGAAAGGGGGAGGATTTTGTGTCATTGGGAAACAACTATGCTGATGAAGTTGCTCGTTTCTGTGCAGAACAGGGATGTATATTTACAGAAGGTTACACAGGAGAGAGCCAAGAAAGAACCGAACTCAACATGATGTTAGCCATGGCAGACACTTGGGAAGAGCTCAAGCGACTGCAGGATGAAGTCCCAGATCAGGAACGGGAGGGATGGATCAAAGCAGGGTGTGAAAGAGGAGAAGTGGATGTTTGGGTCTCCAGTGATGGGAGAGCCGTATTGCCAGAAGATTTGTTGAGCCCGATGGCGAGATTGATACATGGACCGGCACACCTTGGTAGAGATGCAATGATGCGTGTGTTTAGACAGACGTGGTATAACCCACGATTTCGTGCAATGGCTGAAACAGTATGTCAGAGGTGTGTTACGTGTCAGCAGATGAATGCTGGAAAGAAAACTGTAGTCACTTTGAGTCACATTGGGAGATCAGGCGGGCCCTTCAACAGGATCCAGCTAGACTTCGTGGAAATGCCTAAATGCAATGGGTTGAGGTACATTTTAGTGTTGGTATGTGTATTCTCACGGTGGGTGGAGGCTTACCCAACACGCAGGTGTGACACTCTCACAGTGGCTAAATTATTGTTGAGGGAGCTCATCCCTAGATTCGGGATCCCAACCTCTTTGGAATCTGATAGAGGAAGGCACTTCCACAGTGAAATCATGAAGTTACTTTGTGCTGCATTGAATGTCGATCAGAAACTCCATTGTAGTTACCGACCAGAGGCTTCTGGGATGGTGGAACAGGTTAATGGAACTTTGAAAGCTCGGATGGCAAAAATGTGTTCATCAACGTCCCTGAAGTGGCCTGACGCTTTGCCGCTCGTACTAATGAGCATGCGAAGTGTCCCAGATAGGAGGACCGGATTGTCCCCCCATGAAATTCTAATGGGAAGGGCAATGCGGGTGCCGGCAGTACCAGCTACAGCGTTGATAAACATCACAGATGATTTGATTCTCGATTACTGTAAAGGACTATCTGATGTGGTCCGTTCTGTGTCCCAGCAGGTGCAAGCTGCAGCTGTCCCGGCCTCGAGTGATCTGTGCCACGACCTGTGTCCGGGCGACTGGGTGCTTGTTCGAAAGCACGTGAGGAAGAGCTGTTTGGATGTTCGGTGGCGAGGCCCGTACCAGGTGATACTGATCACGAACACAGCAGTGAAGTGTGGAGGATTGCCGAACTGGGTGCATGCCTCCCATACCCGCAGAGTTTCAGCACCCTTGGAAGAAACAGCTCCTCTCGTAAATGAAAATCCAGCTGATGTGGCAGGGCCACATGAGAGGACAAGTCAAGCTGTGAGGGTCGCTGACACAGCTGGTGGTGCACTAGAACAAGCTGAAGGGGGTTTCAACAGCTCGAACCTCGACTCTGACACAGAAGACAGAGATGGTGCAGTGGGCGGAGAAGAGTCAGATTCAGCAGAAAGAGGAAGAGGTGCACTGGGTATAGCAGGGGAAGGCAGAAGAACGACCAGAACTGAAGAAGGTTGGCCAGAAAGACAGAGGCGGCTGAATCTGAGGTTGGCACCCGAAAGAGATCTTGCTCCGGTGTCTGAGGTGTCTGAAACGGAAGCAAGCGACGAAGATCAGACTCAAGAGGGTCGGCGAAGGTCGAAAAGAACAAAAGTACCCTGCCGGAGATACTCTACCCCTGAGTGGACTTACACGGTGTTCGATGCAGGGGGTAGTGAGTACGGGGAGACTGAGGTCTGTGCAGGTGGTCAGCAAGAGCCCGAATGTGGTGGTGAAGGTGGTGTTGTTGTTGCCAGGGCTCGAAGTCGAAGGAATACTGACCCTCACCGTTCCGAATCCCCCGCTTCTGAGTAAAGTCCGACAACTGGTTTTGCACCGACTCGAATTTCCGTCTTTTGGATTTGAGCCGTCTTCACATGAAATGATAATCTTGCGTCTTGAACTTTTGTATCACGTTCTGGAAGTGCTTACTAATGATCTTATCATGGATGAAATCTAACCTGTTGTAAATAAAAGTCTAAAGAAAGAAGATAACCTAGATCCGAGAGGAAGAAGAATAAACTTAGGGACTTTCCCCAGAAGAGGAACGAAAACCTAGGGAAGTCTTTTTCTGGACTATGTAAATAAGAGACTGTTGTTGAAAGGGGATTTCAAGAGGTTTCAAGTGTTGTTTGAACTGGTTAAACAAGACACGAGTGGAAGAACAAAGACTTTTGAGTGTTCATTGTTGAAACCAAGAACTTTTGAGAAGGATCGAAATCATGGAGGCTGGAGATCCCAATCGTAGATCTAAGTTGATTGTAGGCGTACTTATAGGTAGTGTAATAGTTTCTATAATCGTAGTAATCATAGTCTCATATACCGTTCCACACGAGCTAGCAGTGCAGGGGGTGCCAGGGACACCTACACCTACTACACCTAGCCAAAAAGAGGCAAACATAGGAGCTAACAGAGCTTTGCTGATAGAAGAAAGTCGTAGGTTGCATGTAGATTTGTCTAGAAGTGATTTCAAGCTTAATGCATATGCCAAGCTGCTATATGAGTACGTGGATGCGATGGATGCGAAGGATTGTTATGTGTGTATGCAGTTGCCTGCTTCAGTGGATGAGGGTATTAGGTACCACCATCTTCCACTGACATATGGAATCTCATGTAGTCTTTTGCTTAGTATATTTTATGAAAGGGATCAGTTTGAGTATTTCTTTTCCAATTACGATGCAGTGCTTCCTGAAGTCCCAGCTTACAAGCATCTGAATAAGTACGACTACTATAAGTCAGAGGATAGACTTAGGAAGTTCTTCATTCCATCTTTGGAATTGGATACAGCATATGCCCACCGACATAATTTGACATGCTCATTATCAGGTGTAGAGAAAAAGTTTGTGGATCAGGTAGAAGACAGGTATAGAAAGCTGACACAGACAAGGGACACTGGGCATAGTAGGGTGGATTGGACAGATGAGGAAAAGCTACACCGGACAAAGGGAAGTTATGGCCCTATAGCCTTGGACAAAGAGCAGAGGGGAAAGCTGTGTGTGCGACGATATCAGACCTACTATGAAAAGGTTCCTGTGGGACAGAGTACGTGTGATCATGTTTTCACTATGGCAGATGTGGCTAAGAATTTTCTCCAGGGCCCTGTACAAGTGATACCTACGGTGTATTTTGTGTGTGGAAGGAATGCTTATGTGAGGTTACCTGCGAATTGGTATGGTACATGTTACTTGGGAATCATATTTCCAAAGATTTACCATACAGAGGATTTGGAACTTCTGGAAGGTGGAAAGCATTCGAGAGTGAGGAGAGGTACGAGTGCAGGGGTCGTAGTGGGAGATATCTTTGGAGCCATGATACCGAGTTTGGGAGTGATCTTGAATGATGTGAAAATTCGGAGATTGGCGACTGTGATCGATGAGCTATCAATGAATACAGCAAAATCGTTGGTATTGGTGGAAGGAGAGATGTTGTCGATAAGGACAATGGTTTTACAGAATCGCCTTGCTTTGGATGTCTTATTGGCAAAAGAGGGCGGAGTCTGTAAATTATTGAAGGTTCAAGAGTGCTGTACTTATATACCAGACCACAGCAAGGATCTGGAGAAATATATAAGTAACATCACTACTATTCACACGAAGATAGCGGACTTGACTGAAGAGGGAGCTTGGGAAAAAGTTGGAAAAGGGTTTGGTCAAGTGGGAAGCTGGTTTGCGAATTTGGGAAAGGGATTCCTTGGCTATGTTCTGAGACCTCTTCTGATCGTGGTGGTTTGTGTGGTTTGCCTGTGGGGTCTGATTAAAGCCTTCAAGTGGTATCGAGCAGGCCGAGTTGAAAGAGCTCTGAGAGAAAATGAGACGAGAATGGCTAGACTGCGGGACAGTCAATATCAGAGACTCAAGAGAATGGAGAATCACAGATCAGGAAAAATGGCAACGAGTTCTGTTTAGGTCGGTTCTTTCTCCAAGGAAGTTGAATAAAATGTGATGACAGGTGTCATCAAAGGGGGAACTGATAGAGCGCCATGTTCTTGTGAAATTTGTAGGGGTGCATCATAATCACTGATAGTTCGCACCCGCATATATCCAGATATATATATCCATGAAGTGCTAGCAAAATGAAGTTATAACCCAGTTATCAGAACGAATAAGAAATGTAGTTGTGCTATTTTAATCATGCAAATGAAACGCTTAATTGATCATGTATAACCCAACGCATAAAATGAATCAGCCCATGTGTAATCGAGCTGCAGTAGTTTAAACGAGTACCATATAAGTTGTACGTGTAGTTCACTTTTGCATATGAAATATAATGCATCAATGCTTATAAACGTGATTAAGATTTGTGTGTTTAAATTGAGTAAAGGCCTGACTGCATATATGACAGGGAAAGGCCTGTTTGTTCTTATGTTAGCTTATTTTGCAGACAGAAAAGGTTCTCTTGGAAAGGCTCTCTGGGCACCGAAAGTAGATTTAATTAACACAGTAGAGAGTTTCTGTTGAACGTATCTTCTGTTGCAGGTGCAAGGACATATGCCTCGTTAGTAAAAGACTGGCTCTTTGTTTCACAAGTTAGAGCGATGGGAGGCATGGAACTGGGAGTGCAATGGAATTTAGGGATGATACCTTCAGCGGAAAGGGTGTCTGGGACTCAAGGTCATCACAACCGTCCAGGATGAAGTAACCGTTTCGATGGAAAAGTACAAGGAAGAAGACCTGGCCAAAGAGGCGTAACAAAAGGCGTGTTCTATTGTATTGGGATTTGTATTAGGGATAGTGCCCCGAGGGTAGAGGGAGAGAAGAGGTAGAGGAGAGCAGAGAGAAAGACAGAGAGGGATTTGGTGAAGGAACATCTTAAAATCTGAGCTTAAATACTAAGTGAGTGTACTTCTTAGGAAGTCTTCACAGCTGACACCTTTTCTTTTACTCTTGCCTGGGGATATTCGTTAAGTAGATATGCCACCTTAGCAATAGAGTAGGGACAGTTAATAGGTTTTCTTTATTTAGGTAATGAAGAATAATATAGAGATTGGAGCAATTATCGCTTGTCTAATACTTCTGGAGCTAACGATTCTTCTTGTCCTGAGTCGGATGAGACTCTTGCGTAGGATGTTATTTGTATTAGTGCCCATCTATTTCTTTAACCTCGTGTTGAGGTGCTTGCATGTGCAATTATTCTTGGCTGTAATAAATCCACAAAAGTAAATTCGGAGTCAGTGGTCTTTTAAGGTAAACTGGATTCTAAATTGTCGTATGTCTGAAAAGGATTTTCTTCCCTTCACACTATTCAGCAGGTAAAAAGATCCTGGCGACCTGGAGATTCTTAAAAGGAGATAAGATAAGAATCAGCTTTATCACTTTCAACTTTACAGGGGACTTATATGTAAACTAAATATGCCAAATATGTATACACCAATGTTACCATGTTTAGGGGAGAAGCACATGCACTTTAACACTAGTTAGCAGTGGCAAAGTACTCAGAGACTTAAGTCCAACAAAAAGAATCAGCAAAAAGAGGAGGTAAGCAGGCAAAAGGTCTGGGGGGAAGGCCACCCTAAGGATGATAGTTTTAAAATAGACCTAATGTTGTGGGAGTGCTGTGATGAAAAGAGATTAACAAAGTTAAAAGGCTTGGTTTTGGTGATGGAGAAAAGCATTTGTCAGAGGCAAAATATCTGTCATATGTGATTGTTTTCACTCTAGGTTAAAGTATGTAGTCAAGTACTGTGTTCCTTAGCATCTCACAGACTACTGTTGTAGGTAAGAGTTTTGGTGTTGAAATCTCCGCTAATGGACCTTGGACTATAAGTTTGCGCTGTGGAATTTCTTGTGCAGCCCATTAGGAGCTTTAGTGTATGCTTTGCTCGCTGTAATATATTAATATATTTTTTAGTTTTGCATGTAGAATTTAGTGATGTGGACATTTTAGGACTTTATAGGTCTTGCAGTTTTAGCAGTATTTTGTAGAAAGACCCATTGTGAACAGTACTAACAGATACAGTGGGTAAGCACAGTGCTTTCTTATTTGATGCCTTCTGTCCCATTCTGGTGTGCTTACCTTCCTGGAGGACAGCTTCTTTACTATCCTTCTAGTTTGATGACTGGTATATTTCCATTGCTCCATTCAAGGAAGTACTTTTTTTCTTCGCCCACTCCATGGGGATGCATGTGTTTTCTTGCTCTTTTCCCATGGTCCGCTTCCCTCGCATGGGCCTGCTCCTTGAGCTCAACTCATCACATCCTGCAGCTCATCCATTGTTCCATTGCCCCATTGCCCCACTCAGTCCCTTTTTTCTTTTCTTTTTCTCTATCAGAGGGACCACTAGCTGCAATCTGCAACTAGACCATTTCTTTCTTGATAGTTCGCTATTGCACACTTTTTCTAATTTACCACCATCTTGAAGTAGTGAATAAATAGTAGAGAAAATGGCAACCTCACCATCATGACATATATATGTACATTCTTGGTAATGCAAGTCCTTTTGAGCGCCATTCCTCCAAGGGGCCTACAATAATGTAAACAATAATTTCTGCTAAAGCACCATGACACATACATGCAACAAAACAGAGGGCTGGCAATTTATATATTTTTTTATTTTTGCAGATGTTGTACGGCATCGGCAACAACCTTATTTTTTTCTTTTTTGCCAATGATTCTCAACATCAGCAACAAGCACTGTCAAAGCAAAAATGTTGACTAACGCCTGTCAAAGGCGAGACCTATTAGCTTTGCCAATGCATATTCTTTTTTAGAGCAAAAACACTGGCTAGGCATTGATTTATTGAGTGTCATTCGTGTGTTCTGCAGAGTTTTGAGTTTCTAGGCAACAGCCCCTCCCTAAGTCAGCCTTTGACTGCTCTGTTTAGCTATCTTGAGAGTCAAGTGCTAAAAGGGGTATCTGGTCTCAAGTTTGAGAGCTTTAGGACAACAGAGGTAAGTGGGTCCCATTGCTACAGTAGGTGCCCGGTAACTTCCGATCACCCTGGGTCTCCCTTAAACTGACTTTGTCACAGTAAGTTATTAAACATGAGCCAAAGGACCCTGATAAAGGATGGATTGATTCACCCTAGTGCCCCCTTAGATCAGAGGGTGTGCATGCCCTGTCTCAACTCCCGTTAAAACTCTGGCTTCTTCATCCATAACCTTACTGCAGCTTCCATACAGAATGTACAAAAGATCACTGCACTTTTTTGACTACGGTATGCTTCTGAGATTTGGTTCCCTCGGTGAGAATTAGTGTTATAACACCACCGACTCGTGTCGAGTCTGGGCTGAAAAATGAGTTATCTCTGAGAAACGTTGAACACGACCAAGGACGGAGATACACTTTTTAACTGAGAAAATGTACGTTTTCGCTTCAATGATTTAAAGCAAAAACGTCAAAAAATAATAGTCAATGGAAGTGTGAATTTCAATAAAACAGTGCCAGCCAAAGACAACCTTATTAAAGTGCAGGCTCATAGTGTACGAATGGCAAGTTTCTCTTATATTCGATCATTTCGCCTTTTTCAACACATTGAATCAAACTCGTAATATTTTGGAAATGTAGCCATGCTCAACACTTGTCTGTTCATAGACACAGAGTATGAAATGCCTCATTCTTTAAAGCTGCAGCCAAATTACCTTCATACCTAGAAGCAATGTGGAAAGTGTTTGTTTCCAATGTGGAATCCATTTTGGAAAATAAATGTTGAGAATTCGATATAATTTACTGCGTTCTCTGTGAATCTTGAATTAATTTTTAAAAAAGCCTGTCAATACTCCATATGAGGGTAGTATAAAATGAGGACACGATTAACCTATCTCCACAACAATTCAACTGGTCTCCCTTAATCTGGCTGGGCATTACGTTTTCTAAGGCTAATTATTACTCGTCGAATCTGGCATAACATAGCTTTTGAAGTGTTCTCACTAGCAGAGAACTGAGCAAAGTTATCCTGGTCTCTCCAATTTCTTCAGGTAAGATAAGTGTCTCGGTCGAAGTCGTGGGTTACTATAAGATGTCGTTTTCTGGGTATATTTTAAGAGCAGAATCCAGCAGTTTGAAATGTCAGGCAGGAAGAAAGGAAGAAGAAACCCTTGCACCACTTTATGTTCAAAGCTGAATTTGCTTCGGAAAAATATAATTCAGACAGTGAAGGCTGATATCCGTTTGCTACATGAGGTCTGTTTTAACAAACCAAGATGCCGTCCGTAATCAAAGCACGACTGGTAAAAAATTGAACAAGTGGACCACTTCACACATGTTGGGGCAGATTTACAAGAAACTGACGCATCAGTAGAGACGTCAGTTTCCCTGCGCCAGCCTGCACTACCCTTACGCCACCATGGATGCGCCATATATACAATACAGCGCACCATGGCGCAAAGATTGACAGGTGCATCATAAATTCTGACGCATCTGTTTGTCCAAAAGTCACGCATTGCTGGAATCGTGTCGCACGCACGACACAACTCCAGCAATGCTCAGGGGCGGCCTATACTCATTGTACTGCGTCACTCCTTATGCCTGCTTCAAGCAGGCATAAGGTTTTGACGCAGTGGCATCCAAGAAGTGGCGCATTGAAATCTTGTAGATTTCACTGCGTCACTTCTATGAGGCTTTCCTGCATGGGTACGCCCACCCTGCATACATTATACTTGACGCAGGTATAATGTGACCCAGGGCTTTACAAAGTGACGCATCTCCCTAGATGCATCACATTGTAAATTGGCCGCATTGTTTATGCCGCCGCTGCATCACAAAAGTGACATAACGGCGGCGCAAAAGTGTCACAAGGGGCTTATAAATCTGCCCCCTTGTCTTCAGAAGAAATTTCAAGACAAGGGAGCCTGCAGAGCGGGAAAAAAATCTTGTTTTGAAAAGCAAATGAATGAGTTGTTTCAGACCCTAACAGAGCTAGGCCAAAAACTGCTGCATCCTCACCAGCCTTAGACTGCACCATCTACTGCTCAGACTAACTTTTGTATTCTCAGTGTGACCTGATGCAACCGATGTGTTGCTGTTTTTTTTATCTGGGAATGATGCACTTTCTTCCAGCGACCGATAGGCCCCGTCTCATGTTTACCACAAACTGTCTGTTTATAAACAAGTGAATATGATGGTATCTTTGTCTAGAGGATTCAACCTATGGTGCTAGATGTCTAAAAGCCTCATTTAAACTTGTGGAGGAAGCAGCACCTCGCTGTATCAGCTGCGGCATGGTCACCTAATGTAAAACTAGATACTGTCTTGTAGACATTTACCCCCTAAACTTACACCCTCATACATGGTGGGAGACACTTTGGATGACAAACAACCTATGTTAGAAAGTCTGCCATGCTCTGCTTGCATGGTAGATCCCTGCCTCCTGAAAAATTGTCCGCCACAGTGGAGGTATCTTCTGGAATAACATGTGGGTGACGTTTCTGCCTGAGACCACCAAGGTTTACATGGCAGTTCCTTGCAGGAAGAACACCAGCGGAAATGATGTTGGGGGTGCCAGCTTTAACTGGTCATTTTTACCAAGGGCAGATCTGCTGGCAGGGAGTTTCCAACTGAAAAAGATCCCTTCTGCCGCACATAAAATGACTCAGGGAGAGGACAGGTAGGCAGTTAGGACAGACAACATTTTTTGGCAGATGTACCATTTCTGGCAACCTCTAAATGTGATGTTAACCCTCTAATACGGCTTATAAGCCTTGAGCCATTAATGACTTTCATAAACAATTCGCATCCTCTCGAGCATTACAAAATACACGAAAAGCCATTATGAAGGAGTCACCAAGTGGGAAATAATTTGGACAATTCATCAAAATGCAGATGTAATGCAATATACAAAATGGACCGAAAATGGTTACCACAAACAAAGAGGCAGCCTGATCTAGGGAATTACTGTAATGTAAAATGTGGTGATTCCCAGTGAAGGTGGTAAATCGCCCATTGTTATAATCTCTGACACATTACAATGTGGTGGTGTTAATTTCACCTTTGGTAATCCTCCTGATAGAGGATTTACCACATCCTCAGGGAATCAGGAGAGTTGACACTAAGGTTCACTTCAAATTAGGTCAGCAGTTTATGCCATGCAAACCAGAAAGAGCGTTGTAATTACCTACATTACAATTAGGGCTCCCGGTTTTATAGTATTTATTTTTTTAACATTTCCGTCTGTATTTATCCATATTTATTTTTTGGTCATTTTTTCAGTATTTATCCATATTTATTTTGTCGCGAGCAAAAGAAAGACACTGTAGCTAGTATTTATTCACATTTATTTAAAAAGGCAATGCGCGCTTGGTTGTTATAGGTTCAGATAGATTTATGCAGATGGGTAAATGGGTTACTGCTTTTAACAAAGAGAACCTTTTGTTACTTGCTGTTAATAAATTGCAAACCTTCTAATATAAGACAGTGAGCTATGAAGGGCCTTGTAAGCCTCGCTGTCTTATGTAAAGCATCCTATGCATTGATTTACACATGATTTATTGTATTGTATTGTAATTGCATTTATATAGCGCTAACTACCCTTGACGAGGCATTGAAGCTCTTTTTTATCCAGTAGCACGCGACTCCGGAACTAACTCACAAAATCAGGGATTGTGAATAGCATGACTTTCCGTGGTGGTCACATATTAGTCAGGAAAACAATATTATTTGACTAGAGGTGAAAGAATTATGTTTTAGACTGGATAAAATCATTCTTTGCCATTGGTACGCATGCATATTGTCTTGTCACTGACCTAGCAGTACTAAAAGAAATGGAGTCTTCATCATAAAAACATATTAGAAATGTCAACATAAAGGCTCATTTTGAACCATCGGACTGATGATTCACATTTGCCGATTTCACTGCATCCTAAGATTGAGTAACAGTGAAGAAACTGTTTCTGGGTGCAAAGATAGGCAAGTGACCTCTCAGTAACCAGTAATCCAAACTCTCTCAGATAAGAACGTTATTTCAGTGCAGGCGCGCAACGCCCATTGGGCTCAAAGGGCTTCAGCCCCCCCAGTCGTGTGTGTCAGCCCGGGCTGAGACAGCTTCCCGGGCACACGCACAGCCGCACCCGAGTACTTCACAGGTCTTTAAAAGACCATTTACTTGTTAAAGAGGCTTTGTTGTTCTTTCACCCCTTCTTAGAGCCCCTGCATCTTCACTCTGCCGATTGCTGGAAGAATTAGCCCCCCCCGAAATTTTTATTAGCCCCCCACCCCAAATTTCATTCTAGTTGCGCCTCTGTTTCAGTGTACATCATTCTGACAGTTACTCAAAACACATTGTAAGCCAGACTGTGTCGAAACCCTACCCTGACCTTATGCCGTATAACCCCGCAGGACGAGCACAGGCATTGACCAGTAAAGGTTAACGCCGTCCTCACTTGTTCTGTCCCCACCACTTCTTGCTCTGGGAGGAGCCTCCCCAGACTGAAAATGCTGCGGTACTCTGCAGTAAATACAGTGCTGTGCAGAGCTCCCTGTGAAAGTCGCACTGGTCCTGCAATCACCCACCACAGTCTTAAAGAGGACCTTAACAACGTTGCCAAATTATGAAAATGTCACACATAACAATGTGAAGCCTTGGCAGCTATGTGTGCGCATTAACGTAAACAAAAAACTGTCCACAAAGAAAAAAACACGGGAAAGAAACAAGGGGGCTCGCTCAACTCTCCCTCTCCCCCTCCCCTCCGTATGTTGTAAAATTTGTAAGGCACGGCATACACACTCTATTCACATCCTACAACACTTACTACAGAGGCCATTTGACCGATATCGTGCACACTCAGAGGCACGAAGCAGGAAAAAGCATCTGCACTACAGGCCCAGCAAGCAGCTGGCTCCGAAGATCATTTCACACAAAAGTATAATGTGTGATGTAAAGCGCATGCATATCTCATGAATCTAGGGGCTGAACAAAGTCAAAAGCATGCCTCTCAAGTATCCGTGAAGTGATTAGCTTTGTGCATTTGTTTTCCCTCCATTTCTTTTAGGTGTGCATCCCGCCGCACCTCTGCTCCCGCCAGGATAGCTCCAAGCCAGGATACTTAAACAAAAGGAGGCCTAATGGCCCCTTAACATCGACCTTTGTATTGACTCAGCTGAAATTCGATAAGCCCTCTCCCCGACTTCGCTCGGACAGACTTGTCTTCTCCTCGAAGACCACAACATAGTTAAACCTATTTATTGCCATTTTCCCGTTTTATATATAAATGCAGACAAAGGAAAAATATTTTTCCTCTGTATTTATATGTAAAAATCCGTTTAAACGGAAAACCGGGAGCCTTAATTACGATCGAGCAAAGGCAAAAAAGTCTCAGATCCTGTACTATACTACAAATGGACTCCATAAACAGAAAATCACAAATTGTGTACAAAGCACTTTTCCTGGATCCACCCAACCTGAAACAAGCACCAGTGACTGGATTTATCGTGGAAAATGGCTAAGGACGAAACGTGTACAAAGCTGAGTTCGTTAAGTAAAAAGCACCAAACAAGTAACAAAATGCATTAGTGAACTAATGAAGTAATAGGAACATGACATCACTGAAGAAAGTACAAATACACCCACCACGTTTGCATGACTGAAAATACCCGAGTCGGCAAATCCATATAAAGACTGAAATCAATGCTGCCTTTGCTGCCCTTGCTTCCAAACTAAACAAAGATGGGAAGGTGTTGTCCGTAGACTATGACAATGGCACAATTGTGAAATGAGACACTCCACCTATGCAGGACCATAATGCTTCTTGGTGCACTATGACACTATGGGGCATATGTACAAGGACTGGCGATAACTATCGCTAACGCTAGTTAGCGGCAGTTTTTTTATTGCCGCTTACCGCTGAAAACTATCGCCATGTTAGCAGCGTATTTACAAGCCGTCGCTACATGGCAATAGTATCAGGGATCGGCGGTGAAAACTGCTGCTAACATTAGCGAGATGGTGATAGGAATTCTGGCGTTAGCGGGCGAAAACTACCGATAGGCCAATTAGCGGCAAAAAAACCTCACGTTAGTCAGCCCGACGTGAGTTTTGTTTGCCTCTAATGCAAAAAATAGCCTATCTGCAACCTCCAATAGAAAATAGGCATAAAAAACAAAAAAATGCAGAATGTAGCAGCCAGGGCCAAGTGCAGCACACATCAACAACCCCTGCAAGCCACCCAACATCCAGGATGACCAGGATGAGAGCCTGGATGCATCGCTGGACCTGTGTCTGGAGTCTGGATGCCTCGCTGGACCTGCGTCTGGAGCCTGGATGCCTCGCTGGACCTGTGTCTGGAGCCTGGATGCCACGCTGGACCTACGTCTGGAGCCTGGATGCCTCGCTGGACCTGCGTCTGGAGCATGGATGCCTCGCTGGACCTGCGTCTGGAGCCTGGATGCCTCGCTGGACCTGCGTCTGGAGCCTGGATGCCTCGCTGGACCTGCGTCTGGAGCCTGGAGTGGGATGCGGAGGAGCTGTGGAGTCGATGAGCCGTGGCGGTAGACATTGAGGCTCAACAATCGCCCGTACCTGGTGGTGAAGTCTGGCAGGTCGCATGCAGACACGTTGCTGACCTGTGTGAGAAAACCGCCTTGCGCCCCTTGGAGCTGTTAATGGTAGAGGCGCTCCTGCGCACCAACGAAGGGAGGTCTGCATCGCATACTACGATCCACCACTACACCGGGGTGCACGGAGGGGATTACCAATGGTGGGTGCCGCCTCTCTGCATCACAGGCCGGATGATGTTGGGCTGGCCGGACGCTGTGGAGGGTGAGGCCCCTGAGCTGTGCTGAACTTGTGTGGCGGGAGCGCTGCAACTTCACGCCTAAGGGGGCCCTGCTGCATCAGCTGCATCGGGAGGTTCACCAGCGGACTTGGCGGCGACTGCTGTACCCAGACTTCTGAAATCACACCTGGCGGAAGCTCCTGCTGGCTGACTCACAGATTTGGGGAGAGTGCAGCGGATTGCGCCACGGTGTCAATGTCCAGGTAAGGAGAAGGTGGGACGCATAGCGCAGGAGGCCCGAGGGTCGAGTCGCCCAGGCCTAGCACATGTAGATGACGCACCCCCAGTCGCGGCTTACCGCTATGGCGGAAGAGCGTCGCCCCACTGCTTTCAAGCAGTGCAGAAGAGGAACAACCATCACATGATGATAACTTACTGATGTAATCGTGCTATGTTTCCTTTGCGGGTGGGAGGGTGGGTAGGCATGGAGCAGGGCATGGGCGGATTGGCATGCCGGCTCAAGTGCGCAGTGACTGTTTGGTCGGACCGCTCAGGCCACAAAAAGCAGTCATGCGTACTGTCCTGTTCACAATGCAGGCTGCATTACAGCCTGCATGGAGAACATGCCCACACCTCCAGCCCCTGGCTGAACGCCTCGTTCTGGCGCCAATGACCAATCCCAACTCCGCATTGCAGTGTTGTGATTGGCTTAGGGGAGGGAGCCTGGCTGCCTACTTCTTGTTCCTGGAAGCAGACTCAGGAGAGCAGGAGCAACGAAGACACGGGACCCGGCCTCGAGGTAAGATTTCTCCCATTTAAATATTTACAACAACCGCTCACACACACACCCCTGCCTCCATGCCCCATCCACTGTTCTTTCCGGCGTTTCCCACCTCCCAGCTGTCCAGTCCCCCCCGCAGCACTTTCCAATGGCGGCTGCTGTGCGGCCAGGTGCAGCGGGCTTACCACTGGTGTGCCAAAGGTATATATGGAGTTACGACGCATACCAATATATCGCATTCCATTACAATGCATACTGATACTAGGCATATTGCAACAGTAGGGAAGGTGTTGGATTGCGGAGATGTAAACATTACTATTCCCACTTCCGTGAGTGCAACCCTAAAACTGACCCTTGCACCCCAAAGCAAACCCTGACCCCTAAAATTCATCTTTGAACCCCCAAAAGACACCCTAAAAATCATATTTGACCCAAATGCACACCCTAATTTTCATATTTGACCCAATGGCACACCCCAATTTTCATGCTTGACCCCAAAACACACCCCAAATTTCAAATTTTACCCCATAATACACCCCAAATTTCATCTCTGACACCCGAAACCCATACCCACCCTAAAAAATAAAAATACCCCATTACTGACCTCACAATGCGTTGTAATGGAATGCGATGTGAAGGCACCTGCGTTGTTGGATTCGCGTTGTAAAGGCATTGCGATGTAATGCCTGCGTTGTAATGGACGTCTCCCATGAAAAAGGCAAGCCATATGCAAGCCTGTATGCGTCCGTCTGCCCCTGGACCGCGCTCAGCACCAAGGACCCTTCCTCTCGGACACTCCACCCCTACAGAGCCAGCACCCGCCTCGCCATCAACCCTGGACGCCACATCGCCTGCCAGGACCAACATCTGCTCCGGACCAGACATCGCCATCACCATCACTGACGGCTACTAAATCACCCGCAAGGACCACCCCGACCGTCCAGGAGGAGGCATTGCCATCACCTACAGAAGCACACTCCGACTTACCACACACTCTAATGACCCAACGATGACCATGGAACACCTCAACTTCCGGAACCGGACCAACCCCAACCCCATCCTCTGCGGCACCCTCATCTGCAGGCCCCCGGGCCATGGACACCCGTTCTCCGATACCATTGTAGACCTCATTGCACACCAGGCTCTCCCATCCACCGACGACATCCTACTCGGCGAACTCAAGTTCCACCTGGACAACCCCAGTGACCAGAACACTACCCCCTCCTGGGGTAGCTCCCCAACATGAGACTCAAGCAGCTAGTCACCGCAGCAAGCCACATAGCAGGACACACGGTTGAGCACTTCCCCTCCACCATCGGGACCTTCAACTACAGCCACACCACCGGACTCTCCAGGACCGACCATCATTGTATACATCACGGCTTCACCATGCCCACCATACACAACTGCCATCATTGCCCCCTCCCAGCTGGATCCAGGTCACCGAAGTACGTCTCGTCAACTCCCTCAGCACCACCAGTCCGCCAACGCTTACAGACGATGACACCGCAGCACGCAACCGCCACCGATGGATCTCCAACTGCGCCAATACCCGGGCACCCCTCAAGCACGGCACTGCATCAGTGCCTTACGCCTGCATGATGGCAGGCGTAAGGGTGACACAGTGCCACAAGGATAGGCTAGCCCCATGCATTGCTGGAGTTGATTCATGGTTGTGACGCGACTGCAGCAATGGGTGACTTTAGCGCAGACAGATACATCAGGATTCCAGACGTATCTGTCATTACTTGCGTCATGGAACGCTGTCCAGTAAAGAAGGGGTTAGTGAAAAGTGTTGCAACGCTGTCTTGTCGCAGCGCTGCAACACTTTTCATGAGTGAGGCCTTGTAATGCGCATTATCTTATTGATGGTGCGCAGTCCTGCCCTGTAGTTTTGTCGCAGGGCAGCGCAGCTACATTGCTTGCAGCGCGGTCCAGCAATAAAACCTGCTGAAATGTGCCCCAAGGGTCATCTCCATTTTTCAGACCAGCTATTTTCTGGTCTTAAAAAACTGCCTCTAACTGCAGTTAGAGGCAGTTTTTTTGGTCCCTCATACTTAAGGAATCCCCTTGTAAATATTGCGAAGTGGGGTTAGCGGCCGTTTTTGCACGGGAACGCCTCCCTTGCATGTCATTATCGCTAACAGAAGTGTCGATCTTTATAATGGACGTTTTCGCCGGAAAACTGCCGCTAACAGAGGTTAGCGGCAGCTTGTGAATACGGCGATAAAAATGTCACCGCATTTACGGTGGAAAAGTGCCGCTAACGCGGCATAAACTCCTTGTACATATGCCCCTATGTCATATTTTCTCCAGATAGTCTCCAAAGACACTCCAAGCATCTCATAGCCATTCATCCACAAGGATAAGTGGATAGGCTCACTTGAACACCATGTCATAATATATGTCACTTTTCCCTGTGCACACCAAAAGAACATACATGCCAATTTTGTTAGACTCTACCTCTTTCCTCTTCTAAAATGTTGGCATGTACGCAAGCGCAGGGGGATGTTTGTGACATAAATGACTTTCCATACTTAGTAGGGGCCACTTACTGCACACATCTCACTACCAAGAAAGCTCAGACACACCTTTGTTTACTATTACCCCAAGGGATACACAAGTTCAAACATTCATTTATTATGAAGTGACCATTTCCTCATAATGTTAGTTTTGTGCTTTCCTGGAAAAGTCCTGAATGGGAAAAGTATGTCAGAGTTCAATAAAGGTGAAGCCAAGGCCAGATAGAACACTAGTTTTTCGAAAGGTAAAATCTGTAGCTCCCCAAAAACTCCACATGAACCAGCAGAATTCTGAGAGCTGCTCAACTTACCTGTTCATGCTACATGTTTCACGTTCGGTAACGTGACGCGTGCTCTCCCCCTCGAAATCACGCGAGAACGGCAACATGAGGATAAAATCTGATCAAGGATTATGCTGCATTCACTGGCACTCTCTTCTGCTCGCTGTCTTCAGAAAAATGGCACAGATGGCGCAGGAGTAGCTAAAAGCTGTGCCAGCGGGCTGCAAGTCTCACGAGCGCATACAGGCGGTAGGCAAATCTCGCTGGTGCTCGTGGGCGGCCGACAAATCTCTCCAGCGCTCAGAAAGACTCATCATGCTCCCCACCATGCGGAAAAACCTGGCTCGAAAGCGCCAACTAAAAATAAATTCCGCTACAAGGCGGAATCTGAATTTATTGTGAACTTCGCATTCTCCGCGGAATTCCAAAATTCCACATATTCCATGAGAGGAGTTGAATTTTACGCTCAGGCCTAAAAGTGATGAAGAGCTTTACTGGCTAAGTAAAGACTGATATGGCAACAGGTCTCAATTTAGTTGAATATTAACAGAAAACAAATTAAAGTTTAAAATTATTATAAACCTTGAGAGAGATCGAGCCATGTATGTCAGATATCTTTAATTTGCAGATTGAAATAAACAGACACTAGAAAGGCATTCAGGCACCTCCTAATTAAAGGCGATACAGATGTTTATTCTGTGCATAAGATTTTGCAGGAGGAACTTAAAGTCTTGGCTAAAATTAAATGAAGAGGCCACTCAATGAGGAGACTACTAAAAATCATAGGCCAAAATAGAAACAGTTGTGCAGACTAATAACTAGAAAAAGATCTGAAAAATGTTAGCTGATAGTTCCATTTTTATTTTATTTATTTTATTCAGTTATATAGCATGCCTATATCAGTTGATATGAGGGTGATTTACATTACAACACTGTTAACATGTCATGATTACATTGAGTTGGGGAGACAGGTTGAAAACTTACATCCATAATACATAGAGCCGGAGAAGGTACACTATTAATTTTTAAAGTTGCTTTGAAGACCTTAGTCAAGGCAGTGTCAGAAAAGGTGAGTCTTGAGTTGTTTTTCGAAGATTGAGATGTGAGTCAACGTTCTGAGACTTGGAGGCAAAAAGTTCCGGGTTGCAGTTCCTGCTCTGGATAACATTTGTTTCAGAGCAAGTGATGTTCTACATTTAGAGGGTTTAAGGTAAAGGTTTTGTGACTGCTGATACTCCCTGATTTCCTAATAGCCCAAGAGGCACCAATAGCTAAGATGTCAAAGATCACAATGAAAGACTATATAGGGAAACTATACATAATACCGAGCTCTGATCTGTGTGAAATGAGGTACGACAAACTCATGATTTGGAATGATGTTATATCAGGGACTACAGAAATAAACGATGTTGTAAAGAAACAAAGTTGAGAAAATCATCTGGGAAAAATGGATTGCCTAATGTGGTATATAATTTGGACCTGGGTTTGTCTGCTATATGTTTTTGTGCAAATTTTAATTGAGAAGTGCTCTTATGCTGCATTCCCAAGAGTTGACAAGGGTCACCAATATGGCCGTATATAGAAAAAGGCAATCAATTTGATCTAATGTCATGTAGTTTAATATCTCTACTTGATGTGGCATACAAAATATTTAGGTACATTTTATTTACATCCTTAGAGGATTGGACTCTTGTAGTGCAATTAATCTCTTTAGAGCAGGATGGATTTTGACCTAGGCAATTTGCCACACACCATAAATTTGCCTTTGATTAAATGATGCTTAGAGAAGCATGCAATGGCGCTTTAAGTGATTAATTTGTGGATTTGAAATCTGCTTTTACAATATTAGCTAGAATTTACTTTGAGTGAAATTGGGCTATAGAGGCACCTCAAAGGCTTTTATTCATATTTAATGCTTTTCACGCTAATACAAGGATTTGAGTTACTGTGGGGATGCAGGGAGAGAAAACTAATAACATCTATATTCATAATAGTTTGAAACAAGGATGCGTGCTTCCACCATTCTTTTTTCTCTCCTTCTGCACAGCCTTCCTCAAACCCCAAGGGGTTCAAATGACAATACACCAAAAATAAATGTCAGGTATTTCAACATACGTTTACATGCTTTTTTGGCAGTTATGGATATCATGCTGATACAGGTACAGAAGCAGTTAAAAGGACTGTATGCTTATTGCATCAGTGCCTTAAAAATACAAATACTACACATGACAACGAAGAATAAAGTTAATAAGATGATTTCCGAGACAACTAAGGGGCATATTCACAAGGAGCTATCGCCGAATTAACGGCACTTTATCGCAGCCAAAGTCGTGATAAATTTACCTCCCCATTCACAAGCCGGTGTTAACAGCCCACAGCACCAGTTTACCCGCGATAGCAGCCATACATCGCCACAGAGGACCCCTGCAAATATCGCTAATGAGATGCAGAGTAGGCGTTCCCGTGCCAAAAGTCGAGACAACATCACACCTCAACATTCACAACGACCAGCCACATCGGCGATAAGAACACAAAACAGGCGATAAGGCGCGTTAGCACCAGGAAATTTACACCTGCTCTGACCTGGTGTAAAGTCGGACGGCAGCCAGCACCACAAAAGGGAGCACAGCCCAGGGCCACAACCGAAGGGCAACAGATGCCATGGAGCCACTCATCATGCGGCCCGGACACCCAAGAGGGCCACAACACCCACCGCCATCACCCCAGGACCCCAACCCACACCCGGAACACCCCCCCCACGGACCATCAAAGACGCAGCGCAGACAAAGACAGCGGACCCCCAGGAAGCTTACCAGCCTCACAGACCCAACATCTGAGAATGTCACCGTCCACTACAGGCTGAAAGTGACAAACATCCTACGCATCCTGACCATCATCGCCTAACAGGCCTACGGCACCATCACAGCGGACAACCAACATCCCACCCCACACAAAGCTGCTGGCTTGGCTGCACCTGTTGGCCCCTGGACCCCCCAACCAACACCCACCAGAGTCGGAGGAGTCTCACAGCCAACCACTGTAGTGTAGCTCCTATTTCCCTAATAGGCTCTGCGCATTGGAATAATATATCCTATAGGTTTGACATAGGACTAAGGTCGGTATGTCCCTATCGAGTATATTAAACTTAATTACTTGTGCCAGCTAGCTCAGAGGCAACTAGAAACTTCTTGACGACAAGAAGGGAGTAGTTTCTGGCAGCCGCAAAACATGACCACTGTGTTTCCCTTACAGAATCAGGACGTGTCCCAGAGTCATAGAAACAATAGATAACTATTTCACTCAGCTCAGTCGTGCATGTCTAGTTACTCTCAAAGTTACACAGAAATAACAGACGGGCGTTTCAATAAAGGATTTATTGAACAGTCTTGTTTCTGTTGTAAGTTAAATGTGCTGTTACGATCACAAGACAGTATGCAAGATAAATAATGTACAGAGTGAGCAGTAGAAATAAATAATACTGCGTTAGCATTATCTTTTCAGCATATATGCATTTACATAAAATGACACAGCCTAAAAATGCGGGTACTCATACGATGCGTTTCTAGCCTAGTTCTACCCCAGTGTTCCTAACCTATCCTAGGTGTAGGGAGAAGTAGAAGTAGGTGATGTAATCCTGACTAGAGTATACTAAGAGTATGTTAAGCTTAGTATGCCAAGAGTCCAGTATGCCAAGAGTCCATCTAGGTTCTAGTCTGCTCCATACCTGAAGAATGAGAGAGGTAGGAATCTCTTTCATAGACTCGAACTCCAACACCCCGCAAGGGAAGTTAGATCACTGGAAGCTGGACTCTCTGCGTGCAGGAATGACAGCGTCTTCTCAGTGCGTCCGGCCGGGAATCGGGCTCCTCTGAAGTCGAGGTCTCCTCTGATTTACAGGGGTTTGGGAAGGTATATTTATACCTGAAAATGTTAGCATTGACGTGAGTTGGGCAGCGAAAGACGCCATGAATGAACCCTAAGGAATAATGGTTCATGCATAATATATGAGTCCTTGAAGAAATCAATAGTCCTGGGCAAGGGAAACTCCCGCAGCCTAAGGGTCTGTTTTTTCATGAACTCGTTGTGAGGCTAGGGTGGACGGATGTCGGAATCCATGCCTGTATTTGGAGTGCATGGGTTATGCCTAAATAAGTTCTAGGATTTTATGCCTATATAAGGGCAAGGCGAATTGTGCCTATATAAGGACATGAGTCTGGAAAGCCCGTTTATGGACACCCTAGGAAATATACAACACCCACTCCTCTTTCGTGTGTACGATAACACTAAAATGCTAAACATATAAAATGCTAAAACATTAAAATGGAGTACTGCATATAAAACATATCCTAAAAGCATTAAAAGACATATTAAAAATGCAAAGGTTTCTGTACATCATTTAAGCAATGTTTTTCATTTCCAGCATAAAGTTCGGAATAAATGCAATCGGAATGAAATATAAAAGCAATATTTACATATGACGAAAATGATCGATAAGTTTGTTCAAAATCAAAGTTATTTCCTGTCATAAAAATTAAATGAACTGTTCTAGACACACAAGATGACTAAGTGTCCCTGGAAGTACTGCCAAGTCCGTATTATAAGGCTAGTTCTACTTTAAGCAGATTGAAGTGCCATTTTCGTTCGAAAAAATGGGACAAAAGTTCAAATTTGGTAGAGTTCCAAGTTTTTGAAAAATGAAGGCCAAATTGTTACTGCATCTCTGGAATACAGTATGCTGAATCAGAGTCAGTTTACGGGTCTGGTGTAAACATGAGATCATCTTTTTCAATAGACAAAACATCATCCACTGTCGTTGGTGTAAGTTGAAACACCTCGTGTAAGAGATTGACCGCACAAAGATGTGAAGCATCGCTCTCAGCATGGGTCGCCGCAGCAATGTTCTCGTCCGTTGTTACCTGTGTGTCTCACGTACCTCAGCAGCTGCCGGAAGCGTCTGTGAGATCTCAATGAATGCTGACATCAGGATTGGTAGCCTCTGGGGACAACACAAAGCATGGGCCGTTATCGGTACCAGCAAAGTATCGACATCCTTTGGCGTGGCTGATGGATATGTTAGACAAGCGTCCAACACACATTCTTCACCGCATAGCAGGCATCGTAGAACAGGTAAGATGCAATCTTGCCAGATTGGTCTAAATGACAGGAACCAAGTTGTATTAAGGTCCCGTAGATGAGTCATGCCCAATAGCTGTACTATTCGCTCACGGCACTTTATTTCAAGGAGAGCTTTCTCCATTTCGCTCGGAATGATGTCTGCGAATAGGCTGGCCATAGCGCAATAGCAGAAAGATGAATAAAATTCCGGCAACAAGTGCGAGAATTAATGGTATGCCACCAAACACTGAATGTGCAAAGTTGGGGATAATTCCAAGTATTGCCTGGAAAGGTGCTAATAGACCGGAGCAAATGCTCTTAAATACATGTACAATTCCGGTCGTATCTGACATGTTAAAGATACGCTATATCATTTCTACGAAATGTATAGGGCAGTTTGTACGTATGAAAGTCTGTATCTCAGCCGAAGTCCTTGCTACTTGTAGATCATAGGTTTCTTTGGCCGAGGTCAAAGGCACTGTTTGCTGTAAAAGCATGGCTTTCATTCTGCTCAAAGTATCAAATCTTATAAAGGAGACGTTCAGCGAAGGCCATAGCGGCGACTCCCTGACTGTGTCTATTGGGGGAAACAATACCTGCATACAGCATGTGACCCTCGAGTTGACCGTTACTAGATATTGGATGCCTGGCAACATTCCGCAGCAACTCTGATCATTCAACATGAGGTAACTCCCTTTAGAAAGTTGTCCAAACGTTGGATTAACCACAGCAGCTGGTGTACCCCGCTGATGGCAAGACAAATTCGCCACAGAACCATTACAAGCCCCGTGTAAAGAAATGTCCTGACACATAAGGTAACCGGTCAGTGCATGTTTACAGTTGGTACCGCTTAGAAACACTTCACGATCCCCACTCCAACATCTATGTGTATACGGTAAATCCCAAGATGTCTTAATGTATTCCTTACCCAACCTTTCATATTTGCCTGCTTGCACTTGTCTGAGGCAATACTGAAACTGAAAAGTAGTCACAGGTAATGTTATTTTGCCATGAATAACCCATTCTGTAGCTGGTTTTTCTGCCACTGTGAATGGTAACTTCTCCAGTTTTTCAATGCTTAGCACTGTATACCTTGCTCCTCTTTGTGCCAATTCGATCTGTTTATCAGTGAGATTGTATTCTGCAAACAGAGACGACGTGTTGATGAAACGCCAAGGCACATAGCCCGCTCGCAAAGATTGCAGCGTCCAGCTCAATAACACTATAGAACGTAATTGGGATTGACCTTGTTGTAACATAGCCAAATCTTGTTCTAGAATGTCGATAGCAGAGGATACAATGCCATCCAATGAATATATTCTGGAGGACAAAGTTGTTAACCCATTGTCGACCACAGAGAGTGTTTTCTCTAAATTAATACGATCATGTTCACGTATTCGTTCTGCGGCCTCTATCTGTGACACTTTCCGGCATATATGAAACGTTTTTGACGCGGTTTTCTTGGTCCAAGCAAGAATTCCCTAAGATCTGCGTCTCCTGTAAGTAAGGATAAGTGTTGTTTCACATCCTGTAGTGTAGATTTATGCAGCCAATCGAGGCATAATTTTCCTACACTATATGTTGTTACTACCCCCGGATGTTGTCTCTGGACATATCTTGGGTCTGGCCTACGTATAGTAAAGCCCTGAGTTTTGTTCAAGAACCTTTCCTGACAGTTGTTTGTGTCTATTGGCCAGATCAACCATTTCTTCCAATTTGGATCAGATCTGTTGAGTTGTAGTATATTGTCAACTGTCACCACTGCCTTTGTATTATTATCACTGGCAGGTGTTGGCACAGAAGGTGATTTCATCTCTTTGATCTTGGCTAATCCAAGACAAGATGTTTGTTGGACGGTTTCATTCAAAAACAGTATTTGTTCAGGGATGATACAGGCTCTAAACAAAGCTTCTATACCCTGTACTTATCAATCTTTACTACCCCAGACAGTTTTTGTCTCAATTGTGTCTTTCCATAAGTCGAAACCCTGTGTAGACAGTTGGGCAATAAATGCTGCAGAGTAAATCTGTTTCGTATTTGTTAACATAGTTTTCAGACCTGTTTTGTTTATATTTCTATAGTAAAACGTTTCTGGGTCAGATGTATTGTATCCTGAAAAATATGGAAACTTACTAGCAAACGTTTTTGAACTACCTTGTGGTGGTGTAGGACAATGTTCCCATTGGTTAAACATAAACACATTTCTTGGATATGCAGTTTTATGCAAATAATGATGACCATAGTGGTTATAACAATACAGTTCTTCATAGTCTGATGAACCCTCTAAATATTCATTTTTAGAAAATGCAGCAGATTTTTCTAGATCAAACATTATGTCAGTCACAGTCTCAAAGTCCCAATCATCTGAATAGGTACTGGACGTAATTAAATCACTTAGTGAAATTTTAAACAAATGTGGAATGTTCAATTGTTCCGTTGGTCTGAAAATTTCATAATCTGTTTTGTCCCACACTATACCATCGTGTATAGGAACAGCTGTGATGTTCACTGATGACAAGTCTCTTGCTTCACGATGGGAAGATTTATGAGGTTTCAAAAGTATGTTTACGTCTTTTCCTTCACTGTTCACATGGATGTATCTGCCACTTATAAGCACGCTTACTGTTGTTACCAAAGCTAGCCAGAGCAGAAAAACAAAAAGTCCAGATGTAATCCAGAGTTCAATCCATGGCGAAACCAGATAAGTCTTTTTCAGAAAGTGAATAAAGTCTTGTACTTGCTGCTTGAGTTTGAATGATGCTGGCGTCGTTTCAGGTTCACTTGGATCTTCTGAGAACGTATCAAAGTCAATAAAATAGCCAGAAGCAGTTCTGTCAATTGTTGGAATTGCATCAGGATTTGTTGAAATCACAGGAGACAGTTCTTCACGTGTCACGTTGGTGTAGACAGGTGTATTTGGACGAACTGTTATTTGGTTGTCAAGAGGGATGAGTTCCATAGCTTGGTTGCTTAGTCCTTCGTTTGTAAAAGCTGAATTCTTGATCGTGATCAGTCTTTCAGTCTGAACCTCTTGAATAGTAGCGAGAGGAGTGCGTCTGCTACTAGGTCGGAGTCCACGAGGCCTACTGCTTAGTATTGGCCACATACTGTGGTTTGATCAGGTCGATGGACACAAATCTTTTCTCCTTTCTTCCAGCAAGGGGCGGCAGAAGTACTGTCCTTGTTCCTTGAACAGCTAGAACAGGTACCGGTTGTCTGTAAGAAGGTCCAAATTCCTTCTTGTCCGCAATTTTTTCTCTGACTAGATCCCCAACTTTCGGAATCCAGACAGGCCTTGCTGGGACCGCCGATATTTCCCCAAAGGTGGTTGGCTGTAGGGATACGTTGCTTTGTTTCGTTCTTAATTTGTTAAGATCCTGTAAAACAGCCAAACGATCTTTGATATCAAATAGTTTATTTTCCACCACTGTGCCTACGTGTTCTAAGTCTGGAACCCACATTCTTGTCCCAAATAGGACCTCATATAGAGTGACCCCCCCTAGAGAACTTCTTGGCAGATTGTTGAGAGCACGCTGTACGCTATTGAGGTGTTTGACCCACCCATCACCCGAACCTAATACCCTAGCTGTTATAGACTGCTTTATGTCCCGGTTTTTCCTTTCCACAACAGAATTTCCCTCAGGATGGAATGGAGAGGAGTACCGCAATGCAACGCCCAGACTGGCCATGGCCTCCTTGTAAGCCCTAGAGCTAAACGCAGGACCCTGGTCAGAATGTAGCGTGCCTATTGCGTATGTGCCGATAAAGACTCGCAAATCTTTTATAACAGTTCGAGCGTCAGCCGAGCGCTGAGGCCATAACCATAGGAACCTAGATTCAGTATTTGCGGGAATGCCTTTGTCCAGTGGGACGCAGGCGAGTAAATAGCCTAATACTGTCTAACAGTGGTGTCTGTACTGGGCTGCCGCATTCGCAGCATGGTATCTGGTGGCTCTCTCGCTGTAATTTACAGTCTAAGCAGTTGTTGATGAATATTTGAATGTGTGTATTCATTCCAGGCCACCAGTACATCTCTTTTAATTTCAAAATTGTGTCTGAGATCCCTTGATGTGACAGACCCTCCCCCAAATGTGTTTCATAAATTAAGGCTGCTCTTCGTTCCATGTTTGGAATTACCCTATCCCCCACTCCAGGGATTCGAGCAAAAGGAACGTTGTTCGCATCAATTACATAAGAGTACTTGAGTGGAAACTTTTTTGGTCACGCTGCACTGCTGCCTTTGCTCGAAGCATTGACAGCTAACATTATCTCACCGTCTATTTTTGTTTTTGAACGAGTGATCGCAGTTACGGAAGCCATCTGAACAGCCCCCTTTGCGGCTTCGTCAGCCAATGAATTCCCTGCAACGTGAACGCCATCACGCTGATGTCTCAGTGTGTGAATCACGTGAGCCTTTGGTAGTTCGTTTTTCAACTGAACTACTTGTTCCCAAAGCAGTTTGTTCTTTATTGTGACACCTTTCGCATGTTTGAAACCATTTTCAAGCCAGGTTCGTATATAGTCATTATACGACTGAACACAGTAAAAGGAATCGCACACGATTAGTGTGAGGAATTCTCGATCCGTACTCTCAAGTGCCAGTTTGAATGCCTGTAGTTCAGCTCGCTGAGCTGTACAATCACCTAGTGATTGAGTTTTTGTGACCATAGGTCTGAAGATGCCATTTTGCATGCGACCTTTAACGATAGCACACGCTGCACTGTAAGCTTACTTACTCCCTGTTGCGGGCTGTGCGGATCCGTCAGTGTAAATTATGAATTCATACTGATCGAGAGGCAGAATCTCAGTGGGCAGAGGACATTCTTGTTCATATTGGAGAAATGCTTGTGTTTTTAAATCTGGATCAAAAACATATTCAACATCAGGTGCAGCAAGAGAATTAACCCATTGTATCCATCTCGGATGTAGTGCTTTAGCATTTGGAATGCTTGCTTTTGTGACCGCTTCTAAAGCTGGTACCGGGGTTACGACAATTATGCGTTTCCCTTGGGCTAAGGCTCTTTCTTTTGCTACAGCTGTTTGAACTGCTGTTAGAATTTTTTCAGTAGAACTGAATCGCATTTCCGCTTGTGTGTACAAATGTGATTTGTACGCGATTGC
Organism: Calotriton arnoldi; assembly: GCA_963921515.1. NCBI lineage: Eukaryota > Metazoa > Chordata > Amphibia > Caudata > Salamandridae > Calotriton > Calotriton arnoldi. Next base: position 158,379 of record CAWUFW010012913.1, read on the forward strand.
TACTTTTTCACCCTCATTGAAGGTTAAGTAGGTGAATCCACATTGACCCGAAATTATTCGAATCACCAAATTTCTTTGACTTACGCGTGTTTGTAAGTGATTTGTTGCTAACATGTTAGCCTGGAGTGAACGCAAAATTTCTGTGTGTTCGTTTGTCCAGTTTTTGATTGAAAAATCAGGTTTAATTAATGCGTAGAGAGGTTTAACCCTTTCTGCATAGTTTAGTATGTATGTTCGTCCTAAATTTAGGAAACCCAGAATGGATTGTAAGTTTTTTAGCGTCTTTGGAGGTTGGAGCAGCGCACATTTCTCTAGAAATTTAGCTGCCAAGCTCTTGCCTTCACTTGAAAGCTCATATCCCAAAAATAGGACATTGAGATGGGCAATTCGGGACTTTTTAAAGTTGAACTTGTAGCCCTCAGAGGCGAATCCCAATATAATGGTGCTCACCCTGTTCAAGTGTTTGTCCAAGTCATCGTCTGTCAGATAGATGTCATCGACATAGGACAATGCCTCGTTGTCATAGATTTGTAGTAACTCCGTTACCCTCGCTGAGAATAAACCTGGGCTGTTTTTGAACCCTTGTGGGAGTCGACAAAAGTGACGCTGGGTTCCCATTATGGAGAATGCCGTTAAGTACCTACTTTCAGGTGCTATATTTTGACAAAAGAAACCATTTGAGATGTCTAATGTTGTTTTGTATTTTTTACGCACAATGTTATTCATTAATGCTGTGCTATGTGCATTTTGCACTGCAAAAGTTTTAGAACAAGTGTTTAAATGTCTGTAGTCCAAAACTAGACGATATGTATTGTCTGGTTTGGAGACAGGAAACAAAGGATTGTTCATTGAGGAGGTGCATGTTTCAATCACCCCTTGATATTCAAGTTGATCTAAGATCTCCCTGACCTGTTTTTTAGCTTCTTGCTTAACCCCTTCGCTGCTAGGCCTTTTCCCCTCCTGTGCTAAGCCTTTTTTTGGCTATTTGGTGTAGTGCGCGCTTAGTCCCCTGTAACTTTTTGACCACATAAGGTATCCATGCCAAATTTGCGTCCTTTTTTTCTAACATCATGGGGATTGTAAAGGTACCCAGGGTTTGTGGGTTCCCCTGGAGGGGACCCAGAAATTAGTCAAAATACAGCTAAATTTTGGTTTTTTTGGGAAAAAGGCAAAAAAGGGCTACAGATGAAAGCGTCTTGATTTTTCCCTGCAAATGGCATCAAAAAGGGGTTGTGGGGATGAAATCACCATCTTCCCAGCTTTCAGGGACAAGCAGACTTTTGTCAGAAAACCAACTTTTTTTACACAGTTTTGGCATTTTTCTGGGACATAGCCTATTTTTGCTATTTTTCGTGCTTTCAACCTCCTTCCAGTTAATGGTAGAAATGGGTATGAAACCAATAATGGATCCTGGAAAGCCATACATTTATGAAAAGTAGACAAAATTCTGAATTCAGCAAGGGGTCATTTGTGTAGATCCTTAAAGTTTTCCTTATAGAAACTAACAGTTAAATAAAGGAAAAATTGAAAATTAGTTGAAAAAAACAGCCATTTGTGTCAACGTTTTCACCTGTAACTTCTTCTAATTATGACAGCTATTTGAAGGCAATATACCGTTATATCCGCTGGACCTTTCTGGTTGTGGGGATATATAGGACTTGTAGGTTCACCAAGAACCCGACGAACCCAGAGCCAATAATTGAGCAACATCTTGCAAGGATTTTTTTTTAAGTACCGGGTATATAGCAATTATTTTGGGAAAATGTATACATGGAAAAATTGTTATGAAAGACACCTATGTATTTCTGAAATGGGAACAAAATGTAGATTTTAGAAACAGTAGATATTTGCACATTTCCGAAATTGGGAGTACCCATACTAGCATGAGAATTATAGGTCATTTTTCAAAATGACTTATTTTTTACACATTGTCTTTCATTTGGAAGGCAGAAATGCATCGAAAGTCAATAGGTAATAACAGTTGCTCTACAATTCTGTGTTACCCTAAGTCTCCCGATAAAAATGGTACCTCACTTGTGTGGGTAGCCCTTGTGCCCACAACAGGAAATGGCTCAAAATGCAACGTGGACGTACCACATTTTCACAATGAAAATTACCCTTTTTTGCAAAGTGCCTAGGTGTAGTTTTTGAACCCTAGCTCTGCCGGCACCTAGGGAAACCTAGCAAACCTATACATTTTTGAAAACTAGACACCCAGGGGAATCCAGGATGGGGTGACTTGACTGCCTCCCACCAGGTTCTGTTACCCAGAATCCCTTGCAAACATAAAAAATTGTCAAAAAAATCACATTTTCCCCACATTTCTGTGGTGGAAAGGTCTGGAATCTGCATGGATCCACAAATTTCCACCCACCCCGCGTTCCCCAAAGTCTAACGAGAAAAATGGTACCTCACTTGTGTGGGTCGGCCTAGTGCCTGCGACAGGAAACGGCGCAAAACGCAACGTGGTCACACCTCAATTTCGCAGTGAAAAATGACCCTTTTTTGGCAAAGTGCCTAGCTGTAGTTTTTGAACCCTAGCTCTGCCGGCACCTAGGGAAACCTAGCAAACCTATACATTTTTGAAAACTAGACACCCAGGGGAATCCAGGATGGGGTGACTTGACTGCCTCCCACCAGGTTCTGTTACCCAGAATCCCTTGCAAACATAAAAAATTGTCAAAAAACCACATTTTCCCCACATTTCTGTGGTGGAAAGTTCTGGAATCTGCGTGGATCCACGAATCTCCACCCACCCCGCGTTCCCCAAAGTCTTACGAGAAAAATGGTACCTCACTTGTGTGGGTCGGCCTAGTGCCTGCGACAGGAAACTGCGCAAAACGCAACGTGGTCACACCTCAATTTCGCAGTGAAAAATGACCCTTTTTTGGCAAAGTGCCTAGCTGTAGTTTTTGAACCCTAGCTCTGCCGGCACCTAGGGAAACCTAGCAAACCTATACATTTTTGAAAACTAGACACCCAGGGGAATCCAGGATGGGGTGACTTGACTGCCTCCCACCAGGTTCTGTTACCCAGAATCCCTTGCAAACATAAAAAATTGTCAAAAAACCACATTTTCCCCACATTTCTGTGGTGGAAAGTTCTGGAATCTGCGTGGATCCACAAATTTCCACCCACCCCGCGTTCCCCAAAGTCTTACGAGAAAAATGGTACCTCACTTGTGTGGGTCGGCCTAGTGCCTGCGACAGGAAACGGCGCAAAACGCAATGCGGTCCCACCTCAATTTCGCAGTGAAAAATGACCCTTTTTTGGCAAAGTGCCTAGCTGTAGTTTTTGAACCCTACCTCTGCCGGCACCTAGGGAAACCTAGCAAGCCTATACATTTTTGAAAACTAGACACCCAGGGGAATCCAGGATGGGGTGACTTGACTGCCTCCCACCAGGTTCTGTTACCCAGAATCCCTTGCAAACATAAAAAATTGTCCAAAAAACACATTTTCCCCACAGTTCTGTGGTGGAAAGTTCTGGAATCTGCGTGGATCCACAAATTTCCACCCACCCCGCGTTCCCCAAAGTCTTACGAGAAAAATGGTACCTCACTTGTGTGGGTCGGCCTAGTGCCTGCGACAGGAAACGGCACAAAACGCAACGTGGTCACACCTCAATTTCGCAGTGAAAAATGACCCTTTTTTGGCAAAGTGCCTAGCTGTAGTTTTTGAACCCTACCTCTGCCGGCACCTAGGGAAACCTAGCAAACCTATACATTTTTGAAAACTAGACACCCAGGGGAATCCAGGATGGGGTGACTTGACTGCCTCCCACCAGGTTCTGTTACCCAGAATCCCTTGCAAACATAAAAAATTGTCCAAAAAACACATTTTCCCCACATTTCTGTGGTGGAAAGTTCTGGAATCTGCGTGGATCCACAAATTTCCACCCACCCCGCGTTCCCCAAAGTCTTACGAGAAAAATGGTACCTCACTTGTGTGGGTCGGCCTAGTGCCTGCGACAGGAAACGGCACAAAACGCAATGCGGTCCCACCTCAATTTCGCAGTGAAAAATGACCCTTTTTTGGCAAAGTGCCTAGCTGTAGTTTTTGAACCCTACCTCTGCCGGCACCTAGGGAAACCTAGCAAGCCTATACATTTTTGAAAACTAGACACCCAGGGGAATCCAGGATGGGGTGACTTGACTGCCTCCCACCAGGTTCTGTTACCCAGAATCCCTTGCAAACATAAAAAATTGTCCAAAAAAACACATTTTCCCCACATTTCTGTGGTGGAAAGTTCTGGAATCTGCGTGGATCCACAAATTTCCACCCACCCCGCGTTCCCCAAAGTCTTACGAGAAAAATGGTACCTCACTTGTGTGGGTCGGCCTAGTGCCTGCGACAGGAAACGGCGCAAAACGCAACATGGTCACATCTCAATTTCGCAGTGAAAAATGACCCTTTTTTGGCAAAGTGCCTAGCTGTAGTTTTTGAACCCTACCTCTGCCGGCACCTAGGGAAACCTAGCAAACCTATACATTTTTGAAAACTAGACACCCAGGGGAATCCAGGATGGGGTGACTTGACTGCCTCCCACCAGGTTCTGTTACCCAGAATCCCTTGCAAACATAAAAATTGTCCAAAAAACACATTTTCCCCACATTTCTGTGGTGGAAAGTTCTGGAATCTGCGTGGATCCACAAATTTCCACCCACCCCGCGTTCCCCAAAGTCTTACGAGAAAAATGGTACCTCACTTGTGTGGGTCGGCCTAGTGCCTGCGACAGGAAACGGCGCAAAACGCAACGTGGTCACACCTCAATTTCGCAGTGAAAAATGACCCTTTTTTGGCAAAGTGCCTAGCTGTAGTTTTTGAACCCTACCTCTGCCGGCACCTAGGGAAACCTAGCAAGCCTATACATTTTTGAAAACTAGACACCCAGGGGAATCCAGGATGGGGTGACTTGACTGCCTCCCACCAGGTTCTGTTACCCAGAATCCCTTGCAAACATAAAAAATTGTCCAAAAAAACACATTTTCCCCACATTTCTGTGGTGGAAAGTTCTGGAATCTGCGTGGATCCACAAATTTCCACCCACACGCGTTCCCCAAAGTCTTACGAGAAAAATGGTACCTCACTTGTGTGGGTCAGCCTAGTGCCTGCGACAGGAAACGGCGCAAAACGCCACGTGGTCACACCTCAATTTTGCAGTGAAAAATGACCCTTTTTTGGCAAAGTGCCTAGCTGTAGTTTTTGAACCCTACCTCTGCCGGCACCTAGGGAAACCTAGCAAACCTATACATTTTTGAAAACTAGACACCCAGGGGAATCCAGGATGGGGTGACTTGACTGCCTCCCACCAGGTTCTGTTACCCAGAATCCCTTGCAAACATAAAAAATTGTCCAAAAAAACACATTTTCCCCACATTTCTGTGGTGGAAAGTTCTGGAATCTGCGTGGATCCACAAATTTCCACCCACCCCGCGTTCCCCAAAGTCTTACGAGAAAAATGGTACCTCACTTGTGTGGGTCGGCCTAGTGCCTGCGACAGGAAACGGCGCAAAACGCAACGTGGTCACACCTCAATTTCGCAGTGAAAAATGACCCTTTTTTGGCAAAGTGCCTAGCTGTAGTTTTTGAACCCTACCTCTGCCGGCACCTAGGGAAACCTAGCAAACCTATACATTTTTGAAAACTAGACACCCAGGGGAATCCAGGATGGGGTGACTTGACTGCCTCCCACCAGGTTCTGTTACCCAGAATCCCTTGCAAACATAAAAAATTGTCCAAAAAACACATTTTCCCCACATTTCTGTGGTGGAAAGTTCTGGAATCTGCGTGGATCCACAAATTTCCACCCACCCCGCGTTCCCCCAAAGTCTTACGAGAAAAATGGTACCTCACTTGTGTGGGTCGGCCTAGTGCCTGCGACAGGAAACGGCGCAAAACGCAACGTGGTCACATCTCAATTTCGCAGTGAAAAATGACCCTTTTTGGCAAAGTGCCTAGCTGTAGTTTTTGAACCCTACCTCTGCCGGCACCTAGGGAAACCTAGCAAACCTATACATTTTTGAAAACTAGACACCCAGGGGAATCCAGGATGGGGTGACTTGACTGCCTCCCACCAGGTTCTGTTACCCAGAATCCATTGCAAACATAAAAAATTGTCCAAAAAAACACATTTTCCCCACATTTCTGTGGTGGAAAGTTCTGGAATCTGTGTGGATCCACAAATTTCCACCAACCCCGCGTTCCCCAAAGTCTTACGAGAAAAATGGTACCTCACTTGTGTGGGTCGGCCTAGTGCCTGCGACAGGAAACGGCGCAAAACGCAACGTGGTCACATCTCAATTTCGCAGTGAAAAATGACCCTTTTTTGGCAAAGTGCCTACCTGTAGTTTTTGAACCCTACCTCTGCCGGCACCTAGGGAAACCTAGCAAACCTATACATTTTTGAAAACTAGACACCCAGGGGAATCCAGGATGGGGTGACTTGACTGCCTCCCACCAGGTTCTGTTACCCAGAATCCCTTGCAAACATAGAAAATTGTCCAAAAAACACATTTTCCCCACATTTCTGTGGTGGAAAGTTCTGGAATCTGCGTGGATCCACAAATTTCCACCCACCCCGCGTTCCCCAAAGTCTTACGAGAAAAATGGTACCTCACTTGTGTGGGTCGGCCTAGTGCCTGCGACAGGAAACGGCGCAAAACGCAACGTGGTCACACCTCAATTTCGCAGTGAAAAATGACCCTTTTTTGGCAAAGTGCCTAGCTGTAGTTTTTGAACCCTAGCTCTGCCGGCACCTAGGGAAACCTACCAAACACACACATTTCTGAAAAGTAGACACCCGGGGCTTCCAGGAGGTATGGCTTGCGTGGATCCCCCAACGTTTCCTTACCCAGAATCCCTGCAAACCTCACTTTTAGCTGGAAAAATCACTTTTTCACACATTTGTGTGTGGGAAAGTGTGGCATCACTGGCCTCACACAAATTTCCTACCACCCAGCGTTCCCCCAGGTCTCCCGATAAAAATGGTGCCTCACTTGTGTGGGAGGCCCAAGTACCCGCGACAGGCAAGGGCCCACAACGTAGTGAGGCGACCTCAAAATTGCCTATCTCAAAACCACCTGGTTTTGCAAGGGAGTCACCTGGGTTTTGGCCCCGTGCTCGGCGGCCATCTAGGGAAACCTACCAAACCCACACATTTCTGAAAAGTAGACACCCGGGGCTTCCAGGGAGGTATGGCTTGCGTGGATCCCCCAACGTTTCCTTACCCAGAATCCCTTGCAAACCTCAATTTTAGCTGAAAAATCACTTTTTTCACACATTTGTGTGTGGGAAAGTGTGGCATCACTGGCCTCACACAAATTTCCTACCACCCAGCGTTCCCCAGGTCTCCCGATAAAAATGGTGCCTCACTTGTGTGGGAGGCCCAAGTACCCACGACAGGCAAGGGCCCACAACGTAGTGAGGCGACCTCAAAATTGCCTATCTCAAAACCACCTGGTTTTGCAAGGGGTCACCTGGGTTTTGGCCCCGTGCTCGGCGGCCATCTAGGGAAACCTACCAAACCCACACATTTCTGAAAAGTAGACACCCGGGGGCTTCCAGGGAGGTATGGCTTGCGTGGATCCCCCAACGTTTCCTTACCCAGAATCCCTTGCAAACCTCAATTTTAGCTGAAAAAATCACTTTTTTCACACATTTGTGTGTGGAAAAGTGTGGCATCACTGGCCTCACACAAATTTCCTACCACCCAGCGTTCCCCAGGTCTCCCGATAAAAATGGTGCCTCACTTGTGTGGGAGGCCCAAGTACCCGCGACAGGCAAGGGCCCACAACGTAGTGAGGCGACCTCAAAATTGCCTATCTCAAAACCACCTGGTTTTGCAAGGGAGTCACCTGGGTTTTTGGCCCGTGCTCGGCGGCCATCTAGGGAAACCTACCAAACCCACACATTTCTGAAAAGTAGACACCCGGGGGCTTCCAGGGAGGTATGGCTTGCATGGATCCCCCAACGTTTCCTTACCCAGAATCCCTTGCAAACCTCAATTTTAGCTGAAAAAATCACTTTTTTCACACATTTGTGTGTGGGAAAGTGTGGCATCACTGGCCTCACACAAATTTCCTACCACCCAGCGTTCCCCAGGTCTCCCGATAAAAATGGTGCCTCACTTGTGTGGGAGGCCCAAGTACCAGCGACAGGCAAGGGCCCAAAACATTTTTTGATAGGCAATGTTGATGTTGCCTCAAAACGTTTTGTGTCCTTGCCTGTCGCGGGTACTTGGGCCTCCCACACAAGTGAGGCACCATTTTTATCGGGAGACCTGGGGAACGCTGGGTGGTAGGAAATTTGTGTGAGGCCAGTGATGCCACACTTTCCCACACACAAATGTGTGAAAAAGTGATTTTTTCAGCTAAAAGTGAGGTTTGCAGGGATTCTGGGTAAGGAAACGTTGGGATCCACGCAAGCCATACCTCCCTGGAAGCCCCCGGTGTCTACTTTTCAGAAATGTGTGGGTTTGGTAGGTTTCCTAGATGGCCGCCGAGCACGGGCCAAAACCCAGGTGACTCCCTTGCAAAACCAGGTGGTTTTGTGAAAGGCCATTTTGAGGTCGCCTCAATACGTTGTGGGCCCTTGCCTGTCGCGGGTACTTGGGCCTCCCACACAAGTGAGGCACCATTTTTATCGGGAGACCTGGGGAACGCTGGGTGGTAGGAAATTTGTGTGAGGCCAGTGATGCCACACTTTCCCACACACAAATGTGTGAAAAAAGTGATTTTTTCAGCTAAAAGTGAGGTTTGCAGGGGATTCTGGGTAAGGAACGTTGGGGGATCCACGCAAGCCATACCTCCTGGAAGCCCCCGGTGTCTACTTTTCAGAAATGTGTGGGTTTGGTAGGTTTCCCTAGATGGCCGCTGAGCACGGGGCCAAAACCCAGGTGACTCCCTTGCAAAACCAGGTGGTTTTGTGAAAGGCCATTTTGAGGTCGCCTCAATACGTTGTGGGCCCTTGCCTGTCGCGGGTACTTGGGCCTCCCACACAAGTGAGGCACCATTTTTATCGGGAGACCTGGGGGAACGCTGGGTGGTAGGAAATTTGTGTGAGGCCAGTGATGCCACACTTTCCCACACACAAATGTGTGAAAAAAGTGATTTTTTCAGCTAAAAGTGAGGTTTGCAGTGGATTCTGGGTAAGGAAACGTTGGGGGATCCACGCAAGCCATACCTCCCTGGAAGTCCCCGAGTGTCTACTTTTCATAAATGTGTGGGTTTGGTAGGTTTCCTAGATGGCCGCCGAGCACGGCCAAAACCCAGGTGACTCCCTTGCAAAACCAGGTGGTTTTGTGAAAGGCCATTTTGAGGTCGCCTCAATACGTTGTGGGCCCTTGCCTGTCGCGGGTACTTGGGCCTCCCACACAAGTGAGGCACCATTTTTATTGGGAGACCTGGGGGAACGCTGGGTGGTAGGAAATTTGTGTGAGGCCAGTGATGCCACACTTTCCCACACACAAATGTGTGAAAAAAGTGATTTTTTCAGCTAAAAGTGAGGTTTGCAGGGGATTCTGGGTAAGGAAACGTTGGGGGATCCATGCAAGCCATACCTCCCTGGAAGCCCCCGGGTGTCTACTTTTCAGAAATGTGTGGGTTTGGTAGGTTTCCTAGATGGCCGCCGAGCACGGGGCCAAAACCCAGGTGACTCCCCTTGCAAAACCAGGTGGTTTTGTGAAAGGCCATTTTGAGGTCGCCTCAATACGTTGTGGGCCCTTGCCTGTCGCGGGTACTTGGGCCTCCCACACAAGTGAGGCACCATTTTTATCGGGAGACCTGGGGGAACGCTGGGTGGTAGGAAATTTGTGTGAGGCCAGTGATGCCACACTTTCCCACACACAAATGTGTGAAAAAAGTGATTTTTTCAGCTAAAAGTGAGGTTTGCAGGGGATTCTGGGTAAGGAAACGTTGGGGGATCCACGCAAGCCATACCTCCCTGGAAGCCCCGGGTGTCTACTTTTCAGAAATGTGTGGGTTTGGTAGGTTTCCCTATGTGGCCGCCGAGCCCCGGGCCAAAAGCCCAGGTGACCCCCTTGCAAAACCAAGTCATAATGAGATAATGTGTTGTTTATTTCTGCAGCGTGAAAATGTTGGCACAATATTGCAAGGAAAATGTGACAGACATTTTGAGGTTTGCAGGACATTGTGGGTACCATAACTTGTTGGGATCCACAAGAGAGATATCACCATGTACTCCCATGGGTGTTTCGTTTACGACAATATCTACAGTTGGTAGGTTATTCTTAGACGGAATGTACACCTTGGCAGACAGACTAAAAAGACAAAGATTACTGCACAGCCATCTATTCCTCAAGCACACACACACATACTGGTTGGATTTGGCACGAGGGCAAGTGATGGTTCAGTATATACAATTTTATTAACAAGAGATTTCACAAAAATGAAATGCACTGTCAATAATTGAAAGGACAAAAAACGGAACCAGTGACTCGCAGCTCGTGAGCTGTAAAGCCACGTCAAGGCCCGAACCGCTTTACAGGCCATTCACACACCTTTCATACGTGATACACACAAGACCATTCACACCCCAGGCACGAAACAAACACATTACAACATTCACAAAAAGGGACAAGGTACACCCTGCTTGAGAAAGACAAAAAAAAATATTACTGCACAACCATCTAATCCTCAAGCACACACACACATACTGGTTGGATTTGGCACGAGGGTGAGTGATGGTTCAGTATATACAATTGTATTAACAAGTGATTTCACAAAAATGAAATGCACTGTTAATAATTGAAAGGACGAGAAACTGAACCATTGACTCACAGCTCGTGAGCTGTAAAGCCACGACAAGGCACCAACCTCTTTACAGGCCATTCATACACCTTTCATACGTGTGACAAATACAAAACCATTCACACCACCAGCCGCGGGCCCATCACATTACAACACTCACACCAGCAGACAGCGCCATTCAAGGGCCCATCACTTTCACACGCCCACATTCCTAACACAGCAACAACACAACCTGATGGATTGCGTGGAGTGTCGCTCGGCTAGCAGTGTGTGTAGTGACCAGCAGCAAGTCACTACTCACACACTGCCAGCCGAGCGCCACTCCACGCACACCGCCAGCCAAGCACCAGCCTACACACACCACCATCACATTTAGGATTTTTTTATACAAAAAAGAAAACACAAACAAATTGCAAATAGATACAAATCTACTAACACAAAATCAGAAACATTGCACTAATGCCAACCTTGAAACAGAACAACAATTCTTAAACATTACAGACCAGGCAGTTCACTTTACCACTCATGGTTGCTCCCAATAATTCTTTTGCTTGTGGTACGCTCTATAACAAGCAGGCACACACAGCCCAGGGTTAGAAGGACACTCAGGGCAGTACATACGAGTCTCCTTCCGCGTACCTCTTCGCCAACAGACTCTACATCTCCTAGTGGGAAAGTCTTTTGAGGATGTAGGAGGAATGTGATCAGGAAAGTGGCGATCTTTCAATCGAGCCACATCCTCCACCACTCCAACTCTAGGAACACTTGCCTGTTCCACAACAACAAGGCTGCCTATGACAGACTCCTGAAACTGAACAAAAGTCAACTTTGACGCAGGAGAACACTCCTTGAACACAACAAAAGCATTGAAAGTTGCTAAATTGAAGAGATGGATGGCCAACTTCTTATACCAAATATAAGACTTACGAATAGCAGTGTAAGGTTCCAACCTCTGATCTACTCTATCAACACCACCCATGTGCTTATTGTAGTCTAAAATGCACACAGGTTTGCGCACTTCAGCAATCTGACCCCAAACAGCCACAGGTGAAGTACTCTCATCATGGATGGTAGTCAGCATGTACACATCCCTCCTGTCCACAAATTTCACAGCTAGCAGTTCCTCACTACGCAAGGCACTGCACTGTCCCCTCTGAAGTTTTTTGCAAACAAGCTCTTTTGGATAACCTTTACGGTTAGAGCGGATTGTGCCACAAGCAAAAGTGTCCACTTTGAACAATTCCTTAAACAATTGCACAGCAGTGTAGAAGTTATCAATGTACAAATGGTGGCCTCTGTTAAACAGTCCTCTAGCAAGTTCCCACACAATTTTCTCTGAAACTCCTACTAAAGTGGACGGACAACCAGGGGGTCAATAGTGGAATCCCTACCAGTGTACACACGCAAATTAAAAACATATCCTGTCCTACTCTCAGACAACATATACAGCTTAATTCCATAGCGTGCCCTCTTGCTAGGAATGTACTGCCTAAAAACCAAACGGCCCTTGAACAGCACCAAAGACTCATCAATAGATATTTCTTTCCCTGGAGTATAGATCTCTGAAAATCGATCTACAAAGTGATCAAGAACAGGCCGAATCTTAAAAAGACGGTCACATTCAGGGTGATCTCGTGGCAACGCCAAACCATTATCAACAAAATGCAGCATCCGAAGCAAAAGTAAATACCGATCACGAGTCATAACTGCAGGAAATATGGCCGTTGCCATCAAGGGACTGGTAGACCAATATGAACTCATGGACGGCTTCCTTATCAAACCCATCAAAAAAGTCAAACCCAAAAACTTCTTCATCTCTTCCAGATTTGTGGGACTCCACCGGGTAGCTCTAGAATGGGGCCTAAGTCTGGCACTGTTGTCCCTCAAAAACTGTTCAGCATACAAATTAGTCTGCTCAACAATCTCACCCAAAAATACATCATCCATAAACAACTGAAAATACTGTATAGGCAAATAATGTTCACAATCCACTCTACACCCTGCATAACCACTAAAGGCAGGCAACACCGGCTGCACCATGTTTGGATCAACCCAGAGTCCAGCACTTCCAGTAGGAAGCCTAGCAGCCCCAGGCTGCAATCCAGATGCCTCTTGCACCATCGGCACATTAGTATCCTCCTCTAAATCAGGCACTTCATCTGCACTGAGAGTACCTTCATCATCCGATGATTCCATGTGGAGAGAAAACTCACTGCCTGAATCTTCCCCTCCCTCCTCTCCCTCAGACGCACTGTCAGTCTCATAATCCTGCTCAGAGGAAGATTCAAGAAGCAAACCAACCACCTGCTGAGCAGTAATTCTACGGCTAGCCATAATGCTTACTAATAAAGGTTACTTGTCAAACAAGTCAACAACAACAAACCCTTTGTAAAAAAAAAAAGAAATAAACAAAATGTAGCTTTATCACAAAGACCTATATACTCCAACACTATACCACTCACGTGACAGAAGCAGCTAGACTCACCACCACCTACTCTGCACAGACACAGTAAGGATCAACAATATCCCACTAAAAAAGAAGAAGAAAAAAATTACACATAAGACAATGCAAAACATCGCAAAGAATTTCATGCTCTGAACACTAACAAATATGCTGCCATTATGGCACCACTTACAAAAAAATTCATTCATGCATGACAATAATACTCATTTGGAGTACACACAACAAAAATATTTTTCTTACCAAATAAATGCAATTACGCAAAACTGCAGAACCACAACTGCCGAAACCGCAAACAGGAATCAAAAGCTTTACACTAGAATAAAAAGGAGGAAAAAAAACATTACAATCACATATGCAAATAATGCACCAGTCCACACACAATCCACCAGCCAAGCTAAGGGGTAGTTGGGCCTAACAGTATAAATAAAATATTCACACCCGTAAAAGGGAGCAACCCTTGCCCTTTTGGCCACTCCCCAACACAAAAATTAAAAAAACCCTGGTGCCTAGTGGGCATTCCTGCTGCACAATCACATGATCGTGCAGCAGGAATGCACAAAAGAGGCATCGGGGAAAGGAAAACCATTTCCTTTCCCTCGATGCCTCTTTTGATACAAACCCCCCCTCCCCGAGCCAAACCTCACCTGATTTCCCGACGCGCTGGAAGCAAATGGCTTCCAGCGCGTCGGGAAGAAAGGGAAACCCTCAATGATGTCAGCGCGCTGACGTCATTGATGGGGCGGGGGAGGCAGGGAAGCCCTTCCCCTGCCTCCCCCAAAAAAACCTAACGATCAGATTCTCATGGGGGAGCGCCAGCGCTTCCCCGTGGGTGGTCTTATGACGAGCTGGACTCGTCACGAGCACTGTGTGCCATGACGAGTCCAGCTCGTCATAAGCACCGAAGGGGATAAAGGGTCAGAGCAGGATCTCAGCGGCAGACGAGGAGAAGGAACCTCCTGGTCACAGGAACTACACGAGCATTGCGCTCGAGAAATTCAAGGATGCAAAGACCTCCATCAAGGATTACAGCTAACTTTTCAGGGTGTAAATGGAGAGAAGGCACATCTGCCCTGCATATTTATCCACGAAGATGCCACCGTTTTGTGCAATACCTCTACTCAACTGGAGTGCTTTCTACTGGCTAATCAGTAAGTGCTACCTCGTTGGGTAAATGTATAGTGCCTTTCCTACACTACAGCTGTGTAAAGGACCAGAAGAATTGTCTCCAGTGACCTGTGTGTCTGTAACTTTGCCACCGCGCCGAAAGTGCCGGGGTCCTTTGAGTAAGCTGTCCATCATAGTGGGGAAAGGGCGGGCATACGTTGCATACCGCTAGTGTATGTGTGGCGGGGCTTCTAGGCCCGTTCACATGCCTCTTGTTTATAAAGGGTCAGAGCAGGATCTCAGCGGCAGACGAGGAGAAGGAACCTCCTGGTCACAGGAACTACACGAGCATTGCGCTCGAGAAATTCAAGGATGCAAAGACCTCCATCAAGGATTACAGCTAACTTTTCAGGGTGTAAATGGAGAGAAGGCACATCTGCCCTGCATATTTATCCACGAAGATGCCACCGTTTTGTGCAATACCTCTACTCAACTGGAGTGCTTTCTACTGGCTAATCAGTAAGTGCTACCTCGTTGGGTAAATGTATAGTGCCTTTCCTACACTACAGCTGCGTAAAGGACCAGAAGAATTGTCTCCAGTGACCTGTGTGTCTGTAACTTTGCCACCGCGCCAAAAGCGCCGGGATCCTTTGAGTAAGCTGTCCATCATAGTAGGGAAAGGGCGGGCATACGTTGCATACCGCTAGTGTATGTGTGGCGGGGCCAAACGAGCGGGGCTTCTAGGCCCGTTCACATGCCTCTTGTTTATAAAGGGTCAGAGCAGGATCGCAGCTGCAGACGAGGAGAAGGAACCTCCTGGTCACAGGAACTACACGAGGATTGCGCTCGAGAAAATCAAGGGTGCATAGACCTCCATCAAGGATTGTCTCCAGTGACCTGTGTGTCTGTAACTTTGCCACCGCGCCGAAAGCGCCGGGATCCTTTGAGTAAGCTGTCCATCATAGTAGGGAAAGGGCGGGCATACGTTGCATACCGCTAGTGTATGTGTGGCGGGGCCAAACGAGCGGGGCTTCTAGGCCCGTTCACATGCCTCTTGTTTATAAAGGGTCAGAGCAGGATCGCATCGGCAGACGAGGAGAAGGAACCTCCTGGTCACAGGAACTACACGAGGATTGCGCTCGAGAAAATCAAGGGTGCCGAGACCTCCATCAAGGATTGTCTCCAGTGACCTGTGTGTCTGTAACTTTGCCACCGCGCCGAAAGCGCCGGGATCCTTTGAGTAAGCTGTCCGTCATAGTAGGGAAAGGGCGGGCATACGTTGCATACCGCTAGTGTATGTGTGGCGGGGCCAAACGAGCGGGGCTTCTAGGCCCGTTCACATGCCTCTTGTTTATAAAGGGTCAGAGCAGGATCGCAGCGGCAGACGAGGAGAAGGAACCTCCTGGTCACAGGAACTACACGAGAATTGCGCTCGAGAAAATCAAGGGTGCAGAGACCTCCATCAAGGATTACAGCTAACTTTACAGGGTGGCAATGGAGAGAAGGTACATATCCACGCTCACGAAGATGCCACCGTTTTGTGCAATACCTCTACTCAACTGGAGTACTTTCTACTGGCTAATCAGTAAGTGCTACCTCGTTGGGTAAATGTATAATGCCTTTCCTACACTACAGCTGCGTAAAGGACCAGAAGAATTGCAGGATCGCAGCAGCAGACGAGGAGAAGGATTGCGCTCAAGAAAATCAAGGGTGCAGAGACCTCCATCAAGGATTACAGCTAACTTTACAGGGTGGCAATGGAGAGAAGGCACATCTCCACGCTCACAATCCCGCCCTAGTGGGCATTCCTGCTGCACGATCACATGATCGTGCAGCAGGAATGCACAAAAGAGGCATCGGGGGAAAGGAAAACCCTTTTGAATCAAACCCCCCCTCCCCGAGCCAAAACTCACCTTATTTCCCGACGCGCTGGAAGCAAATGGCTTCCAGCGCGTCGGGGAAGAAAGGAAACCCTCAATGATGTCAGCGCGCCTCGCGCGCTGGCGTCATTGATGGGGGGCGGGGGCGGGGGGAGGCAGGGGAAGTCCTTCCCCTGCCTCCTAAAAAAACCCCGACGATCGGATTCCCACGGGGGAGCGCCAGCGCTTCCCCCGTGGGTGGTCTTATGACGAGCTGGACTCGTCATGAGCACACGAGCACTGTGTGCCATGACGAGTCCAGCTCGTCATAAGCATGGAAGGGGTTAATAGGATACTGCCTTTGTGCAGTTGGTTCATGTTTCAGATTTATTTTATGGAGAGGTGAGTCCTCATCCCATCCTACATGATTTTTATATAATGCTGGAGCCTGGGCCACTGCCCATTTTCTGGCATATGTATATTTTAGGTGAATTGGTATGTGATTGGAGAAGGCAGGCATAATAATGTCCTCGCCATGTGGGCACTCCCTGACAAATTGTGGTGGCCAGTCCTTTTCTGCTAGAAGTATGTCATAACCCTTTGATAGTCTTTCCCAAAAGAGTGCTTTAACCTGTCTAGGTTTGTCTCCCTCCATCCGGAGTGTTATGTCAAATAACTTTTGTGGAGTACTAACCCTGGTGTCTACAGTCTCTACTGTAATGTACTCATTCAAGTCCACTATCTCCAGAAGTTCCTTCAGGTTCTGGCGAGCTATTGTGACTTCTGCTGCACTGTCCAGCATTGTCTGAGCCCATTCTCAGTTCTTGAGTTGTGTTCTCAGTATTCTCGGCATGTCTTACTTTCAGACCTGCTACTTTCTTTTTGGAGAATTGAGGTTTTTCTTTAATTTTTGGAGCGTGTTTGTCGTCTTTCGATTTCACGCGTTCTTCTCTATGTTCTGTTCGTCCTCTTCTTTCCGAAGTCTGTGATGAGACCTGAAAGGGACGAGAGGAACGTGTATCAGTATCTTGATACCTATCAGGTTTTCTCAAATTATCCCTATTCCTGAGGTTATACCTCCTTTCAGAGGGCTCCTTTTGAGGAGACCTACCTCGAGATTGAGAACCTTTCTCATTTGAATTTTGTTTAGTAGACTCCCACTTCTTTTTAGAAGATGTAGGAGTTTGTTTAATTGAGTCCTTCTCAGGACTTTCAGATAGTTTCGGCTTCACTGGTCTTCCACCCAAACTATCTCTGCCTAATTCTGCATAAGATTGTTCTATTATTCTGGGTAGCTCTGTTTGATGTTCTGTAACATCAAATTCCCTTAATTTTTGTCGGATCGCCACTGCTGCTGCCTCCCCTTTAATATTAGATAATATTATTGTTGAGACCTGGTCGAAATTTTCAGTAATTTCATACCTAAGTTTAAAGCAGGCTCTGCCCCGTATTCGTTTTGAATTTGTTTTAGGACATCAGGTATTACCACAATCGATGGAATACCATGTGTTTTAGTATAGATGGCAGCAAAGACTGAGCCCCAAGTGGTGCAGTCTTCCAGTTGTGGTGTGATCCCCATTGGTAAACTAATGGTTAGGATTCTGTGTTTCTCATGTGGGCTAGTATTTGGAAATACTGCTTCGATTTGAGTAATTTTTTTGGGCTATCCAAAATGGAATTTGCTCCCGCTTAGTGGGCATTTTACCCATGACTGCGTATAGAGTCTGTGGTGTAATTTTTAGAGTATTCCCCTGGTGGGGGGTTTGATTTGGAATTGTTAATGGTGGTTGGACTGTAAAAGTCCGCATGACATATTGAACTAATTGTCTGTAGATTTTTATTAACTCTGTGAGTTGAGTAAGTAGTTCCTCATCTGACATTATTTCGATGTCGGGATGAGGTGTATAGCCGGCTAGAATCGGCCATGTTGCTCCTGGTCTACCTAGTGGACCGAGCCTGGTTATGTTTTTGTGATGTTTTAGGGCGCCTTTAAACCAGAGCTGATGCTCTTGGTATGTTAATGGAATTTCAATATCCTCGAAAGGAATGTATTCCTCTGGTGGTTCATCTTCTTTGTAGAAGTGAAATGTGTGAGTTACTGTATTGGATTCAGGAAATATTACCCATGAATAGAATACCTCTGTCTGAAAGGATTCATGTGCCTCTATCATGAAAACTGCTCTACCTCCTCTCGGTGATAGGCCATGTTTTATAAGTTTTAGAGTAATGGCTCTTCTTAAGTTTGGAGCGATGTAGATGACACCCTCCTCGGTTTCATTTAAACCTGTATTGTTAAAAAGTGCTGCTTGGGCTGGATCAGCCGCAGCTCCACCGTTTCCGGCGGGATTGTCCCCGTTTAAGGACATTTTGTTTTATGAAAAATGTAGAACAAGTTTCAAGGAAACAAAGATAAGGTGCACAATATTTTGGAACACTGTATCCTTCAACGTTGAGCTAACCAAACAGCTAATATATAGGGTACTACCCTATGTAGCCGTGGTGGATACTTAACCCTGCCCACTCCAGACGTCTTTAGGAGTATATGGGTAGGGGTCTCTGAGAGAAAAAGAAGAAGCACGGCTGAGTTACTCAGTATCTAACGTTGAATTACTGCCTTACCAAACGTTGGGCGCCATGTAGTGTAGCTCCTATTTCCCTAATAGGCTCTGCGCATTGGAATAATATATCCTATCGGTTTGACATAGGACTAAGGTCGGTATGTCCCTATCGAGTATATTAAACTTAATTACTTGTGCCAGCTAGCTCAGAGGTCACTAGAAACTTCTTGACGACAAGAAGGGAGTAGTTTCTGGCAGCCACAAAACATGACCACTGTGTTTCCCTTACAGAATCAGGACGTGTCCCAGAGTCGTAGAAACAATAGATAACTATTTCACTCAGCTCAGTCGTGCATGTCTAGTTACTCTCAAAGTTACACAGAAATAACAGACGGGCGTTTCAATAAAGGATTTATTGAACAGTCTTGTTTCTGTTGTAAGTTAAATGTGCTGTTACGATCACAAGACAGTATGCGAGATAAATAATGTACAGAGTGAGCAGTAGAAATAAATAATACTGCGTTAGCATTATCTTTTCAGCATATATGCATTTACATAAAATGACACAGCCTAAAAATGCGAGTACTCATACGATGCGTTTCTTGCCTAGTTCTACCCCAGTGTTCCTAACCTATCCTAGGTGTAGGGAGAAGTAGAAGTAGGTGATGTAATCCTGACTAGAGTATACTAAGAGTATGTTAAGCTTAGTATGCCAAGAGTCCAGTATGCCAAGAGTCCCTCTAGGTTCTAGTCTGCTCCATACCTGAAGAATGAGAGAGGTAGGAATCTCTTTCCCAGACTCGAACTCCAATACCATGCAAGGGAAGTTAGATCACTGGAAGCTGGACTCTCTGCGTGCAGGAATGACAGCGTCTTCTCAGTGCGTCCGGCCGTGAATCGGGCTCCTCTGAAGTCGAGGTCTCCTCTGATTTACAGGGGTTTGGGAAGGTATATTTATACCTGAAAATGTTAGCATTGACGTGAGTTGGGCAGCGAAAGACGTCATGAATGAACCCCTAAGGAATAATGGTTCATGCATAATATATGAGTCCTTGAAGAAATCAATAGTCCTGGGCAAGGGAAACTCCCGCAGCCTAAGGGTCTGTTTTTTTCATGAACTCGTTGTGAGGCTAGGGTGTACGGATGTCGGAATCCATGCCTGTATTTGGAGTGCATGGGTTATGCCTAAATAAGGTCTAGGATTTTATGCCTATATAAGGGCAAGGCGAATTGTGCCTATATAAGGACATGAGTCTGGAAAGCCCGTTTATGGACACCCTAGGAAATATACAACACCACATCCAAGTCCCCCACACCTGTCCTGGACAACACCATCACCCTGGCACCCCAGTCCCCATACGTACAACACAATGTGCAGGATCCGCTGGAGACCAAGCAAGGACCATACGCCCAAGCAGGATGCACGCACGTGTTGGGGGCAATACACAGCACGCGTAGTACCTGTTCCCCCTGGTGACACAGCACATAATCACCGCAACAGGAAGCACACGTCTCACATCAATGTGCAGGCAACAACAGAACACTGTGGAACCCCCAACAATGTCGCCTTCAAATACACAGCTAGTGTGCATGATACCTTCATCCTCTGACAGTCCATCATCAACCAGCGTTCCCAGGATGGCAACAAGGGAAATGCACAGCCCCTTGGCATCCTCCTAATGAACACCCCACACACCTCAACTCCACAACCATGCAACTCACAACTCTGGCAATGCACACGTCACAAAATCAGATACAACAGGCACAACAACATGCCCACCCACCAAACACGACAGAACAACTTACAATGCTCACATGGGCAAGCCCTGAACATGAGCCAGCAACGGCATGGCACCACAGCCACATAATAGCCGAATGTGTGGAGAGGTGGCAACCAGGCATGTGTGAAGGATGCAGTAGAAACATGATTGGGAAAGTACACAATGCCATGGGTGGCAGAGATGTGCTGGAGACACCGCAGTATGCAGAATACACCCCTATCCATGGCGACATACACCGCTGGTGTATGGAGTGTAGTGGACACCACCATGTCACCCCAGCCAGTGGGGGACATCGCAGAAATGTTGCCTGTTACGCCCCCCCTAAGCGTCACCTGAGTGGGATGGCTTGGCGTATGCTATGCCAGCGTAGGGGTGTGAATAAAAAGCACGTAGGCCTGGGCGTGGTCCTCTTCCTTAAAGACCCACATCTCTGCCAGGGTGGCGCCTCCCACCCTGCCACGAGGCCGACGCCGTCCTCGTGAGCGGAGCTGCCTGCGATGCTGTGCGCCTGCCGGACCTCTGCACGCTGGACCACGAACACGTCAGGCCCGCCCCTGCGCAGCCAGGCCACACTGATCACCTGCTGACACCTGCGTGTGTCAAGGAGGGCCCACCACGTGCTGGCGCAAGCTCCAAGCCCGAGTCCCGTGAGTTTGGCAGCCACCTCAGACCATTACGGCCTCCACGACATAGGCCCGCTTTATTCCTTTCTCGTTGACGTACTCCACTGCCGCCTTAGGCCTACTCTTCGGACCAGTAGGTCCCATATATGAAACTGTGTCCTGAGTCATAAATGGTAGTGACCCCAAATCCGGGCCAGCGGCCACGGCACCAGACCCCCCCGATCAGTGAGGCATAGTTCCATATGGGCATCTTGCTACACGTGGTGCCACTAACCCTGTTAAACGCCAGCCGGCAACATGTGGTGCCACTAACCCTGTTCAACACCAGCCGGCTACACATGGTGCCACTGAACCTGAACTACGCAGGCCCGTGGGGCCATCCAACCTATGCCGGCGACACTCGGTGAATGGGCCGTGCTGACCGCTGCCTCAGGCCTACACCACGGTCAGGTAGGTTACACATTTGGAACTGAGTCTTGATTACACCATGGCAGTGAACATTATTTAAGGCAGAGAACAATTCACTATACACCCTTCGATGTGGTGGCAACAAGTCTGTGCATGGCATCACAACCACACGTGTCTGTGGGCCTACGCGGACTACTGCCCTCGGCCTACGCTGCGCACGAGTGGGATCACAGATTTGGAACTGAACATCGGTAATTCAAAAGGCAGAATACATTTCATCGCACGCACGGAGAGGCGTAAGAGGATGACCCGCTGCAGTCCGGAGGGAACAGGATCATAGGTACGGAGGTGATTGAACTCTACCGACAACTGCCACTGTGTCACTAACGCTGTGCCTCGCGAGCCAAAGAAACGTGGCTGTGGGCCACTGCTGACCGCTGCCTCCGGCCTACACTGCGGTCCAGTAGGTCCCATGTGTGAAGCTGTGTCCTGAGTCATGAATGGCAGTGACCAGACGTCTACTGCAGGGGTGATCTCACTAAACTCCCTGCTATCAGTGAAGCAAACGAATGCATCACAAGCACACGACACGTGTCTGTGGGCCACTGCTGACCACTGCCTCCGGCCTGCACTGCGGTCCAGTAGCTCACAGAGTCTTGATTTGGCAATGTTGGAGTTCACGTCTGTGTACCGGCATCATCACAGACTGCATCCCCTCTCAGCACCTGTGCCACTAAGTGTGTTCCCCGACATTCATGGACACTCACTGGTGGTACATTGGTGGCATTTGAGTCAATGGAATAGGGGCTAGTTTTCATCCTCATGTAGCTGATACCGAATTGTTGGTGAAAACGAGGGTTGAGCTTTCTACTCCTCCATTTGCTGCTTCCAGATGACATCAGACCTTCCGCATCATGCCCTGGAGGACACCTTCCACTGTCCCCCGCAATCCTCCGCAACACACACCTCGGACATTGATGGGGACCCGCTCAGGTCGCATGGCCCATCTGACTGCACCGCAAGTCACTGTCCCGTGACTGGGTGCCTGTGCCGGCCACAGTGCATCCAGGGCCACTAACTCTGTGCTGCTCAGGCCTGGGACCCCTTCTTCTGAGACATTGAATGGCCTCTGTAGCGATGGCTTGGGGTCATCAACGCCATGTGTCTGTGGCCCCACGCTGTCTGCATCCTCTGGCCTCAACTGCGGGCCACCAGGGCCCACGCATAGCATCGAGTCTTGACCGGCCCGGACGTCGCATCACCGCAGGAGGCACACGCCACCACCGCAAGGACCACCTCCAACCACCAACTGCCTGAGTCGAACCGGTGGTCCTGACAGACCTACGGAGTTGCTCAGACATGTCGTGGATGGCATCATTGGTCTGATACCCTGCTCAGCACTCCAGGTGCCAGTGACTCAGTGCACCGCAAGCCATTGTCCATTACTGATTGAGTTTTGTGCTGTTGTGAGGTTGCGCAGCAATGTCACCTCATGCAGTGGGGAAGACCTGGGACTATGATGAGGAAGATGTGTCAAGTGTGCAGACGGGAGAAGGCACAGACAATGGGAGGGCAGGAGCCAACAGCCCCAAGGCAGGAATGCAGACTGGTGGTGGTAGTCAAGCTACACACCCGGATCAAATACTGGGTATTGCGCTGTGGACTGCGGACGCAACTGTCACCTCAGGCAGTGTGGGAGACCTGGGACGTTGATGAGGAAGTTGATGCAGGTGTAACACACCCCACTGCATCTGCATCAGGACTAACCCGAAGGGACACAATCCTAGCAATTTCTTCACATGAGCGCGCTCTTCTCTAGTGCCCCTACCTCAGTGCACTGCAACTCACGGAACCTCCTGACTGAATATTGTGTGACCTATGTCCTTACTCCGGATCCCTCCATGTTGCTCTGCAGTTGACTCTCTTATGCTGGTGTTTTCTGTTTCCATTACACTGGTGTCCACTGTTCAGGTTGTTGCCAGCAACAAGCACTCGGTGCGGGCTGGCTTATACTCACCCCACACACATCCAGCACAGGCGTCACTGTACATGTGGCCCTGCCAATAAATGGGCCGGGCGCACGTGCCCGTAGCCAGTTCAACATGATATGTGCATGTGTCCCTGTGGTCTTGTTGTATGCATGGGGGCCCTGGGCCCTACGATATTACATTGTGCTGTGTACAGCGGATGCAGACATGTCACCGCAGGCAGCGGGCTAGAACCTGGACATGTAGCTTTGTCGTCACCCACTCAATTCGTAAGGGGAGTGGACTGTGCCGTCGTACGCAGAGCCAACGTGGGTGTGTGACTGATATGTGCGTGCCCCTGGGCGTGGTTCTGTACTGGGTATGTGCATCTGCATGTGTCTCTATGGAAGTGTGGGTCTCCTTTGTGGGGTGTAGGTAGTCCCTGAAGGGTATTGGACACCCACGTATGTGTTCTAGTTCACATTCCATGGGTTCGGCAACACCTGCACCTGTTGGCTCACCTCCTTTTGGCATTCTGGCACCTGGCATTGGGGTGCCATGTGTGGGTCAGTGAAGTGTTGTGAGCCAGCCGTGATTGCGGGTGCTTCATGCTGTGTGGTCTGTTGCAGGGGCTGGGTTCTCCTCTGAGTAGCTTGTCTGCCCTGGTCCTGGTGGTGGGTTGTGTGGGATGTCCATGGGCTGTTGTAGGGCGTCGGTGTCGAAGGTGTGGTGTTCGTCTCCGGCATCACTGATGGGTTGTCTGTTCTGACCTGCTGGAGGTCTTGTTTGTCACTCTGCATTGTGAAGGGGAGGTGCATGTTGGCATTGTGTTGGTGCCTTGTTCTTGTCGACATGCAGACTGTGTGACAATGTACATTGTGACTGTTTGGGCGGTGGTGGCTATTTGAATTGGGGCAGTGTACATTTGGCCTACATGGCTGATGTGGGGTTGTAGCCATAGATATACATCTCACAGTTCCCTGCTCTTTCCAATGTGATTGTTCTATTTCTGCACCCGGGCGGACCCAGTCGTGTCCCCTGTTCTGCAGTGTGGGTGTTGCACTTTGTGCCACATTGTCATGGTATGTGCTGTGATTGCTATGTGTGTGTGCTGCAGTGTGCCACGGGGATGGGGGACATGTCCCTGGGTAATTTTGGGTGTGCAGTGTGCTACACCTCATTGTGCATGTGTGCCATTGTGCCCATCACGCCCCGTCCCCCCAGTCCCTGTTGGATCCTCACCTTGTTGTTGTTGTGTCAGGTCCTCTGGTGCTGTGTCCGTACTCCCTACTCCTTGCACCGTCTACACACTGATGACTGTGGCCTGGGTTTCCTCAGGCTCCTCATGTGGCGATGGACTGCCACCTCGTGTCACCTTTGCTGCCTTCCTGTTGGCAGCGGATTTGTACCTGGTTTAGGTTGTCACGTCCTGCCGGTGCCTCTTGGCCTCCTGGATTGGCCTCCTGGGCACTCCGACTGCATTCCAGGTGGTCTGCTTGTGGGTCAGTTGCTGGTAGTGTTCTGTCACCTCCGTGACGCTGGTCTTGTTTTCCTGCGGTCTGCACCCCGTCTTCCTCTCCCTTTTCTCCTTGGCCTTCCCCGACCCAGTTGTTCCTTGCTGGTGGTCTGTGGGGGTTGTGGGGTTCACGTTGACCTCTGCGCTGGGTCAGGGTGCATCCATGTTGCTACGTGCTTTGGCTTGTTTCTGGTGTGTTGTTTCTGTAGTTTTTATGGTGTAATTTCCCATCAGACGCGTGGGATTTGCAGGCCTGTGGCTTCTTTTCGCTACTTTTTGTACCACGATTGTCCTCATCGCATGATTTCTCACGTTCGCGTTTCGCGTTTTTTCGGCATGGCGTTGATATTCACGCTGACATTTGACGCGTTATCTGGTGACTATCGCATGCTACCGCCTTGTTGTGAATTCCACGTTGACACAGGGTTATTTTCCCGAGATGGGCTGCGATATTGAAAGTTGCGTTACGCTACTCTTGCTGTAGTTATCACACGTTCTTGTGAATATACCCCCAAGTCTCCCCTACATTGTAATAGGCCCCTTGGTGTTTAACCAAGGAATGACAGAGCGGATTTGCTGTAATTAGAAATCTGTTGCGTCTCAATAAGACCTATGTTGAATACTCACTTGGCAAAGGTTGTCCGTTTAATCATATATAGCTACTTATGGAAAACCCCTTAATTTTTAAACTGTTTGAAAGTACAGTCTTCATAAATGTTTTCTGTTTGCTTATAGCTGTTGGAGTGGAGGCGTTGAGTTTCAAAGGCAGAATAATATGGAAACTAATATTGACTCACTAAAATATTATCAAAATAATATTGATTACACAAATGTCGCTGTCCTATGCTCAACACAAATATTAAATCACAAAATATTGTCTTCTATTTAAATAAATACACAATGTCAAAATGTTGAAACACAAAATATTGACAACAACAAGATCACTACAAATAATCAAAAAATACTTTACATCACAAACTTTTTAAAGAATTAAATACATATACAGTAGCTTTAAATAAACAAAGCATGCAAACAAATTTCAAAAACATTAAAGCAACTAACATAACATCATTGGCACACATAGCAATATATTTTCACCAAATATTTACTAATAAAATAAACACATTTAAAACAAAACATTATTGCACCAAAATAAATATTACAACACATGTTAAAAATTAAATAACATATAATTAGTATTTAAACTATATGAATAATTCAACAATACAGACAAAAACACTAATTATTGTCCACAAAAAAAGTAATAAATGAAACGAAATTCAAACAACACACACAGTAGCCACTAAAATGTACTGTTAAACAATCTAGCTAATAAAAATATTAACATAATTAAGACAAAACTATTAAAAGAGCACAAAACCTCACTGTTTTTCCACAGGAAAAACCTTAACAATAGTAAGAAAATAACACTCTCCTGGACTGCACAAAAAAAAAACAAGACACATTCACAAGTAAGTTTAAAAATAAAATAAAGTACAATATAACCTAGAACATTTTAAGATGCAAATCTAAAAATACATTACTAAGCTCTCCCTTTGTTTCTATATGTTAATCCATGGATACTGAAGAAGCACTTCTTCAAAAACAAAGAACTTTCACAGAAAAATCCACCTCCACGCCTGTGAACCTGGACAAAAGCACTTTCAAAGTAAGTAAAATAGGCATAGGCATAAAAATACATTTGCCCCATATAGGTTAAACTTAAAGCTAACCCCGCCTCCAAAATGAACGAAATCTTTATTTGTAACATGCAACTAAAACAAAAAAAATTTCACCAATAGAAATAAAAAGCCCTCTTGAATCAAATCTCAACTATATCAAACATAAAAGGAAGAACATCAAGTACAACTTAAACTAACAGTATGTACGTAAGTATAACATGTAAAACATGTAAAAGCATGCTTTAATTATGTTAGCAACAAAATAAATGTTTTTAACATAATAATCAATTTTACATTTATGCTACTTTCAGATAGAATGGCAGAAAGAGCCACATATATCACATCACAGAAATGCAAACCATTTCTTTCGCACATGGGAATCACATGCAGCTTGGAAAGGACAAGCACTGAGAACGTGAATTAAAAAGTACAAAATATTATGAAAAGGTGTGTTGTGGGAGGGCTACCACAGAACAGTATTAAGCAAATAATGTCAGGTTACACAACCAGCCCCCAAATGTAACAGAGGTAGATCTAAGGTTTGTAATACAAGATTTAAAAGTTGCAAGCACTAGTTTCCAAGAGCCCACTACTAAAATTTAAAAAAACATACTCCCAAAATTATCAGAGCACATTACAGGTCAGCTACCAGACTAGCTTAAAACAATTACTATCACACATTAAAAGAGTCACAAGTCAAACCCCTTCTGCCCCTAGAAAATACCAAGGCATACAGATTCTAGAACTCCTAACCACTACACATAACAACAAACCCTTCCTCCTACACGACAGCCACAACAACAACAGAAGAATAATCATATTTGCAGCTATATAAAATGTCAATAAACTAAGTCAATGTGAACCTAGGTTGATGGGTGGAACTTTTAAAATTTGCCCTCCACCATTCACACAGATGTACAGTGTACCTGGTGAATATCTTAACACTAACATACCTCTCATTTATGCACTGCTGCCTGATAAACAAAGCACAACTTACTAAGAACTTTTAAACCACAACAAAGTAAAAACTTATAACTACTCTCCACACAAAATTATGACAGATTTTGAACAGGCAATGATACAAATAATACCTAAACTATACTCACGTACATCTATACAAGACTGTTATTACCCTTCAACCAAAACATTCGGAAACATCTGCAAAAACCCAGACTAAGGTCCATATTATGGGTACGGTAGTCCCAAGACCGCCGTACCCTTGGTGGCAGTCCAACTGCCACAACCTTGGCGGTCTGACCACCTGATTACGAGTTTGGTGGTCAGACCACCATCAGCCAGACACAAGAAAGTGGTGGTCTGCGGTTGTGCTGATTGCTACCTGCCTTTTCAACAAGTTTTTCATAGCAGCATCCCTGCCATGAAAAGGTCGGGAGAAAGGCAGTCAAGGGGCCCCAAACAGGGGCCCCAGAGCATTTTAGCCCATGGTGGGTGCATGGGGGCACATGTTGTTCCTGCCTCTGCTTGAGCTGTCTTGCATGACTTGTGTGCCATGCATGGTTCATGGTACACAGTGCACCAACGTGCAAGCAGCACTGCCATGGACGGGCCATATGCTACAGGCTCTCTATGAGCAGAAGCATGCCACCACGGTGGCACTGCCAACACAACACCGCCAGCCCAGCAGTGTCCTCATAATACAGCAGTCAGGATGCAACTGGCTTGGTGGCCTACTCCCAACTGACGGAACTCAGACTGCCAAACTAGTAATCGTGCCCTAAGAGTAGAATATGCAACAAGCAGCTAGTTTGGCTTTGAAATTAAAAAGTTAATAGCGCTAGCACGCGTACAAAAAAATGTTTACTAATGAACTAATTGGAAGAGACTTCAGTTGGCAGACTGCAACCGCTTTGGACACGGACCCCAACCCAAATGTCAAATACCATGGTGGAAGGCCTTACGACAGCACCATAGCTCAGCAAACCAAAGCCAACATTGTAGTAGAAGTATTGCACAATGTCTTCCAATATGGGATAATAGGAAGAACTCAATCAACACTCGACTAATTCATAGAAGCCCTTAAAAAAGAACTAAGCTACCAACAAGAGTAGAATAGTCAATAAACCAAATAAAACCTAAAAACTAACTAATTAAACCAGAGAAATGTATGAAAGGATACAATTCAAACTCAGACTCTTTGTAAATAAAGGAATTCACTACCTAGATATGATAGCTAAATCGCTATTAGAAGCCACCTATCTAACACCTAAAATAGAACAAAACTTAACACTGTTAACATAAACTATTATCAATAAATATTAGAATAAATGTCTTTATAAATCTGTCAATAACAAAAAATATATTATTTAGTGGAAAAATAGACTAATTAATAAAAATAGCCTATTTTAATATTTAACTAAATATTCCTAGGAGAATGAAAAATATATAATATATAATTAAAAAAATATTTCAGTTGCAGTAAAAGCAAAATAAATACGCATATTAAAAAATTGCATTTCCCTCCCACATAAATAAAAATATCATACTTACAAATTGCATACTGGAAGTTCTTGATCCACCACCACGATGCAACAATCTAATCCACAAAAAAGTAAAAAATAAAAAGTAAGCAGCCCAAAAACAATACAAAACATTAACGGTCCAAATTAAATCTACCGAAGCAATCCACAGTCATTTGAAACCATAAAAAACCCTGAAGATTTTAAAGTGAAAAACACTTCAGGAAATCAAAACAATCAAAGGAAATCAAAAAATAATATTGGCTTAAATTACATCAATTTAATTTCCTTTAAAAAAAACATTAAAAATCAATTCTCACGTTCCACTCCAACTTCGCAACCTGTAAAAAAAGCAACATACCCACCCATCCCAAATAAAATACAAACATAACATTACAACTCTATAAACATAATACAACATATAACTATATATACAATAACTTGCTACTACTACTACTACTACTAAACTATTGTTAGGCCTACTGCATTAGAGTACACAATGTAACACAAACTACAACTAAACAACCTTACCAAATAAAACGAATACCATAACCGACATTAACCAGATGTACTCACACCCCCCTCCTCTAAAACCCTAAAAAAGGTTTTTGCACAGTCAATTTAACAGCAACAGGGAAACACATCTGATATGAATGAAATCAAGATCTTTGTGCTCAATCCAAATTTCAGCATTAACTGTGCGTTTCAGTCTTAAAAGTCTACGCTTTCATGCTCTTAATTATCTTTAGAATTGCAGTTCTTTTCAATGTTGCCAAAGCTTTGGTTATGTTGGTTTGCACTCATTCGCAGTCTTTTTCATTACATTCTATGGGTACTGCTGCATTTACTGTTTTGGTACCCTCTCTCACTTTGGCTTTTTTCTCTTGTGTTTCTTTGCAGGTAGAAAATTGTTTGACCATACCAATGAAGACCGCCAGGAGTGAAGTTGCCAAACTGGAAGGGTGGCGTCATTGTGAAGAAGGTAAATAGTGGGATCCACGATGGGCTTAAGCCCTGTGCTGTTGCTTCAGAAGGCTCTAATGAAGCCAAGCAGCACTTCTGGTTTGGGGCATGGCCCTTTATACCAAGCCCGAGCAAGATGGCTGTTGGGTCACATGGTTCTGCCTCATAAGAAGCCATGAAGCTTTCAGAGTCCATGCCCCTGAGTGGAGGCCTTTATATACCTTTAGAGAGTTTTCCAAGGGATGTGGCATGCACAAAGAGCATGAAAAGAGACTACCTGGGGATTAATAGAGGTCACCTGTATCACAGAGGGTTGAAGAATCATTGGAGACCGGTACCATGGGGGAATTGGCAAGACAATGCAGAGTTCCTAAAAGTTATCATATACAGACTAAAAAATACATAAAACACAGTAACATTAAGATAATATTAAATAAATAACTACATTTATCACATATTACAAAAAAGGAATATTTAAAAATGTAACTTCAATTTCAAAATCTATTACAATTCAAACATTAGCAAAAACAAAATAATTTAGCTTCACATATATGTTTAAAAATTTAAATTTCAAAATGTTACAATTACTAAATAAAAATGTCATCAATAAATTTAAAACAAAAATAATATTTAAACAAACATCCTCTAAAAATCACCCCTGCCCCCATAAACTTAACATCCTGCTTATAAGAATGTCAGTAACATTTATATTTTTATTTAAAATGTAAGAAAGATATATTTTAAAATTAAATGCATGAATATAAAATAAACTTTTCAAAATAAACATTTATTAAATCAAACTGTTTTAAAATTAAATGCATAAAATACATTTCACAACTACATTTGACATTATAATCAATGACACTATAGTAAACTATATATTTTACAACAATATTAAAAACAATATAAAAATGGTATACTAAACTTAAATAGTTATATTGCAATATTCCTGCAAAGATATTTCTGTATGACAATATTTTTGGGGGATATTCTGTGCAAACAACTGCCCTAAGGCTAGATTTGGGTCTACAATTGTTTAGTTTAGTAAGTGAAATTTTAGGTGTGAAAAATGTAATATCTCACCAGGCACAAGTCAAAATCAGAGATTGTGGAAATTTTTAAAGATTTATTTTTAAGAGGAACACAACCAGCAAAAATACAGAATGGTCAAGCTACTAACCTCTTTGCAGTGGGCTAAAATTTGACCTGTAAAACATTTTTAGGGAAGATCCTCTTATTGAGCTAAAAACAAAATTCCTTGGGAAGA
Organism: Calotriton arnoldi; assembly: GCA_963921515.1. Lineage (NCBI taxonomy): Eukaryota > Metazoa > Chordata > Amphibia > Caudata > Salamandridae > Calotriton > Calotriton arnoldi. The sequence continues at coordinate 189,816 of CAWUFW010012913.1, forward strand.
AAAGCAAATGGAATTGGTTTTTAATTCAAATAAAGATTTTATTAACCCCTTCGGTGCTCATGACGAGCTCAGCTCGTCATGCTGCGCAGTGCTCGTGTGCGCATGACGAGCTGAGCTCGTCATGAACCCGTTCACTCAATGAAACGCCCCGCACAGGGCGAAAATCGGCCGCGCACCGAAGGGGTTAAAGGAAAATCATCTTCAACATACTTGTAGGAAAGTGCCTCTTTTGCCATGAATAGCCCCCACTTTTTGCCTAATATCTGATGTAATTTCAAACTTTAAGTGCCCTGAACCCCAGCTAATCAGGTTCCCAGTGCCGGATCTCCTTTCCCTAAAACTCTACCACAATTAGCACAACTTCTGTTTTCCCTGTAAGCCCCAGTAGATGGTAATCCCAGTACCCGGGGCATGGGAACGAAGAAGGTCCCCTAGGGACACCTCACCCAGACCCGGCGGTGGTGCTATCACAGGCTGCATGTTCAGGAGCAGGACAAACCGAAAAGTCAACATGTCACACAGCCCTCTGCACCATGCCACCCTTACACTGCATAAGATATAGGTAAGCCACCCCTATGGCAGGCCTTGAGCCGTAAGGCAGGATGGACTATATCCTATGTGTGGGCATATCAGCATGAGCAGATATGCCCCTATAATGTCCAGCCTATTCTGAGATATTGTAAGTGAACAGGGAAGTCAAAAAGAGTGCATGGGCTGGATACTTGTCAACATGATTTTCCTAGCTCCCTGATAGCTTTACTGATTTCTAAGATGTTTGATACCGAAAACTAACCCTGGGCGGTGAACTACGCTACGCTCGCGGAGTTTGCGGAGTTTCGGTAACTTCGCGATTCGCGTATAACGCGAAGTTACCGAGCACTATGCAATTTGCAGCGTAGCGTAGCTGTTTTTCTTCTTCACGCGTTCAAAATGCGTTGTCGCGCGCGCGGTAACGACCTACTGTGATTCTGCGTTCGCCAATGCGATTTCCTATCCGTTCGCGGGCGCCACGAGATTTGGAATCCGGCTGCACGATCCCGCGAGAGTGTGCGAACGCGAACACGTCATTCGGACGCGCGATCTGACTTCCGGCAGCAGTGTTGGTAAGATCACGATCCCGAACACGAAGAAACTACAATCTGGTGAAGAATATCTCTCGAGCATCATAAAACCTTCTCGCAAATGATTATTTTGCTCCAAAAAACTCCTCAGATTGTGATTTGGCTGTAGTTTTTTGTGCAAGGAGTCCTTTTTCTTTTTTTACTTTTTTTTTCAAGAGGAAGGAAGTGCCCCTGAGTCTTCAACTTCCTGTTCCTGTCCAGCAGGCTCCTCCCAGTGCTTTGTCCATGTGCTGTTCACTTTCATTTGGATTTGGAGCTGGAAGGATCACTTTTTGTGTCTGTCTGCTGCATCATATCATTGGACTGGATTTGAGGACTTTTGGATTTGAGATTTTACAAGTAAGTTGGAGAATTGGTGTACTTGTTTGTTTGATTGGGGCTTGTTTGTACCTACATTTTTGGGGGATTTTCATCGTTTTTATTAAAATTTATTGTTGTGGCCTGGGTGGCCTGTAGTTTCAGTAGGGGCCTAGTTGTTTTTCTTTGATTGAAATTTCAGCCAGTAGGCCCAGAGGTACCCATGGGTGCATGTTTCTGTGGGGTCTGTTGAATTTAAACATCATGTAGGGCATGGATGGCATTGGATTGAATTGCTAAATGTGGTTTTTGGGGTGTATTTCACTTTTTGGGTGTGTTAATAAATAAATACCTTTGTTGGATGTGTGTGTGTGCTTGTTGTGTAACTTTCCAACCTTTCGTAGCAATGTGGATTTTCCTTTTTGCATTTTTGTATTAAAGCTGTGTTGTTTAGCTGGTCATATTAGGCCTGCTTGAGTTCATTGTTTTCCATGGCCTGTTGTGACTGTGAGTGACCATGTGGCTTGGGGCCATTTTGTGGTGGTAGTAGTTTAGTAGTGTGCTGCTTTTTCCATATAGGCCTGCATGTCTTTTCTTTGTTCCCCTTGGCTTATGCTTGTTGTTGTTGTGGCCTGGCCATGTGGGTGGCGTCCATTTTGTGAAGGCAGGCAGTGTGCTTTTGCCATAGGCTTGCATTGTCTGTCTTCCATTTCTTTTTGTTGTGGGTGGCTAGCGGCCATTTTGTGGAGCCATCCAGGCAGTGTGCTTTTGCCATAGGCCTGCATTGATTGTCTGTCTTCACTTTCTTGTTATTGTGGGTGGCCTGGCCATGTGGGTGGCGGCCATTTTGTGGAGCAAGGCAGTGTGCTTGCTTTTGCCATAGGCTTAAGCTTGTGGCCTAGTCTGCCAGTAGGCCCAGAGGTAGTCATCATGGGTGCATAAAAACTGTTTCTGTGTTGTCTGTTGAATTTTAACATCATTTAGGGCATGGATGGCATTGGATTTAATTGCAAAATGTGGTTTTTGGGGTGGTATTTCAGTTTTTTGGTGTGTGTTAAATAAATAGGCCTTTTCAGCCAGTAGGTAACCCTGGGCGTTCAGCTCGCGGACTTTTGGCAACTCCGCACTGCGCGACAACGCGAACTTACACTTTTTTTCTTCTTCGCGCGCTCAATATGCGTTTTCGTGCGCGCGATAACGACTTTTTGTGACGATCGCGATGCCGAACACGCAGAATTTACAATCTGGCAAAGAATATCTCTCGAGCAGCATAAAACCTTCTCGAAAATGATGATTTTGTTCAATTTGCTCAAAAACTCCTCAGGTTGTCATTTAGATGTAGTTTTGTGAGCAAGGAGTCATTTTTCTTTTTTTTACAATTTTTTTAAAGAGGAAGGAAGTTCCCCAGAGTCTCCAACTTCCTGGTCCTGTCCTTTGTCTTCACTTTCTTGTTATTGTGGGTGGCCTGGCCATGTGGGTGGCGGCCATTTTGTGAAGCCAGGCATTGTGCTTTTGCCATAGACCTGCATTGTCTGTCTTGTCTTCCTTTTCTTGTTGTTGTGGGTGGCCTGGCCATGTGGTGGCGGCCATTTTGTGGGACCACCCACTGTGCTTTTGCCATAGGCCTCCAAGCTTGCGGCCTAGTCTGCCAGTAGGCCCAGAGGTAGTCATCAGCATGGGTGCATAAAAACTGTTTGTGTTGTCTGTTGAATTTAAACATCATTTAGGGCTTGGATGGCATTGGATTGAATTGCAAAATGTGATTTTTGGGGTGGTATTTCAGTTATTTGGTGTGTGTTAAATAAATAGGCATTTTCAGCCAGTAGGTAACCCTGGGCGTTCAGCTCGCGGACTTTTGACAACTCCGCACTGCGAGACAACGCGGACGTACACTTTTTTCTTCTTCGCGCGCTGAATATGCGTTTACGCGCGCGATAACGACTTTTTGTAAAGATCGCGATGCCGAACACGCAGTATTTACAATCTGGCGAAGAATATCTCTCGAAGCAGCATAAAACCTTCTCGAAAATGATGATTTTGTTCAATTTGCTCAAAGAACTCCTCAGGTTGTCATTTAGATGTAGTTTTAGAGCAAGGAGTCATTTTTCTTTTTTTTACAATTTTTTTAAAGTTGAAGGAAGTTCCCTAGAGTCTCCAACTTCCTGGTCCTGTCCTTTGTCTTCACTTTCTTGTTATTGTGGGTGGCCTGGCCATGTGGGTGGCGGCCATTTTGTGAAGCCAGGCATAGTGCTTTTGCCATAGGCCTGCATTGTCTGTCTTGTCTTACTTTTCTTGTTGTTGTGGGTGGCCTGGCCATGTGGTGGCGGCCATTTTGTGGGACCAGCCACTGTGCTTTTGCCATAGGCCTCCAAGCTTGCGGCCTAGTCTGCCAGTAGGCCCAGAGGTAGTCATCATGGGTGCATATGTGTTGTCTGTTGAATTTAAACATCATTTAGGGCATGGATGGCATTGGATTGAATAATTGCAAAATGTGGGTTTTTTGGGGGTCTATTTCACTTTTTGGGTGTGTTAAATAAATGCCTTTTTTGCGTGTGTATGTGTTGTTGTTGTGGTTGTGTAACTTTCCAACCTGTTTTTAGCCATGTGGATTTTAGTTTTTGCATTAAAGCTGTGTGTGTTGTTTATCAGGCATCCTTTGTCTGGCCATATAGGCCTGCTTGAGTTCATTGTTTGCCGTGCCTTGTGCCTGTGAGTGACCATGTGGCTGGGGGCCATTTTGTGGTGGTAGTTAGTAGTGTGCTGTTTTTGCCACATCGGCCTGCATGTCTTTCCATTGTTCCTCTTGTCTTACTGCTTCCAAATCCATCCCCATTGCCAGCTGCAGCTCCCTGATGCTGCATCCATCCCACGTGATGCACAAATTTAGGCCAAACAGGCTCCACTACATTTTTGTTTTTGTTCTTTGCTATTCTTATTCTTCCATAGTGTACACAGTACACCAGGAAAGCCCTGGCCTTGTTGTCAAAGTCTCATAAATGGCTACACTGTTGTAGTTCACTGAGTTTCTAAAATTTAATAATTGAGACAACCACACACTAAGTTATATATTATATTAGTTTGATTTGTGCTATCGTTTGACTGATGTTCTTCTGGCTTTTTTGCTTTTAGGTGCACAAAAGACTGAGGAGGAGGTGTGTCATCATTGCCCGTTGTACTGCCAGACAGACGTCCTGCTGCTGTACACGACATGACGTGTGACCTGACCAGACATCTCTGCAACTTGTGCAACTGAGTGCTGCTGACATCTGAAGAAGATGGGCCCAAAGAAAGCAGGTACCAGGTCCTCCAGTATCAAGAATGTTGCTATTGAGAAGAAGGAACAGAAGAAGGAAGTGACACTTAAGTCTGGTGTGCCGCCCAATACCTTTTTGGGGAGAAAAAAAAATTACGCCTGCAGCAGCCTTGTCCGGTGGGCAAGCTGGGGGCAGCACCTCTGCATCAGTGGGCCCAACCCACCAACCCAGGCCCAAGCACATGAGTGTGGAAGAGGTAGCCAGCCTAATGGTGGAAAGCAGTGATGCTGAGCCTGAGATAAACTTATCGCTATCTCAAAGTAGTACCCAATCAACGCAGGAGGAAACACAGCAGATAAGTGGTCAACAACAACAGCTGCAACCACCGCCCGCAATAGTAGTTGTTGTTCCTTCCGAAGTAGGGGCAGTTCAGGAAATTGAGCCTCATGCAGAGGTAGAAGAAGAGGAAGCCACTCATTCAGAAGATCCATTGTCTTCCAAATCCCCAGCAAGGAAAAGGAGGGTTAGTCCATCAAGTTCTTCGCCAAGCCCCCCTTCTGATGATCTAGATGACACTTGGAAGCCACAAACTGAGTCTGAGAGGGAGACACGTCCCAAGACCAGGCTAGGGAAAAGGAAGGTTCCAGAAAGCCTTACACTTATGGAGGTCGATGTAGAACAGCAGGATGATGATGATGAGCCAGTCATCACGAACATCACTTCCGGCCCGAGGAGATGGAGACCAACATTATTACCCTATCCAAAATCGCTGCGAGGGATGTAGCACGCATACCTCCACAGGTAACACCAACATGACCTACAGCTTCCATATTTGCATTAGCAAAGGCCCGGCAGCGACCTACATCCAGCACAACCACCACCTCAGTAGAAGTAGGTAGGGGTACAGCACAGAGTCAAATTCAACCCACACCCTCCAGTTCATCCGGCATTGGAAGTGGCACCTCCAGCAGGAGGCAAAAGTTAAGCTCCCCAGTTTGGGACTTCTTTACGGTTAGCGAAAAGGAGGAGAACATTGCTATATGCTCCATTTGTAATACCTCTGTTAGTCGGGGTAAGCTTGGTGCAAACTATGGTACCGGAGGCCAAATAACCCATCTGAAAAAACACCACTTGATCAGCTGAGAGGACCACCTTCGCGGCATAAAAACTGCAACCATTGGTGTTGGTGGGGATAAACGAGTAGAAGATCCGATCACGGTGGAAGAGGAAGGACAGGGAGATATTCTCTCTGGTAGTGCTACACAAAGTAGCCCTGTCCCCAGCAGTGCAGTGTTATCGTCGCCCACATCTTCTTCAGCAACATCTCAGTGGCACAAGAGTAAGAGTCAGCCTGAGACAGCAAGGAGTACCGCAATGAAAAAAGTGCGTTGTTGAGCCTAAGAGAAAGGAAAACCATGCAGCCTACCATTATCAGCATGTTTGGGGGAGGGGCAGTACGAACGCAACCACCCAATAGCACGTTTGTACAATGCGAAGCTGGCTAAAATGTTAGCACTGGACCTTCTCCCTTTTTCTTTTGTTGAAGGGGTGGGTTTTCTGGAATTTGTGACAGCCATCTGCCCAAAATGGCATGTTCCCAGCCGCTACTATTTTGCCAGAGTTGCTGTTCCAGCACTACATCACGACGTGCTGGAATTGCTTGGAAAAGCCTTGAAGCAGAGTGCTGTTCATAGTATCCACCTGACAACAGACATGTGGACCAGTTGCCAAGCCACTGATTACATGTGCATCACTGCACACTGGATCTCTTTTGCGGGGGTTAGAGAACAGATATCTGCTGGTGTTGACGCTGCTGAGATTTTTCATGCCACTCGCAAACATGCAACTGTAGCCATGTTTGCCATGGAGAAATCTCATTCTGCTGCAAACATTTTGGAAGAGTTTAACAGCAAGGTCTTTGAGTGGCTGCGACCAAGAGGGCTTAACATTGGTTTTGTTGCCACAGACAATGGCAGTAATGTAGTTAGGGCCATGCAAAATGGTCGCTATTTCAGGGTCCCGTGTTTGGCACACTGCATTAACATTGTTGTTCAAGACTTTCTGAAAAATGAATACAAAGTCAGCAACTTACTGGCCACCTGCAGAAGAATATGCACACATTTCAGCCATTCTTTTAAAGCCCGGAAGCAGCTGAGGGTCATTCAACGTGAGCGTAAAATGCCAGTCAAAGCACTCATCCAGGAGGTGCCAACACGTTGGAACTCAATTTATTACATGCTTGATCGTCTGTTTGAGCAGTACATACCACTCAATGCTTATGTCATGCAAAGATTAGGGGATCCTACTGTGAGAGGCATGACCGTTGAGATGGGACCTCGTTAAATGCCTGACAGAGATGCTATTTCCTTTCGAGATCTTCACACGTGAAGTCAGCAGGGAGGACTGTACTATGGGCCAAGCTATCCCATTGTTGCACATGCTAGAGCAACAGCTGAAGGAGGTGTCTGAAACGTATGCAGGTGTGGATGACAAACAAAATGCATATCATTTGGCGGAGTCCTTAGCCGTTTGCTTATCTGAAAATACAAGGATTCAAAATAAAATTGTGTCAGATCCACATTACATTACTGCCACAATTTTGGATCCACGGTACAAAGTATTTCTGAACAGTAAGGCAGTAATTCCTTTTTCAAAAGTGGATGTTGCCAAGTACAAAACTTTGATAGCTCAGCTAGCCATTGACTTTGAAAACGAACATCTGGTAATTACAGGCCCCCGCCCCAGGCCATTACAAGTACTACAGGGCATCCAGAGTCAAGTTCTACTTCGAGCCTGAGGGCAGTGTGTTTGCCTCCCAGCAGTCACTGACACCAACACTACCAATAACATCAACAACAGCAAGAACAGGATCATCCACAGTACAATCGGCAACTGATTGGTTTCTACGGCAGGGGTATGGTAAGTCCAGTGCTGATGCAAAGGCAAAACAGGCCGAGCACATCGGAGCACCCCTGAGCATTGAGCGGACGGTCCAGGTCTATCTGGATGACCCAACAGAGGTCTTCATGGATCGAAACCCATTGGTGTATTGGTATGGGAAAAGAAGCCAATGGACAGTGCTCAGCAGGCTGGCGATAAAGTATCTGGCTTCCCCTATTGCAAGTGTCTCTTCTGAGCGTGTTTTCAGTGCTGCTGGTGCCATTGTAACTTTGAAAAGGACCAATGTCTTGCCCAAAAGCGTGGAGAGGTTAACCATGGTCAAAATGAATCAGCACTTTATACCACCGGATTACAAAATACGTGAATCACAGCAGGAAGAGGAGAGCGACTTCGATGACGTAAGTAGTGGGTTACAGGACCTACTTCTGTCCAAACCACCAGAGTTTGAGGACGAGCTCCTGTTCCCTGACAACTAGGCTTTCAAATTGTTACTTTCTTCCTTACTTTATTTGTCTGTGTATCTGTCTTTCTGGTTCAAATCAAATCACAACAAATCCATCACCACCGTCTTCTCTTTTATTTCCCTATTGGAGTTGCACGTCTGTGCATTTAACTGTCCACTCCTCAGAGTCCTGCTCCATCTTCCTGACTCGCCCTAATTACATTTCCATCGAGCCAGACATTGGAGTACAAGAAATGTTGCCTCTAACAGTCCCTCCATAAGAAGTGAAACGTGACTATAGCTATCACCCGTTTTGTTTCCGAGCCGAAACTCATCACTGTCCGAAGGCTATCGCCTCTGCAGGCATCCACAACTCTTCACTGTCAGAACTTGGGCAGGCATCCAAAAGTAAACTCATCACTGTCAGAAGGCTACAGCCTCAGCAGGCATCCAAAGCTCATCACTGTCAGGACAGAAGGTACTTGGCAGAGAAAGACAAGACTCTTCGAAGAAACTTGCTGACATTTCTGCAAACTCAATTGACCAGCAATGACCGCTACCCAGGCCGCAGCCCATCACAGCGCTGACCATGTGAACCAACTTAAACTGTGACAAAGTGCCACAGATGAATAAGACGAAAACCGAAATAGCGACTACCAACACTCAAAATGAATGTGGAGTAATAATGAGGCCACTGCCTCGTTAAAAAAAAAACACACACCTGTCAGAACTATGCATCTGATGATCTGACAGCCAAAGAGAAGAGCAAGACAGGTAATAATGATGGCATGCATTGGATGCTTGCTGACTCTGAGCGATTGCTGTTGTTTGTTGTGTTGATGTTGTGCATGAAGTCGAACTCTACTAGTTAATCTACAAAGTGAAAGTGACTCAAGTGACAATCAATGTTTCCCTTCTTGTTGTTTAATAACCAAATTGTACTCCTACTACTGCAGGTGCAGGCCAATATCTGTTGCAATTTTTTAATATGGAATATGGACTTAATCGGAGACTAGTCACTACAGACTGAGTTGGAGTTGGACAACACGTACCACACCATGATGATGACCATACTACCTTTGCACGCAGTCAGTCAGTTGGATCGGAGATGATTGATGGAATAACTGCGTTTCATGAAGTGGCATAAAAGGTAAACACAACAATTCAACAGGAAAGTAAACACAGCAGACCTACATGTCCATGTAGTGGTGGAGTCGAGTGTAGTCATATGACTGACAGCGGCGCATTGATTTAGTCACTTAATTTTGAAAATGCTAGGTTGATGTATATGCCTTTTGAGTTTTGTCTGGCTCTTTCAAAATTTAAGGTAAATGGAGGTTGGGTCACGGCCTGGTGCCGTGGGCCTGTTCTGTCCTGTTGTTGTAGCTTAATGCTGTAAACAGAATAGACACGATGTATCCAAGCCGCCTCAGTCTGAAAGTGTTCTCTCTTCTCTTCTTGGACTCCACCGTAATTGATGCTTTTTTTTTATTCATTGATTTTTCAATACCCCTTTTTCCATCTACACTTACAGGCCGGCCTTTACCCAGTGCTATACTGGGAGAAACAACTCACACTTACCTTACCAATCCGCATCAGGCAGGCAGTGGCACCCAAGATTGATGTGCGGAGCGTCCATGGAAGATAGGACCAAGAGGAATGACGAGATTCAACTCCACAATTTGACCAGGATAATATAGTAACTTTAGTATCATTCATCATTCGTCTTTTAATTAATTTGATTCCTTTTTTCTCTTCAATCATTACGACTGTGTGTTGTGTTGTTGCTTGTTTGCTAATTGATCCCTACAACTATTTTTTAATTTTCTTTGCTATCTTTAAAAGTAAGCCCGGTACAACATGTAATTTGGGTCTCTCTGAGGGCATACAGGCAAGGCAAATTGCATAGAATATACTGCTGCCCTGTACTGTCTAATTGTCTAGGAGTAGTTAGTAAGTACTACTCATTAACCATCAAGTTATCTTCTTCATCATCATGCATGCATTTCCTTTTTCTCCCTTTATAGATTTATTGGATAAGATCATGGTCGTCTGCCAAGATTGTGCTTTGCTTTTGTTGTGTCCATGCGTACTGTTTTTCTTTGTCAAACCTTTCCCCAAACCCCCTTCCCATCCATTCATCAAACCCTAACCCTTTTCCCCGGGCTGTGATTTATATTGAGGTGTGATGTGACTACATTAAATGTACACCAATTGATCACACGCTTGCTGGGGCAGATGTGGTGAAAGCAACACTAATTCAATTTCAAGGCAGGGCGAGGATCTTCTTCTGCTTGCCCACCCATGCTCAGTCTATGTGCAAGCCAATTTTTTTTCCAAAGGGACCTAATACATCATAATTAATTGCAGGCATTGATTGGATTCATCATCAACATCCTACCACACAGCAGTAAAGGTTACGAATTATGATTGTGTTAAGTTAAGTGACTCACTCGACACAACAGTTTGTAACTTCTTGTACTAGGCTGTCCCCGCCACCATTATGTTTTATTTTACTTTAGCAGTTGCAATATTGTTTGTTTGGCAGTCTTCTTCTGTACTGTACTTTACTTCGTTCTACTACTCCTCCCACAGTCTCTCTCAGGCAAGTGACTGTCTCTTTTTTATTTTTTTTGCAAATGCTACTGCCAGTGTCTACTACTACCACCACAACCATGGCATCTTCTCCATTCTCTTGGGAAACCATGCAGCCATCGCTGTGCCAAACTTAATCATCATCAATCACAGGTAAGATAAGTTTGGTGGGAGGTATAATGGACTAGGAGGAGAGACTGACAGTACTAGTAGGACAAATAACTCAGTGAGGGGTACCGCATCTATCTGTTTGTGTGTTACATAATCAGCAGATTATTTAAATCAAACACTGGCTGCGGCCCTGCAGCAGCAAGGAAACGATGTGACGTAAATTCGTAAAACAGTAACCCCCCCACAAAACATTAACATCGTATGTTTAAGTATAAATATAATTTATTACCCTAACAAAAATAAACTATCCCACACCTGACCCACCCCTCTCCCTAACCCCAACCAATGTCCAAAACGAAAAAGTCCAAACAATGTCCATAAACCCCAACGCCCAATTCCCACCCACCAACAAAAGGAATAAAAAGGGGCAATCCAACGGGGTCCTACATAGTTCTTAGATTCGGCGGGCTTTCAGGTGTTTGTCCACGAGGACCTTGACCCGCTCCTCTAGTTGCTCCTCTAGGCGTGAAATCCGGAGGAGCATCTGGCAGCGAAATGCCCTGCAGTGGCATCCAGGGTGGGGGGCAGCAGTGCTGGCGGTTAAGGAATTGTGGTGGCGGGCGGCTGCCTGACCACGGCGCCGTACCACTGGAGGTGGGGCCTGGCTGGGGCCCGGGGCATTGAAGGAGGCTGCAGCTGCTGCCGCCTCCTCCTCCTCCTCCGCCTGAGCGACCAGCCGCCGGTACTCTTTGCAGATGGCCTCCAGTTTCCGTTGCCGGGCCCTGGCTGCCAACTCCTTCCGTGATGGTTTTTCTTGGGAAGGAGTATCTATATCAAGAAAGAAAAAGAATATTGTTGTAACCAAAACTCTTAGCAAAACAGTAACACAAAATTAATTCAACACATAGTGGCACAGTAGCACTAGCAAGCACAGTACATAACATTTGTGGTAATAATCTATCCTCCTACTTCCTCTAACATTTGTGGGAGTTTCAGGCATTATACTAGCACTATGGACTCCAGTACACCAGTCTTCTTCTTATCTCTAGTTTAGCGAAATTACATAACCTGGTTGTAGCCGGCATGCCAGCTCAGTCAGCTAAGCTTGCACCCAAGACAAACATACTAGTCATGACGCAGACTCACGTTAGTTTTATTTACTACTGTCTGCAGGTGGGGAAGCTCGTATTTTTCTATTACGGGTGGCACTGGCCATACTCTGCAAAACACACAAGATGATGGTCGGAATGCTGCACATTGGCAAACATTCACCCCCAGTCACAGATCTGGGTTTAATCCATCGTTATTTTGCTTCACAACGCCATCCCCAGTTCAGACATAGCCATATGCAAATCAGTCTTGACCCTGTGCCTCATGGGAACAGTCCAGACCGAACTGCCAAGCCATGTCTTCCCTGGACCGGAATCAAGCATCCTAGGACCGGTTTCAGGCTATCAGCCTTCATCAGCCAGGATAGCTTGACTGGCCATACTCTCTCTGTTACATGAAGGGCAATTGCTCAATTTCGCTTTCACCCTGCCCTGGCTACTACAAAAAGGCAGATTATATATCTGATCCAATGATCATTGCTTATATATGGGACGACGACATAAGGTCAGTAGCGGTCGGCGGTGGGAGTGCTCCCGGGCGGTGACGTGGGGAGGGGGAGGGGCAGGGCGGGGGGTAGTAAACTATGGATTACGGCCAATTTACAGGTAAGTAAACATATAAATAAATAAAACGAATTTCGTTGCGCGCACTGCATCGCATTTGGCGGTGCCGTGCGCACAATGAAATTTGCTTTATTTATTTTTATGTTTACTTACCTGTATTTGGCTGTAATCCATAGTTTACTACCCCCCACCCTGCCCCTCCCCCTCCCCACATCACTACCCGGCAGCACTCCCACCACCGACCGCTACTGCATAAGGTACTTTGTTTTGATTGATTGTGTAACCAACAGATAGGCCACCCTTTGCAGCTGGCTGACACATTCGAAAATAAATTAACATAGGTAGGGAGTGGTCCTCGGAGTCGGAGGAAGGTGCTTGATAACTAACTATACACAATATATATATATGATGTGCTTGCAAACTACTGTGAGTCAACTGTATTCTGAAAATACAACTTGTATTCCCCTCAGCTTTGCTACTCTGGCGCGGTTACTTTTACATTCTCTTCAAACTAAGACTCTGCATCCAGTGACAGTCTCCACCTATGCTGTCTATGATGAATACATACAGGCATCCATCCATTCTAAGTAAATGTCTATCATTCTTCTTAATCTCTCCACAAACCTTAGTTTGTTTCACCAACAACCACCCATGCGTCCACTCCTTCCTTGCTTGCCTTGGCTTTGAGTTTCACCCAAACACCGCTGATGATTCTTGCTATCCTCAGTATTCACCCATACTGTGTCGCCCACCCAGGCAGGCATCTTCTTTCACCTTCCACCCATCCTTCAACAACACATGCATCTGATTCCTAATTCCTATCAGCCACCTATGCATGCTTCCAACGTATCCTTCTCTGCCAGTCATATTACATCTCGCCCGTCCTTCCTCCTTCCACCCTTCTTTCCCTTTTTGTTCAACACATCCATCAAGGTCATCTGATCTGACTTTTAGTCTTCTCCATAAAACTTTCACAGCTGAGTTGGAGTCAGATAGAAGAGGCCATTGGTTACTCAACTCACGCTGCTAATGCTATTGCTAATGCATTGCTAATGCTAAGTAAAGGGTGTCTTCTTCAACCGTTGTATAATGTTCACTACAACTTCATACTTAATAAGTCTCAACAGTACAGTGAGTGAAGTGAACACCCTTCCAGCTAGTGTAATGTCAATAAGTAATGAATATAACTTACCACCGCCCGCCACTGCTGCTGGCTCGCCCCTGTATGTCCTGCAGGTGCCGCATCTCCTGCCCCTCTGGAATGGCCGCATCGCCATCGCCGCTGGCCCCGCCGGCACTGGTGGTCGGTAGTACGCCTAGAAAAAACATTACACATTTTTAGATGCCTGTACTACTCCCCCTATTTATTCGTTTTCACTAGCAAGATTGAAAAAAAAGTTAATACATACATATACAACATACATCACTAGTCCAAATCGGGTACTAGAGTAGAGTCAGTAGACACTAGTAGTGTTATGTTCCCTAGGGTCATTATTATAGTCTACTCTACTCTTTGCAAAGTTAGCCTGAGCCATGCAACCATTTTAGCTTCATGTCTTTTGCGCATGTTAGTTACCTCGCAGCTTGTTGTGCAGTAAGATGCCTTTTTGAGCCCACATGAGCTCATACAGCTACTGTCTGAGCGTTGCATACAAGAGGTCAAAAAACAAGCCACTTTGTTATGGAGTTCGGTTAGTCCGTATTGCTTAGCCATAAGTAACATGTTACACTTTTTGGCATGACTGAGAAATGCTTGCATTATACTATCTAACGCGCACCATTTTTCTCATAACAGGCAGAAGATTCCCTTCTACGAACCAGAGATTTGCAGAGCTTATGAATGATGCATGTAACCAGTACTTCTACGTTCTACGGTGAGGGGTCTCCCAGAATTCGCACAGATCTTTTGTTTTCTATCATGCACTTATAACAATGTTTATTGTTTTAATCTTATGCATTTTGCTGTTGGAGCTGGCTGTAGTACACTGAATTTTATAGAACAACGTACAGAGCTTGTTAGTTGAAAATAAACCTTTTGAACTTACACATAGACTCTGTGGTATTTGGTGCGGTGGTGGACGTACATGAGTGAGTGAGCGAAAGGGTGTTATGTTCTGGGTTGTGTAATCATTGGGTATCTTCGGGTGGGGGTTCGGGGACCTAATGAGACACTATAGCTAGTCGGTCAGGGGATTGTGGGTTCACTTCTGACTGAGGTGTGAGGAAGGTCCAACCTCCCATCACCAACATCCTATTTTCTTGTGCATAGTTCTGTATGTGGCTGTGCAGAATCCCCACAACAGTAGTAGTATGTACTATATATTATCAAAAATAGTCAAATATCTGGTTGGGCATTTTGTTGGTGGTAATTGTCAAAGCCTCAAGATTAAGAAGACTAGAAGAGGACAACCCAAAGGACTGGACTCAGTGGCTAGAGCTATTGGTCAATCTGAGTTTTATTCAAAACCGTAAAATAAAGAGTGGCAAACTGGGCAAGCTTAGCTACAGACAGACTAATAGTAGTAGTACAGAGAGTCATAGCAGAGGCAGTTAGAACTTAGAGGCAGGGATAACCAGAATTTAGAAACAGATAGTCAAGTCAAGATCAAAGAAGCTTTTGTAAAAAATAGAATTAGGAAGTGGAACCAGAATTAATAGTTCGGAAAAAATAAGGTGCAGTAAAAGTTAGGGCAATATAATTGTTAATATTAACCACTGGAGGACTTACTGGGGCCAGCAGCAGGGCCCTCGGTAGAGGAGTGGTCCTCTGGTTGTCCCGCCGACTCGGACCCCGTCTTCTTGCCCCTGGGTGCTGCTGATCAGTGATCATGTAAGATATAATAAAGAAAGAGACAAACATTAATGATTGCTGTGAAACAAATAAATTATTTTAAAAAACGCTCAAAAACATTTTAGCAAACAATAATTGCAATAAAATTGACCTATCCAATCAGATCGACTACTGGCTTGCGGGATTCACGGACCGTCTACTTATTTATCAACACTAATCCAGTGTTCCATTCTGATTGATTCGAATACAGAACACTAACTAAGTCTAAGTACCACCTGACCTAGCCCACCTATTCCAGACGGGCCAATTGTTCACTAAGTCTGCATTTCCGTTTTTTTTAGCCCTCAAAAATGCATAGATGAAATGGAGGACACATGCATAAATTTGTGCATACACCAAATTGTTGGTTGGTTGCGTCTGATGTTCTGCTACTGACTGACACTGCTGAGCCTACCACTCACTAAACAAACTACAAAAGGTTCTACTAAGGACTGGGGTAAGCAGCACTCAGTGACAGAGGATGCGTCACGCAGACCGCTAAAAAATTATCAACTAATACTAACTAAACCTAGTATCAATCCATCCACCACTATTTGACAGGAGGACAAAGGAAGGACTAGAGTCTCTCTAGCAATAGCATTACCTAACTTAAGTTCTCTAAAGTAAACTCTTACATAATAATCAGCCCAAGCGAGCGCAAAGTTGCAGACAAGTAAGAGTAGCGCCAAGCACCTGTGTCCTACAATCACAGAAGATTTTGAAACATAATTTACCTGCAATGTAAGCAGCAGTATTCTTGTTATTCATAAAACAATTATACACAATACTTATACTACTATATATATTAGCTACTCACCAAGTCCCACGACCTCGACACCTAGCAGGTCCAACAGGTCCTGCTCCCAGTCCAGGATGTCTGACCACCAGTGGGCCAGCTGGTTATGGGTGCGCTGGACCCCTGAGCAGCGAAACACTGCCCGGCGCACCTTCGCCCACCGGTGGTGACGCTCCTGGGTAGGGTACACGGAGCCTGGCCTGCCGCCTGCTGCCAAGGTCAAGGGGAGGTGGCGCTGCACAAAAAAACAAAGGCGGCCACCTCCGCCTCGCTAAAAAGCTGCTGGGCTTGCATCCCTGCAGGGCGCAGTCTGCCGCAAGGCAGGCGGCTCTTGGGCGCACGCGCCTTGGCCTTGGAGCCGGTAGTGCTGCTACCCTTCGCCATGGCTCTGGGGTGTGTGGGAGGTGGAAAAGAAAAGTTAGAAGGAAAAAATAAAGTTAGGGGAAGAAGTAGGAGCTTAAAGAAGGAAGTAATATAAAACAGTAGAAAAGTAAAAAAAACACAGTAAAAAGTAGAAATAAATGCAAAATATAGACTTAGGGACAGAGAGAGATAGATAATAAATAAAAAAAAATTGAAAAACAGTGTAAAAAACTAAGGATTGCAAAGATTGAGGGAGGATAGAAAAGCAGGCCCAGAACCATAGCTTAGAGTGAAAAACAAGATGGCCGCGCCCATCGCGACCGCGTGGGTAAGTTTGCGCGATATTTCTGCCCGCGCACGCAAAAAGCGTCACGAACACGTACGACGCGTTCGCGAACATGAAATGCGCATCGCGAGCACGCTATACGCGACCCGGAACAGGAAATATGGCATCGCGAACGGGAGGGACAAGTGAAAAACAAGATGGCCGCGCCCATAGTCGACCGCATGGGCAAGTTCGCGAGATACCCGAGCACGCAAACAGCGTCCCGAACATGCACAATGCATTCCCGAAGAAGAAAAACGCATCGCGAACGGGCGCGACAAGCAATTACGCACGCTCGCGTAGCTCGCGTAGCGCTTTAACATCTTCGCGTAGCTTCGCGTAGCGCGACTGCGCGAACTACGCCCAGGGTTACCAAAAATCCTATCTTAATAAATCCTTGCTGATGCCAGTGTCGGATTTATTAATACATTCACACAGTAGACCCTTTTAGAGGGTCCTATGAAACTTTACCAACCACTGGTGTGCTCCCTGTCTAATTTTAGCCAGCCAGCCATCACCAGACATATTCCTGGACCCCTGCATAGAGAGCCAGTGCTCTCTGGATCCAGAGACAAAGTCTGCTCTGGGCGGAGGTGGTCACACCTTCCTCCCTGCAGGATCTGCCTTGACAAAGGCGGGAACTTCAAAAGCCATGTCCGCCTTTGAACCCTGCCTTTAGCCGCAGCTGTTAGAAGCAGATGGTGACCTCCTAGTCCTGTCCCACTTTTGGCTGGAGGACTGGTGAGAAAATTAGGTAAGGTAGGAGGTGGGTCTACCTTCACCATGTATCTCCCCTCAGGTGAGGCAGGCGAGGTAAACCCCACTTTTCACTATCTGCCATCTTGAGGAAGGGGATAGTAGCCTATTAGGAGTCAGGATATGCCCACCCCCACGTGGTGTTCAGGAGCAGGACAAACCGAAAAGTCAACATGTCACACAGCCCTCTGCACCATGCCACCCTTACACTGCATAAGATATAGGTAAGCCACCCCTATGGCAGGCCTTGAGCCTTAAGGCAGGATGGACTATATCCTATGTGTGGGCATATAAGCATGAGCAGATATGCCCCTTCAATGTCCAGTCTATTCTGAGATATTGTAAGTGAACAGGGAAGTCAAAAAGAGTGCATGGGCTGGATACTTGTCAACATGATTTTCCTAGCTCCCTGATGACTTTACTGATTTCTAAGATGTTTGATACCAAAAATCCTATCTTAATAAATCCTTGCTGATGCCAGTGTCGGATTTATTAATACATTCACACAGTAGACCCTTTTAGAGGGTCCTGTGAAACTTTACTAACCACTGGTGTGCTCCCTGTCTAATTTTAGCCAGCCAGCCAGCCATCACCAGACATATACCTGGACCCCTGCGTAGAGAGCCAGTGCTCTCTGGATCCAGAGACAAAGCCTGCTCTGGGCGGAGGTGGTCACACCTTCCTCCCTGCAGGATCTGCCTTGACAGAGGCGGGAACTTCAAAAGCTATGTCCGCCTTTGAACCCTGCCTCTAGCCGCAGCTGTTAGAAGCAGATGGCGACCTCCCAGTCCAGTCCCACTTTTGACTGGAGGACTGGTGAGAAAATTAGGTAAAGTAGGAGGTGGGTCTACCTTCACCATGTATCTCCCCTCAGGTGAGGCAGGCGAGCTAAACCCCACTTTTCACTATCCGCCATCTTGAGGAAGAGGATAATAGCATATTAGGAGTCAGGATATGCCCACCCCCACGTGGGGTGCACATAAAGAGGGTGTAGGCAACCTACGGGTAAGCAGCCCATTGGCTACTACCTCATCTCCCCTAAAAACGACCCTAAATTCAGTATTTTGGCAGCCCCCCAAGAACCTGTCTTCTGATTCGACTGACACAAGAAAATGACGGAAGAAGACTGCTGCTGTTTAAGAACTGTGATCTGGCACAGAAGAAACTGGCACAAACCCCTGCAGCTGCTAAAGACATGACCTTTGCAACCTTTTGTCCTTCCTGACACTTGTGAGGCCTCCAAGAAACCCCAGAGCCCTCCAGCCTTCTGCAAATCGCCAAGAATCTCCCTTTGGGCTAGAGACTAGTCCTCAGCATCCGCCGGTAAAGAAACCGCCATGGTTGAAGACCTGAACACTCCGTGTTGATGCAACTCACCACTGAAAGAAACGTTGCAGCATCCCAGGCCTGTTCGTTCACCAGTCCAGTGGAACTGACCCAAGCACGCCTCCATCAACTTGAGGGCGCCTCTCAGTGCAACGGCTGATGCTGGAAACAGCTCCTTTCCTGAGAGCCAGTACCCTCTTGCCAGTGGCGTTGAAGGCGTAAAGCAGCAACGTTGGCATTACCACCTCCTCTATGGCGGCCTGCCCCACATCACACCTGTGGCCTGGTCACTGCCGGTGACCTCTTTAACCAGCACCCACGCCCCGGTACTTCTGATCCAGGTACAACCTAACTGCCTGCTGTATCCAAGTACTGGGTCCCCAAAGACCTTCAAATTTGCCTCTGACCTTCCAAGGGACCGTGATTATCAGAAACTCTCTGGTAGACTCCTCCTTCCAGCGACCACAATGATAACTGATTTGGTGGTCCTCCACTACTAAGAATCCACCATTCTCCAGCAACCACAACCTCTGGGTTGGTGGTGCTCCAAATCCATTGGCTTCCAATGACCTGCTGCCGGCGACCGCGACAGTAACCAGGCTGGCAGCCGGCTGATCTCCATTACCGCTATACTCTTCCAGTGCTCTCTCTGCCGACCGTGATGGTAAATATTTGACGGTATCGACCGATGAGTGCTTAGATACTCAAAATACTGCATACTTTGAAATGCACTCCATTTATTTTGATCACTACATGTATACAAAGTATTTATTCAAATATTGAAACTGTATAAAGCATATTTCCGATTTGAATTTCTTGCTTCTCAAAACATATATAAAGAATCTTGGTATCTTGGTATTTTTATACAACATTGGTCTCATATTTATTATTGAGTGAGTGTCTCATTTATTGCCTCTGTGAGTACAATAAATGCTTAACACTGTCCTTTGATAAGCCCAACTACTCGCCCACACTACCACAGAAAGAGAGTTAGTATTATCTATTTACTGCTTCTATCTTCCTTTGGGAATCTCTTGCACTCTCTACATAGTGTACTTCATTTTAGTACATTGTACAGAGAGGTGGGTTCTTTCAATCCTGTTGTAGATGTAAAGAATCATTTGGACCTGCAAATTGTTTATTGTATGGATCAAGACCTACTCTGCCTAGAAATCTTCTACTATTCTGCATGGGGAAATGGGTCAAAACACTGTATTCAAAATGAGATTCAACCCCACTTATGGGTAAGTGTTCATGGAGATGGCCTAATGATCTCGGACATTTCGCTGTTATGCCCTAACGCACTCCCTGAGAGGAAGAGATATTTAAACCAACATTTGTCTGTTCAGTTATATGTGACAGTGTCCTGGCCGTTGGTTTATTTGTTCTCCTTATCCTTGGAGGCAGTCATTAATATCATTAATTGTGAAATATTGTGTTATAATTGTGACATTATTAATTAATATTTTTAATGTGAATAATGTTTGATGGACCTGTGATTCGAAATAAACTTATATTGTAATAATAAGACGGCCATTTGTCCCTTAATGTATATACTTCAGATACTTTTATTGGGTTGTGGCATGTGGCTGCTGTCTTTGATATCCACGCACAACGGGGCAGATTTACAAGAACTGACGCATCTCTGCATATCAGCAGAGATGCATCAGTTAATTTGCGTCACGCAAAAAAACCCTTGCGCCACCATGGATGCGTCGCATTTACAATGCGGCGCACCGTGGTGCAAGGATTGACAGATGCCTGACACATCTGTTGGCGTAAAGGCAACGCATTGCTGGAGTCTGTCGCAAGCACAATGCAACTCCAGCAATGCTCAGGAATGCCTATTCCTATTATGCTGTGTCACTCCTTACGCCTGCTTCAAGCAGGCGTAAGGTTTTGACGCAGTGGCGTCGTAGAAGTGACACAGTGAAGTCTTGTAGATTTCACTGCGTCACTTTTATGAGGCTTTCTTACGTCGGAACGCCCACCCTGCATACATTATACCTGACACAGGTATAATGTAGCGCAGGGCTTTACAACATGACGCATGTCCCTAGATGCGTCACGTTGTCAATGTGTTGCATCGTGGCGCATTGTTTACGACGCCACTGCGTCACAAAAGTGACGCAATGGTGGCGTAAAAGTGTCGCAAGGGGCTTGTAAATCTGCCTCAACATGTTTAGTAATGACCTGAGAGTTGCTATAGGGCAGGTAGCTTCTGTTACCATGCCAACTGAAATGCAAACAGGACTCATAATATGCTGGAATTCATAGTAAAAGGAAACTCTAACTACAGGGTTGGGAAAATCCATATAAATTAGTTATGTCTGGTTAGCAGCGTTTTGATCCTACCTCCCTATTTCTTTCTTCCATTCTCCCCATCTTCATGGGGCAGTTTGCCTGACTGTCCTACTGTCTGAAGTGGTTCTCAAGTACATGAGCGGCTTAAAAATGCCTATAAATCATAAATGAATGAAAAAATATAGCATGTGAATAAGAAATGATTTTAGTAACTTTCTACACAATTGTAAAAACAAGAAGACGTGAAACAGGCGCGTTCCTATTTTCATTCATCTGGGAAGAAGACATGTTAAATCGATCAAGGCAGATGGACAGTGAAAACATTATCGATCTGTTAGGCTCAGTGTTATGTTTATACAGATTTGTCATGTAAATTAAAATAATTTACTGCCATAGTTCTCAGACTGGGAGACAAATTTAATTTTGTAAAATATTGATGTCACAAAGAACGTAGTACCGATCATTCCTTCCGCTAGTTGAATGAAATAAAATACAAAAAAGTATGGGTTGATTAACATCACATACATGGAGTCCAGACCGACACTACCTAACTGGTATTATGCCACTGACATTTATTTTGTTAAAAATGTTCATTTTTAAACACAAAATAATATCCGTGGAATCAGAGGTGTTTTCCGACAAATGCAACTAAGGGGGATATTCTCTAGGAAGTGGCGGTGAGAGGCGTTAGCCTCCTTGGCTTACCGCCTCTCACCGCCACTTCGGAAACGCGAGGCTGCACCCTATTCTCAAGAATGTGGTGCAGCCTGGAGTTTCCCCCTGCGATGGCATTAAGTTTCACGACTTAGCGCCAACGCAGACATCCTTGCACCAGAGTGCAAGGGTGTCAGTGTGCAGGGGAGGGTTGTTTATGTACAGGAAGGTGCCCCTTCCTGCACATAAACAATCCTACAATACCATTTTGTAACTTTCATGTGTGCTGCTTCGTGCAGCACACATCAAAGTTACAAAACGACATTTCTGAAAAGGTTTGTTCATGTGCAGGAAGGGAGACCTTCCTGTACATGAACAAACCATGGCATTTTGCTCTTTCCATGTGTGCTGCACAAGGCAGCACACATGGAAAAAACAAAAACGAGGAGAAATAAAGCATTTCTCCTCGTTTCGCCACCTTAAGACCAGGATTTTTCTGGTCTTAAGTTCGGCGCTGCCACCTATTATCGCCGCCCTTGATAATAGGTGGCAGCGTCGATCACAATGGGTGTTGCGGTGGTACGCCCAACGCAACACCCACTGCACGCCACTTTCACATTAAATTTAGCGTGAAAGGGGTTTTATTCTCAAGGCAGCGTTAAGCCACTTAACGTGGCTTAAAGCCACGTTAAGTGGGTTAACGCTGCCTTGAGAATAAGGCGCTGACCCTATCGCCACGGGAACATCAGAAAAAGTGACGTTCCCGTGGCGATAGGGGCTTGAGAATATGCCCCTAATTGTATTGTTTTTTCCCTATCTTTACGCCTGCTCGATATTAAAATGTAGCAGTTTTTTGTCTTCAATGGGTTACGTTAACCGTGCGTGACATTGGGTGAATGTAGCAGGTACTGTGAAAACTGTAACTATGGGGAGCGATCAATTTAAAGGCAAATTAAACTGTCCGAGTGGAACGAAAAACACCCATTTTTTTAATTCCGAATAAAATAAAATTCTTTCTAAAGCAAAACCTGCTTCCCTCAAGTGACATACCTGTGAATTAATGCAGCCGTATTCAGCGTTATCTGAAGTGGAGTTCTGAAAACACTGCAACTATGTCAACTGCAGACCTGCAAAAGAAAAGTGAGGCACATTTACAAGGGCCTTCTGTCATGCTTGCACCACATAACTTGGTACATGCACAACACAAAGCTTCAAGTCAATTTTCTGAAGACATGCAAAGCTACTTTAATATGGAGTAATGCAATGCAGCGCAAATCTCTGCTTTCCAATACCCTGTGCAACAGAGCCTTTCCATGGGCGTTGCAGTGGGTGTTCCCATGCAAATCTCATGGTTTTTGACGAATTCACAGATTTACCAAACCTGGTAAACATGGGAATGTGTCAAAAAGGTATGCCTCCCAGGTGAGACGTAACAAGGAGAAATAGCTTTCGCCTCTATGGATTGTTTTTGTGCAGGAAGGTGTCCCTTTCTGCACAAAAATAACCCTGCCTACGACACAGGAACCCTTGCACCATGGTGTAAGGGTGCTTGCGTTGGCGGTAGGATGGAGAAATGGTGCCAGCACAGGGGAAATGACAAGGAATGCACCATATTGGATAAATACGGTGCATTCCTGCTCTTTCCTTGTGACACAGTCCAGAGCAGCAAAGCAACGTGCTGTGCTGCCCTGAGCCATAATTCCTATAAATTTGCCCCAATAGGTATATATTATAGCAGTGTCTTATGTGCACAGTGTAAAAGCACTACCACATTTTGCACCCGGGGGGAAAATCTGTATTGCAGAAGTGGCTCAGACACTTGCAGAGGGATTGGCTTTACCCACGCGCCTGTGCCATATTACTAATGGAACAAATGCGAAAAGAAACATCAGAAGGTGCATTATCTCTGTGCCAAGCAGGAAGTGACAGAGTTAGTTAGCAGCCCAGGATGACTCTTGAAAAGGTGCATGTGCGTCCTAGGGACCTCCTCAGGGACTCTGTAGGGTGTCTTTTCTCCCTGCACAAGGTCCCTGTCCCCCTCTCCAAAGGCAGTCTTGATCTGCCTGCAGTGAAAGAACAAGCATTGGATCGAAAGCTACCAATCAGTCTTCCACTGCAAGAGTAGAGAAAGAATGTATTTATTTATGATACGGAACTAATACGGAGGTCCACGTAATCATATACTACAGATAAATCGAAAAATACATTTCCTCTGATAAATAATTTTTGTATATATAAAAAATACCTCCTAAAACATTTTACCATACATACTATACCAAATACAGGAGAGAATAAAATAATCTTATAAAACAGTGAAGTGCAGAGTGCAATATACAAAGTGCAAGTAGAAACAGAACATTCCAAAGAATATTACAATGCATAAATACCTAAATGAGGAGAAGTAGAAATATTATTACAAAAAAATAACATTAAAATTCCTAGTAGATGACCAGAAAAGTTTAAAAAAATAGATAAATCCTGTTACAAATCATTTCATTTGGAGGGGATAAAATAAATGAGTCTTTCACTGTGAATTTGCACTGGAGAAGGTACTTTAATTTTTACAATTAGGCACTGTATGCTATTGTACATTGGACACATGCAGTGATGGTGTACACAAACACAGAAGTGAACTGCGCAGAGGTATGTGTAATTGATCACCAGTTGCCTTCTGTATACCCAGAGCCACCAGAATTATGTGGTAGGGGAGGACAAATGTATGCACAAAGGGGCCGATTCACAGAACTAATCTGAGATAAAATCCTAAACTTACTACTTTTGGTATTCACAGAAGGCATTTAGTAGTAGTAAGTTAGGACTCCTAACTTTACTACTACTAAATGCATTTTGTGAATACCGAAAGTCGTAAAGTTAGGATTTTGTCTCAGTTTAGTAGTAGTAAAGTTAGGAGTCCTAACTTTACTACTACTAAATGCCTTCTGTGAATACCAAAAGTAGTAAGTTTAGGATTTTATCTCAGATTAGTTCTGTGAATCGGCCCCCAGGAGACTAAATTACAGGGCAACAAAAGGTAAATTATGCAATATAATACAGCACATTTTGTGATAGTATTGCTTCCTTATTTTGACATTTTTATACATGTTCACACTGTCTGAGCAAGGGTTTCATCACATTCATGCCTGTTTAACACCAAACTACAGCAATAAGACACAGGAAGTTGTCCATCAACCTCTGCGAAGGGCTTTTCACTACGAGGAAACAGGTGTCGCTGCTTTTTTTAGTAAGTTTTCATGCGCTTGTGCTAGAAACAATTTTGTATGTTGGTGGCTGCAGATTATGCAGCAGATGATGGATTATGTAGCAAATACAAAAAACACATAATTATTCGGAAACCACAACAGCCTCAAAATCGCATAATTCCAGTGGCCCTGTATTTAGCATCCTTGAGAAGTAGACATCAAGCTCTGAATTTTCAGCAATGACGCATGTTCCTTTTGAATGATGAATAGAACATCTGTTGAATGAAGGCTAAATTTATGTGTGTAAAAATGGTCTTTACCACCTTAGACCAACCAGAAGCATTTCCTTCTTGTTTGGACAGAGCTATGTATCTGTTAGAGAAGTTTGTGAAATATTTAGGGCTATATTTATGGCCAAGTCACAGCAGTGAAGTGCAGCAAGTCACCTCGCTGTGCTGCACTTCATGACAGGGAAAGGGCAGGAATGCTCTGTATTTAAGACAATATGGCTCATTCCTGCCTTTTCCTCTGCCATGACACCCTTTTGGCTGCCTAGCGCCAGTGCAGGCACCCATGCACCGTGGGGCAAGGGTGCACCATGGGGCAAGGGTTTCTGCGTTGTAAGATGGATTGTTTTTTCCTGCACCAAAACAATCCACTGAGGCTTTATCCACTTAGAAAGAGGACAAAACGAGGAGAAATAAACATATTTCTCCTTGTTACGCCTCACTTGGGGAGGCGTAGGTTTTGGGGCATTCACAGGTCTACCACTTCTGGTAAATCTGGGAATGCATCAAAATCCATGGATGCTGCAGGGTCCATGAAAATGCCTCCCTGGCACAGAGTGATGCAATGCAGCAATTTGACTGCGTTGCATTAGTCAAGATTTATGAAGTCCCTCAGGGCCACGCAAGGTGGCCTTGCGTGGCTTCATAAATCTCATTATTAATTTGCGTCACCCTTGCACCATGTTGCATGGTGCAAGAGCGACGCAAAGGGGCACGTAAATATGCTTCCTCAGGGGCATATTATCTAGGGTTGGCGATAATTATCGCTGAGCGCGCTTTTCTTTATCGCCGGCTATCGCTGGAATATCTCGCCAAGCTAGCGCTGTATTACCAACGCTCAGCGCTACGGCGATAAATATTCCAGCGATAGCGGGCAAATGGCCAAACATCGCCTAAAAAACAGCGATGTCCCTCCCAAAACGGCGATAATCTTGGTGATAAGGCCCTGTGGCCTTAACCCCATAATCCACCTCCCATGTTAGGTATGCCTAACACAGGAATTTAGCAGACGTTAAATTCCTGCGTTAGGCCAGAGGTAGCGCGATTATTATCATCGCTACCCCTCCTTGCTAATATCGCAAAGCTTCCTTCGCGATATTTTCCCATGTTGTTTCTGTCAGCCACGCCTACTTTGCATCTCATTATCGATGCGTAGCGAGTGGTGACAGAAACGGGAGTTAAATCAAGGATACACGCGCTAGCGTGTCCTTGTTAATAATGCGTTAGAATTATCGCCGCTTTTCGGCCGAAAACGGCCGCTAAAGCGGCGATAATTCTCTTGATAATATGCCCCTCAGTCCCTTATTTATCAAACGTTGCACTCTTGTGATACAGGGCCTTTCAAATGGTTAGGAATTTTATGCTGTTTTTTTTTTTTATGGTACTTAGCGTGAGAGCCTGTGAAACTTCTAGTAAATAAAGGCCTCCTGGGACAAGTGGGTTGTGTTGGTTCCTTCCTAAATGCTTTGATTGGAAGCTACACATTGAGAACAAAACTGTCTATAGAAAGCTTCTAGACATCAGTTTATTTGCCACTTCCGTTTTGTACATGGTTCCGTAACCATTGCTGAGCTGAGCATGTAGCAAAATTTAGAAACTCCTTTTCCTTGCAAAATGTTGATAGATATAGGCCATGTCAAGAAGAAAGCACTTGTGTGCGCACAACCTACAAAGGTTGAGCTACTACAACGATTCAATTTAAAATACATCAATAAATAAAGCTCTAAATATTCAAGAACTTGTTAGTGCAGTATGTATGTCTTCTTCAGAAGGGTGCCTAACAGGCTTCCAGGTCTTTGCAGTTCATTTGGCCTCAGTTCTTCTGACAGGACTCACACCGCTAGCTAATGCAATTTTTGTCAATCTTTTTCTCTTGCTTACAACGCAAAGTGCAGTTTTGGCCTAAAATCAAGATTCTAGCCTTTGGCAGGACTCTAATGTGCAGGTTTTGTTTATAAAAAAAAATAATGTTGACTAGCTCTGCATGCACTACTATTACTTAAAAAATAGAAACCGAGAATGTTCAGACCACATGCAAGGGTGCTGAAGAAATGTACGTACTTTATGTGTGTTTATTTTTAAAAGTACATAGTGGTCACTTACCACACACAAATGGTTAAAATAAAAGTATCGTCCATGGGATAGGATGAATAAAGGAACAGTTCTAAAATTCATGCCCATGCATTCTTCACACACTGCATACCAGCTACAGAAAAGTCACTGTAGGGAAAATACATTAAAATAATAGCACTATTATTGAGAAGTACATTTTCACGCATTTTCTTTGTTTAACACTTATGCTGGATGCAGGAAATATTGGCCCAGAAGAATGAAGGGCCTCATTCATGAGGTTTTGGTGCAAGGCAGCGCCACAAGGAATCTTGCTGTGCTGCCCTACCTGAAAACAAAAGGGCAGGAATGCGCCGAATCAATGAGATACGGTGGATTCCTGACCTTTTCCCCTGCGCTGGCGTACAATGGGCTGCCATGCACAAATGCAGGCACCCTTGCGCCATGGTGCAAGGGTGCCAGTGTTGCAGGGCTGATTGATTTTGTGCAGGAAGGGACACCTTCCTGCACAGAATCGATCAGTTCAGGTGATTTCCTCTTTCTATGTGTGCTGCAGAATGCAATACACATAGAAAAAGGAAAAAACGAGGAGAAATGAAATCATTTCCCCTCGTTGCACCTCCCTAATGCCACCCCTGGGGTGGCATTAGATCCTGACGCATGGTGTACAATTTCTCATAAATCTGGGAATGCTTCAGATTACATGGGTGCTGCGTGGGAACACCCATAGCAACACCAATGGAATGCCCCTTTCACGCAGTGATCTGTGTGAAAGGGGCACATATTTACAAGGCCATAAAATGCAGCGTAAAGTCTCTTCACATGGCCTTGTAAATATGCCGCAGCATTGGACCATCAAAAAAGTGATGTTCCGGCTGTGCAAAAGTTTCACAAGGGGCCTCATAAATTACAATAAATGTCAAAGCCTGCAGAGTCACAGGCTTTGACATTGTGAAATTCAAACATGCAGTGTATCAAATTGATGTTAAGAGTCACAAATATATCATTGTCTCAAAGGAAGTCAACAAAGTGATTGCTTGCCCATTGGAAGGAAATGGGGAAGCAGTTGATGCAGGATGCCAAGTACTTTAGAGGATTTTGCAGGAGGCAAGTTGTATGGAGATACAACAATAGGACTTCTGTGGAACAGGGGAAGTGAAAGCAGCAGACAATAAGCATAGAATCTAGATAATTCAAACGAGGAGTGTCTGTTCATCCAGTCGCCTGATAAAAAGCACGTTTGCATACTGTCAATCCAGGAGAGTGGGCTTCAGGCATAGAAACATAACAGTCCGCTGTCACGAAAGACCCCTTGAGCCAAAGGGCATTTTAGTCACCCGCCCAATGTACCTAAGAATTGTAGTTTTGTTTTTACCAAGCCAAGTAGTCTTTTAAGAGGGCTGAATCCTGTTTCTATTTGGCACTATTTTCTGTCCTTGACAGCTGTGCCTCAGCAAAATAATCAGGAAGCCAACAAAAAAGAAAGAAATCTGAGTGGCGGGCTTGGATACTTATCTGACTAAAGTCATCGTGGAGGGGGTCTAAGGAAGAATAGAGGAGGGCCGATAGAAGGTGGATGGTGGATGGTGGATGGTGGCATGTAGCAGGGTAAGGGTGTGGTATTGTGACCAAAGCCACAAGGACCAGGGAGACCAAAGCACAGGGGACCAGGATGACCAAGACCAGGAGGGAGCAAAAACAAACAGACCAGAAGGATTTGTACCAGGGTGGGATGAATCAGGAGGACCATGAGGATTTTGAACAGGAGCATAAAGATGTGGAGGACCAGGGCCAGATGGAATAGCAGGACCAGGTGGCCCTGAACCAACAGCAGTGACCAGGATCTGGGGGACTAGGGGACCAAGACCAGGAGTAGCAGACCCAGGTGGAGAGACGACCAGTACCAGGGGAACAAGGGAAAAGAGGACCAGGGACAGGAGGACCATGACCACAGAGATCAGATCAATGAGAAAAAGGGGACCAGAAGCAGAAGGACAAGGACCATGGAGAACACAAATGGAGGAGGTGCAAGATAAGGATGCTCAGGAGGAATGGAATGGACCAGGAAGTCCAGGCCCAGTGGGATCAAAATCAGAAGGTCAATGAGAACCACACTCAGGAATACCCTAAACCAAGATGACAAGTTATCCATGGACCAGGTGACCCAGACCCAGGAGGACCACTAACAGGAGGAGCAGGCCAGAGGGGAAAAGGGTCAGAGGGACAGGAACATGGTGGAGCAGGCACACCAGGAGAACAGGAGGGCTAGTAGGACTATGGCGCAGCAGGATGACAAGAGGAACTAGGAGGGCTAAGGAAACTAAAGCCAATGGGACAATTACTGAAAGACCAGATCCAGCAGGACAAAAGGAGTACCAGACCAAAGAAGACCAGGGGTACATGGAGGAGGTATATCAGGATCAGACAATTAGGAATGGTTAAGCCAGGGAGAATAGGTAAACTAGAGGATCGGGATCAAGCAAACATTAAAACCAGAAGCAGCATGAAGATGAAAACGATCCTGACCAGGAGGCTGTGAAAAAAGAGGAGCAGGATCCAGAGGACCATAGGTAAAAACCTGCGAATAATGACCAGAAGGACTAGGGTTAGTTGGACCAGGCCCAGAAAGGACTGCCCTTACCATGAACAGGAGGTGCTGGACCATCAAAACCAGGGACGGCTATGGTGATTAGCAGTGGGCTAGAACAAGTTGTTAAGGAACCATGAGGAGAAGGAGCAGGAGTACTAGGAGAACTAGGACCGGGAGGATCAAGATCTGAATAAGGATGATTATGAAGATCACGACCAGGGAGTCAATGCCAGTAGGACCAGGAGACCAGAATAAGCAAGACACCGACTGAGAAGACCAAAGGGACCAGGACCAAGGGGACCAGGAGGACCAGAGCAAGGAGGACTAGGTGGTTTTTATAAATTGGGTTTCTGATTGGCAGATATAGGCACCCGGTCCAAGCAGGAACCACAGTCCTAGTCAGGGGAAGTCAGATACACATCCTAAATTAAACTTTGCTCACCCCCCTGGTAGCTTGGCACAAAGCAGTCAGGCTTAACTTAGGAGGCAATGTGAAAAGTATTTGTGCAACAGTGACACAGTGAAGACAGCATAAAACGATAGTATAACTATTTAGAAATATAGGGCCTCATTTACAAGGTTTTGGCACAGGGCAGCGCCGCAAGGAATCTTGCTGAGCTGCCTTGTGTCAAAAGAAAAGGGCAGGAATGTGCCATATCTATGAGATACGGTGCATTCCTGTGCTTTTCCCCTGCGCTGGCACACAATGGGTTGCCATGGGTCAACGCAGACACCCTTGCGCCATGGTGCACGGGTGTTTGCGTTGTAGGGATTATTGTTATTGTGCAGGAAGGGACATCTTCCTGCACAAAAACAACCACGAGAGGTGTTTTCCTCTTTCTATGTGTGCTGCAGAATGGCGGTGGCGTTAGAATCTGATGCATTCCCAGGATTACGATTCCTCGTAAATTTGGGAATGCTTCAGATTCCATGGGTGTTGCGTGGAAATACAAACAGCAACACCCATAGAAGACCACTTTCACGCAGTGTTCTGTGTGAAAGGGGCACATATTTACAAGGTCATGAAAGGCCACGCAAAGTGGCTTTGCGTGGCCTTGTAAATATATGCTGCAGCACATTGCGTCACCGAAGGATCAAAAATGTGACTCTCCGGTGGTGCAAAAGTGCCGCTAGGGGCCTCATAAATGAGGCCCACAGAGCTTAATGTATTGAACAATACAATACCAAAACAACAAAAATCCAATAAGTAGAATTGGTGTTATGATATTTTAAGGAATATCTTGAAATGTGGCGCTTAAAAGCAGAACACACCAACCAGGGATATTTAGTCGAGCTACACTGGGTCAAATCCAAAAGTTCAGGCCGACCGTGATGGAGCACGGGTTGGATACAGCGATAACCTTGGCCCACTTAAAACAATACCTTGGATAGCGGTTGCGTCGAGGAGGGGATATGAGAAGCAAAGGAGGTGATGCATCGGCATCGATTCTTGGGATGTAGGCAATGGATTGGTTCCAAGCTGTGCAAAGTTGAAAAAGTATTGGGAATTGAGGCGATGCGCAGAACCATTAGAGATGTGATGCACTCAATCCTCGCAGCAGCAGTGATGCGTTGGCATTGATGGATATGCACTGGTTCCGAATGACAATGAGGTTGATGCATGGATTTTGCAAGAGAAGCACTTTGTATCCACTTACAAGGGCCCAAGACTAAGTTGGCACCACTTGGCAGGGCAAGACTCACAAATGACAGAGTTCAGGTGCTATAGCTGGGTTGCTGAAAGTTTTTAATGTCCCCGAGACTTCAGAACAGGAGGCAAGCAGACAAGCCCTTGGAGTCAGACTGGGTTCAAGTGGTATAGGTCCATTCCTTCTCATCCAGGCAAGGGGGCATCAGGCGGGTCAGCACAGCAGGAAAACAGTTCTCCCAGAGCAGCAGTCCAGCAGAGTGGCAGTCCTTGAGCAGCACAGCATCTTTCTTCCTGGCTGAGTATCCACAGGTTCAGAAGTGTACTGAGTTGGCAGGGTCAGAAGTCCAGTTTGTATACCTAGTGGGGCCTTCGAAGTGGGGGAGACTTCAATGAGGGGCCTTACAGTGCACAGAGAACCTCCCTTATGGCCCTGGCCCCAGACTCACTACAGGGGGTTAAGCAGTTCTTTGTTTGGGGACAGGGCACAACCTATTCAGGTGTAAGTGCGAGGCTGTGCCCAGCTCCTCACTCCCATCCTGCCCAGGATGACCCATCAGGATGTGGATGGCACATCAGTCACAGCTAAGCTTCCTTTGTGTGTGGATGTTTAGAGGAAATGCACAAGTTCCTGCTGTCACCCATCCCAGGTGTGTATTGGAGACATGCAGCCGTCACCCAGGGCTAAGAGCAGAAAAATTCCATCTTCTAAAAGTGATTTATTTTTAATTGTAATGATAAATTCAACTTTACCATTAAAGAGGATTTATCATCAAATTTCCATAGGTACTAAACATGACAGCTCTACCTCCTACCAATTGGGAATCACACTAATTAGATGTAACAAGGAATGCCTTATGTTAACCTACAGGAGGGGTAGGCCTTACCGTAGTGAAAGAACAAATTTGGGAGTTTTTCACTAACTGGACATGTAAGACTTAAATGTACATGGTACCCTGCCCTATGGGCTACCTAGGGCCTACCTTAGGGGTGAAATGTAGTAAAAGGGGTGTTTATGGCTTGACAAGGGTTTTTTAATGCCAATTCTACATGGTAGTGTAAACTAAACACACAGGCTCTGCAGTGGCAGGTCTGAGACATGTTTAAGGGGCTATTTAAGTGGGTGACACAATCAGTGCTGCAGGTCCACTAGTATCATTTCATTTACATGCCCCAACACATATTGTGCACTTTACTAGGGACTTATAAGTAAATTAAATATGCCAATGGAGGATGAGCCAATCAAACCATGTTTAAGGAGAAAGCACATGCACTTTTGCACTGGTCAGGTTTGGTAAAGTGTCTAGAGTAACAAACCCAACAAAAACAGATCAGCAAAAAGTGAGGTTAATAGCCAAAAGGTTTGGGGGAAGACCGCCCTAAGGCTGACAGGTCTAACAGTGGTCTAAAAAGATTAGGCCGAGGAGAGCAGGAATAGCACTTAACAGAGGTTAATGAAGAGCAAGATTTAAGGGGCCATGAGGAATATGTGAAGTAAATCGGCCTGAGTCTGGTTTAGCAGGAGGATCCAATGTAACAAGGCCAACCAAAGCCAAGAAACCTAACAGGCCTGGACAGGGTTGCCAGAGTGACCAGGACCCAATTGACAAGGCACAGGAGGGTCCCAACAAGGGTAACCATGATCAATAGCACCAGGACCAGTGGGTACAATACTAGGAGGACCAAGAGGACAAAGAACTGAGCCAGGCAGACCACAACAACCCGAAAAAGGACAACAAGGATTAGAGGACCACAACAGAAGAGGCCAGAGAGGTTAAGGGGATCAACATGATCCAGACATGTAGTGTCAGGAGAAGTAGGTATAGACGGAGAAGCACTAAGACAAAGTAGCCATGGCCAAGAGGAGCAGAAAGAACATGACCAGAAGCAGACCGGACTGGATGAATGACAAAGGGTCAGGATGGACAGATGACCAGGATTATAATGACCAGAAAAAGAGATCAAATACAAGAAGGACCAGGATGACCAGGAACAAGGAGACCAAGACTAGAATGGCTAGGAGGACCAGGTCCAGGAACTTGCTGCGAGTGTGCTGTGCCTCCTACTCCAGCTCTGTGAGTCTGCTGACTGGCTGGTGGAGATCCCCCCTCTGACTGTTTTCAGAAGAAGATACAGATGAGGTTGCTATGTGTAGTGTCTTGCTTTATGAGAATGTTGCCTTGTGACCATGCATGGAATATGGAACCCCAAGGTTGCTAAGGAAGGCTGCGGAACTTGTCAGTTGACAGTTGCCAGTCTCCGGTGCTGGATGGGGCCTCTGTTGTCAGCAACTCAATAAAGATAAACTCAACTCTATTACTACAGCCTCCTGTGTTCCTGAAGAGGTGAATCTTACATTTGGCGATGAGGATGAGAGTGGTCTTAGGAAGATTATGTGACACAGGTCTGACTTTAAGAGCTGACAAGCGCCGCTTTGATGTGGCAGAGATTGAGTATCTAGGGCATTTGTTGTCCGCTAATGGCATCAAACCAAAACCGGCCCTCGTCAATACCATTAGCAATCTTAGAGTTCCTCAAGATAAGGTCGAACTTGTGAAGTTCTTAGGGCTGGCTGAGTTCTATCATAAGTTAATTCCCAACTTTGCTGGAGTTACAGAACATTTAAGAAATCTCCTAAAGAAGGGGTGTGAGTTTCTATGGTGTAAGTCCTGTGATGACGAATTTCAGAATTTGAAAGACTCTTTGAACAAATCTCCTGATTTAGGTAGCTTTGACCCAAAGAAAGCATCTTATTTAATGACCGATGCTAGTTCTAAGGGTCTTGGTGCTGTGCTTCTTCGGAAATCTGGTGGTGAGGAAAAAGCCATCTTGTTTTTGTCCAGACCCTTGAGAGCTGCGGAGTGCAATTATTCGGTCATTGAGAGGGAGGCCCTCACTATATTTTGGGCCATCCGCAAGTTGCGCAAGTTTCTGTGGGGCTGTAAGTTCACAGTGTTAACCGACCATAAACCGCTGAAGGAAGTATTTTCGAGGAAAGGTATTGATTTTGTGTCTCACCGCATTCGAAAATGGGTTGTGGCTCTACAAGAGTTTGATTTTGTGGTTTCCTATCTTCCTGGGGCCAGTAACACATTGGACGACTGTCTATCTAGGTTAGGTGATGTCCATGATGATGGGTTTGCAGTTCCTGGTGAAGGTGAATGGTTTGGTGGTGAAGAACTTGAGGAGGAAGTTGATGTCTGCTTGATTAGCGAGGG
This sequence comes from Calotriton arnoldi, assembly GCA_963921515.1. Classification (NCBI taxonomy): domain Eukaryota; kingdom Metazoa; phylum Chordata; class Amphibia; order Caudata; family Salamandridae; genus Calotriton; species Calotriton arnoldi. Next base: position 224,577 of record CAWUFW010012913.1, read on the forward strand.
CATTGTTTCTGAAAATGAATGGAAGGAGTCTTTGGCCAAGGACGAGTTGTTACAAAAGGTTGTGACTATGGTATTGGGAGAGTGGTGTGAAAAAAAGGACTGCGGTGAAGAACTCAAGGGCTTCTGGCAGGTCAAAGAGGAGTTGTCTGTTGTTGACGGTATTCTCTTGAGGGGCAGTAAGTTGGTTCCTCCTCGCGATCTTTGGGAACGGTTGCTGAAGAGCTCCCATGCCAGTCACATGGGAATTGTCAAGACCAAGGAGAGAATTAGGGAAGCTTATTGGTGGCCTGGTGTTGATGTTCAAGTAGAAAGGGTTGTTAGAAATTGTACAGAGTGTGCTTGTAGCGATAAGATATTAAAGTGCAGGACACAACCTATGGTAACGAGAAAACAGTCTGAGGGGCCTTGGTCTGACATTGCCATAGACATTCTGGGTCCAATCAAAAGGAACGCACGTGATCGATATGTATTGGTTTGTATGGACATGCACTCACGATGGCCAGAGATTAAGAATGTGATCTCTGTGGAGTCGACAGTCGTTGTTGACTTTTTGGACGAGTTGTTTGAGAGGGAGGGTTTCCCATCTTCTTTATTGTCAGATAATGGCGTCCAATTCACCTCCAAGATCTTTGAAGAGTTCTTGTCTTCCAGAGGTATCAAGCATAAGAAAGCAGCTCTCTACCATCCCGAAAGCAATGGTGTTGTTGAGAGGTTTGTGAAAGTTTTGAAGGAAACTTTGCAGCAGGCCAATGTGTCAGGATTAAACTGGGAGCTAGTCATGAGAAAGAAGGTCATGGAATATAGGTTTACTCCACACTCCTCTACAGGGGTTTCCCCTTTCTGCCTGTTCAAGGGAAGAGTGGCAAACACTGAGGTTTGTCCTTCATGGGTACTTTCTAAGAGATCTATTGTTGATGATAATGTTGGGAATGTGGAACGATGGAAAGAGAAGGAGAGGCGGGTGCTGGCAAAGCGGAAGGTTTGGTTTGATGACCGTAAAGCTGTGAAAGAAACTGTGGTTTCTGTGGGAGATTGGGTTAAAATTAAGTCTCCTCGCTTGGGCACAGGTTGTTCCAAGTTTAGCAAACCTTTTAAGGTTATCAAGGTTTTTAAGAATGCCATTAAGACCAATGACCACAGGGTGTAGAATCTGAACAGGGTATCTAAATGTCATCCCACAGTCGTGTCTGATTCCACCATTCCCACCTCTGTGTCAATTCCTGAAGATAGGAGCCGAGACCTCATAGGGCCGTCAGACGTCCTGCCAGTTTGCAGGACTTTGTGTAAGGTCCTGCAATCTCGCAACCATATTTCTTTGTAATGCTGTTTCCTCTGTATGTTGCACTTACGCTTATGCTCATGCTGTTGTTTCATTGTATATTGGGGGAAGGTGATGTAGTGTCTTGCTTTATGAGAATGTTGCCTTGTGACCATGCATGGAATATGGAACCCCAAGGTTGCTAAGGAAGGCTGCGGAACTTGTCAGTTGACAGTTGCCAGTCTCTGGTGCTGGATGGGGTCTATGTTGTCAGCAACTCAATAAAGATAAACTCAACTCTATTACTACGGCCTCCTGTGTTCCTGAAGAGGTGAATCTTACACTATGCTCCCAGGTTCTGTCAACCACGGCATCGAGTCCTTGGAAGATCTTTTTTCTGTGGCTGGTCTGGGCTCCCGATTATGTGCCAACAAAGACTGGTGTGCATTGAAGTGGTTGCAGCGGACGTCAGCTACCTACAATGGCCGCCCCTTGTGCTAGCAGAGCTGGCTCTTGCCTGGTTGCGGAGCATAATTCTACCTCACAGATTGGGCGCCCGATCCCGAAAATGCTATAGACAACTCCAGCAGCTGTGTTTATCTTGAGGGATGATTCCTTATTCACTCCATCTACTCAGACAGCATCTCTGACGGAAGAGGCACTTCGGGAGGCAGATAGAGTTTGTCAGATGTAGCTGCCCGGCTTTGGTTTACAAGCTGGTTGTTCTAGATGCTCTGTTGTTGTCCTGTAGCGGATCCCTAGACGTCAATTCTATCTGGTAACAATGTATTGCTTGTTGCCACCACTGCCTCAATGGGTAAGCCTGAAGAGAATTAGTTGCCGTCCGGGGGGTTCGCAGCTATGGCTTTGGAGTGGCAATGGCAGGCTCTAAGAGCTCTGAGGATATCAGTGAGGGGTGTCTTGCTGACAAGTGTATGTCTCCCCAGGATAATCCTCCTCTGACGGATAGTAAACAGTTCTCGCTATGAAGTGTAGCAGCAATTTATTTAACATATCCACGGAGCTCTCTAAGGGGAGCAGTTCAGCAACCATGTGATGATACAATGTTTAAATCAGAAGGCACTCATCAAAATGAAATGGGTGGCAAACCACATGTTGACACTCTAGAGACTCTTGCATCACCCTTAACAGCAAAGGGAAGTAATCCCAGTAAGATAGGGGAGCCCTACCCAAGGAGTAGCCAATAAGGCACTGGGCTGTCTCAAATAAATAAAAGTAAGAAGAAGGCGAAGGCTACATATCCATTGGATATTAACCAGCATGATCACCAATCTGCTAACTCTGCTACCTCTGAGCTGGTAAATGGGGGGAATGCTCCAGCAATGTTAATATGGTTCATGAGGCTGCAATGGGGTGTATCGCTTATTATAAAGCAGCGGTGGCAGATAAAGCTATGGATTAACCTATCACTCATAATGAAATTGAGGAGGATTTGGAACCTACACTGGCTAATATTACTCTACTTATACAGGAGCATCAATTGGAAGCATAGCAACACTATTCTCAGCAGTTAGAGCTGATAATACATTATTGCAACACACTTTGTTGGAAATAACTGGGAAAGTGATTACACTAACTTAACTTCGTAGATGCTTGATCTGCAACAGAGGGTTGCAGATTCTGAGGCAGTGGGGACACTGCCTGCAAATGCACTTAGGGAACATGAGATCAGAATTTTGCTGGTTCACTCCAACCTGGAGGACTTGGAGAATTGACAAAGATGGAATAACCTCAGGGTTTTGGTGATTCCGGAGGGAAAAGAAGGAGAAGATCCATGTAAATTTATCATGCAACTCTTTCAACGTGCTTTCTCTGACTTGTCAGAATGGGATATGGACTGCCAAATACACGGGGCACATCGGCTACAAGTCTCTCATAATGGGGTCAATGCCAAGGTGAACAACTCTAGACCTAGACCAATTCCTAAATACATTGAGAACTTCTTACTGAGGCAGGCTACATATGTGAAACCACAGACCTCTGCACCAGCTGTTGTTGACTCAATCTCATTTCATGTGTGCTCTAACTTTTGTAAGCCTACAATGGATCTAGGGTGGAAACTCCAGCAAATGATTGATCATCTTAAAGCGGTTGGAGTACAATTTCTTTTGCAGAAACCAGCCCATTTATAGATAGTGCAGTGGGGGCAAATGCAGGTTTTTCTACTAATGAGAATGAAGCCGCTGGTGTTCTTAAACAATGGCAAGAAGATGTGTAAGATTGAATTATATAATTTTCTTAAAGGGGGTTTTACAGTAGAAACTGGAGCGAGAGGATAATGTTGAATTAATCGCTGTTTGTGTGGTCTGACAGCTAATGGGAGGGGTGATGATGTTTTTCCCTAAGGAAGACATGAGGTACCCATTTGGTGGAAGGGTATCTCTGGGATACATTTAAGTTATAGAGATTTGGGGCCTGATGTACGACCATGCCAATTTGCGACTCGCAAATTGCGCTCAATTGCGAGTCGCAATTTGCGAGTAGCAAAATGCCATGTACAACAGTGTCTGAGACACTGTTTGCGATTCCCAATGGGGTCGCAAATTGCATGCCTCATGAATATTCATGAGGCACTAGCAATTTGCGACCCCATTGAGAATGGCTGGCCCTCCGAGGGATGGTGCCCTGCTGGGCTCAGCAGACCTCCATGTCTGGGACTGCTTTTAAATAAAGCAGTTTTAAAAAAAAAATGCAGCCCATTTTCCTTTAAGTAAAATGGGCCGCATTTAAAAAAAGAAAATTGAAACGTTTTCGTTTCATTTTTTAAGGGCAGGTAGTGGTCCCTGGTACCACTCATTGCCCCTAAAAAATATTTTCCCCTGCATTCACAAAGGGGAAGGGAAGCCCTGGGGACCCCTTTCCTTTAGCGAGTGCTTTACCACCCTTCTGAGAAGGGTGGTAAACTGCGACTGTTTTGCAACCACAATTGCGGTCTCAAAACAGTAATACATAGGGCTCGGACTCGCTATTAGGAAGGGACTCCCCTTCCTAATAGCGAGTTGCTAATCCTATTTAACGAGTCGCAAATAAACTGCGAGTCGCTAAATAGGGTTAGTACATGGCCCTTCTGTATTTTGCATGCACAAATGGGTCACAAACCCGTTTGCGCATGCAAAATAGGGTCGTACATCTGGCCCTTGGTTTGTTTTTGGAGTGGCTAGGGAGTTAGGTGCAGGAGATAATGAATTGGTATGGTCATGAAATGAAATGTTTTGTCTTTTCTCTTGCTAACTTGACATTTGTAAGGATAAATTACAGTGGGGATTTTGTGAACACTGATCATGATGATGAAATAGTATGGCCCTATCCAAGTTAATGTGTTGGAATGTGGCAGTGTTGAACCACTCTTTAAACAACACTAGGTCACAGGATTATGAGATTGCACTTATAAACTGGAGATTTTCAGCTTAACAGAAACACATCTCGTGTGTACAGATAAGGCATTGTTAAAGCAATTGGGGTATGACATCATTGTTTGCACAAGTCAGCTATACGAGGGGTAGCCATTATTTGTGCTAGTTTTTTTGAAAATACTATTCTTAGAACCTTATCAGATTCTAAGGGGAGGTGGTTGATTGCCCATAGGATATGCACTATTTGTACAGTCAACAGCCCCAAGCTGGATGACCCAAGTCTGTTTGACATGCTGAGCATAGAATGTGCACACTGGACAGGAGATCTGAAAATTAGGAGTGATTTTAATTGTTATGAACTTTGAAATTGACCCAACTAATTGGTTTGCCTTTTCCCGTATGGTTAGAACTAGGAAATCTGTTTTGGAGTTACTATGGGTACACAGTCTGGTTGACTTGTGGAGGGTAATATATCCAGATAACCCTGGTTATACTTTTTTCCCTCCGCCATATTCACGTATCAATATGATATTTGTTCCACATGGTTTGATGCCTCAAGCAAACATAGAAGCGTATCCTAAAATTACTTTGGATTATAAATCCTATACTTATTACACTCCACTTGGGGAATAGTAGCTGTGAAAGGTGCTGTTTCACATTTTCAAGAGCAATTTTATCAAATCCATATTATAGAGGCCAGATGAATAATTTATTGAGTGAGTTTATCCGGATAAATCTGGGCTCTGCACGAAGTCAAATGGTTTGGGATACGTTAAAGGCTTATGTTTGTGGGGCTACAATGCAATATATCTCATAGAGGAATAAGCAGAAGAAAGATAGGATTTGCAAAATACATTTAGTGGTTCAGAAAATAGAGCAATTACACACCCTGGTGGTCTTGAATGAAAATCAGAGTTAGCAGGGGATATATCCGAAGTTATTAAAAAATTCATCTATACCTGACCGTGGTTATAGGGAGAAGGTTGCAGCTTTGTAGAAGTCTAATCTGAACTTCAGTATGAGTATGGGGATAAATCTGGGAGCATATTAGCACATCAGATTGCAGAAAAAATGGCATAGGATCTCAATCAAATGCTTTAGGGGCATGGGGGTTGTAAGTTGTGCAGGCTATTCATAATCAATATAGGAATTATTCTGGAGAGCTATATGGCCCCAATATGTTAAAAATGCACTATAGATAGATGTCTACAGATGGTGTGCTTGCCCTGTTTAAGTCTGCCACAGGTACAAACCTTAAAGGATGACATCACCGAAGTGGATGTTGTTGAGGCAATTAGATCTGTGCCATTCAGGAGGTGGCTGGTGGGGATGCTATCCCCATCAAGTTCTATGCAATCTTTCTGGATATATTATTGCCTGTCTTTATACAGTTAGTTGCAAATATTGATGATGGTGGTGAAATTGCGGATTTCTGTAACCAAACTAATATCACTGCCTTCTTAAAGAAGGAGAAACCATCTGTGTGGATTGGGGATCCTATCGGCCTATTTCATTATTCAACTGTGATGCAAAGATATATACTATGGTATTAGTGTCCCAAGTCTCTCCAGAGATCAAGTATTTAGTCTTATAATAAAAACAGGTGTTTATCCTGGGTATAGTTACAACCACCCATGTTAATACTGCCATATCAGTTTTTGATGTGGCTAAAGTTACAGGGGCCAGGATCGGGATAATATTACTAGACAATTAAAAAGCTTTTGATAAGGTCTCCTGGGTATTTCCCTGGTCTACTTTGTCTACAGTGGGCATTGGCAGAAAGGTTTTTCACAGAGATAAAAAAAAGTCCTTTCAAAGCTCCAACAACTAGGCTGGTTTTGGATGGCCACAGCTCTTCCTTAATTAGTATTTACAGTGGTACACCTCATGGGCACCCTCTACCCTCCTTGCTATTTGCTTCATAATTGAGCGTTATTTGACATCACTGATTAGAAACCATTTTATTAGTCCAGTTGTATTTTAGTGGGTAGAGATTAAAATTAGCATTATGTGGATGATGTGGCTATCTATTCTTTGAACCCCATCTGAGCAGCTGATCAGATTTCAATTGAGACTGAACAATTTGGAGACATCTCTGTATATAGGCTGAATCTGACAAAGACTAATATTGTTATAAATTGCAAAACTGGTAGGATGTTTACTGGGTTGTCCAGGCTGCAACGTATTTAGGTCTTAAGATTAGTGATCAAATGGAGCACATTTTACAACTGAATTATGAGCCACTGTTATGTTCCTGTAAAATTAAGTGCAGCATATGAACTGTCTCCCCATTAGTATAATCGTGTGGTGTAATATTGTTAAAATGAATATTCTTCTAAAATTTGTTTACCTGTTTCATGCAATTCCATTACATGTCCCAGACTCCTTTTTTTTTTAGCAATTGGAAGGGGCTTTCAGTAGTTTTATCAGGGGATATAAGAGAGCAATATGTGCTACACAATACTTAAAGCTATCTGTTAAAAAACATGGTTGATTCTCATTGCCAGATTTAAAGATTTATCATTGGATAGCATTCTGTACCCATATGAAGAACTTGCTGACTGACAATGAATCAGATTCTTATGTTATAGGCGCCTATAAAATAGCTTTAGGGGTAGAATGGAGGTTTCTTTTATGCATGATTTTTGATCTGAACTATTTTAAATGGGTGCATTTTAAAATAATTAAGGATTTTAATATGGGCCCAGATTTGCTCAATCCCTTCCATCCACTTTTTTAAACCATTATAGAGTAATCCCCACTTCCCCTGTATTTTTCATGATTTTTTGGCTAGATTATGGCATAACCTAGGAGTGAAAATGGTTGAGGAATTATATAATGACAATGGGCTATCTGCATTCGCTGCATTGCAAGCACTTTATGATCCCAAATAGGTGCACGGCGGGCGCTGCGTCTTGATGAAGTAAGGTTGTATGATGGAACAACACAGGGAGGTACGTTGCAAGCCTTAACCCTGCATTTTTTATCACGCATTTATTTACAACATGTATGTTTTTACAACGGAAGCCATTACTGCACATTGTTTATTTATTTAAAAACAATGTATTTGTGGGGGGGAGAACCTCCACAACTCCCAACGTACCTTAAATGCAAGGTAAATGCATCTGTTGTAAAACCATACACATTGTAAAAACATGCGTGCTTAAAAATGCATGGTTAAGTGACAACTTGGTAAAAAACTCGTTGTAAAGGCTGTTTCCCATCAAAACACTGATCTACTCAATTATATACAAACTGAATAAAATACACTGCAAAATAATTGCTAATGAACTAAGCCTTCTGTACTACACTCCTGATGAATATTCCCTTTTGTGCAGAAAAAGAACCGGTACCAGAACACTCTTTGGTGAAACTTGTGGCTATTTCCCACAAAGCTAGAAAGTACTAAACTTTCCTGCCTTTCACTCATCGCCCACTACACTTTTCTTCTCCCACATTACACCTCTTGGGTACACCCCCATTCAACTTCTCACAACAATACTCTACTTTTCACCAACTTCCTATACCATTGCGGAAACCCAATACAGTCACTAGAGACAGGGTACTTCTCTTTCCCCAGTTTGTACCCGCACATAAAAAGTGTGCTACACTTGTGTCTCTTGCGTCAGAATATCACTTGTCACCACATCTGCAACATTTGGACATTCATAACCAGGACATATCTACAAAATAACATGCGTATAGGTACTGCCCTCTCTTCACCACAGTTAATTGAACTCCATATGGATTCAAAAGTCAATGCTCACACAGTACTTACAAAACAACCTATGGGAGGATAAATTATACTTCAGATCCTGTCTTGCACCACTAAGCATTCAATCCACAACGACCAGGAACATTAACTGCAGTTCTCAAACAACAGAAGTACAACTACATGAAAACCTACTCACACAGCACATGAATTAACAATAATATGTTTATAGCACATGTCAATATGCAAAAGTCACTGAAACAAATTGTTCCCCAACTTAATAAGCCACACAATTAGTGGGAAACAAGCCACATTTCTTAACAAAGGTACATAGAATAGTAGGAACTTCATAAATACCAAGGGGCATATTATCAACGGCCAGCGATAATTATCGCTGGCCGTGCTTAGCGATAGATTTCTTATCGCTGGCTATCTCCGGAAATTATCGCCCTGGTAGCGCGTTATTAACAACACGCTTCGCCAGGGCGATAAAAATTCCGGAGATAGCGAGGTTATCGCCGTTTTGCAGGGAACATCGCTGGTTTTCCAGCGATGTTCCCTGCAAAACAGCGATAACCTTGCTGATACGACCCTGTGGTCGTATCAGCACAATCCACCCCCTATGTTAGGGATGGCTAAGTCGGGATAATAGCAGACGTTAGATTTTGGCGAAACGGACGTTTTCGCCAAAATCTAACGTCTGCTATCATCCTGTGGGCTGCCTTGTAAATATCGCGATGTGCACATCGGCGATATTTACAACGTAGCCCATCTGGGGTACGCCTAGTAACGCCCACCTTGCATCTCATTAGAGATGCAGGATGGGCGTTGGGGGAAAGGGCGATAGTGCAGGGATTCACGCGATAGCGTGACCTTGCTGATTAGGCGATAGAATTATCGCCGCTTTCCATCCGAAAACGGACGCTAAAGCGGCGATAATTGACTATCGCCTGGTTGATAATATGCCCCCAAATAACTATACTGAATAATTAACTGAGTGCCATATTTTAAAATCATGAGAAATGCCATGCAGGAAATGTTTCAATATCCTATAACTTCAGGACACAGTATGCCCTTATTTAACATAGGGCCCAATTAACAAAGGAAAACTTAGACCTGAAGTCTAAGTTTAGGCCTGAAATATAAGGGCCCAATTCACAAGGTAAACTTAGACCTGAAGTCTTAAATCTGAAGTCTAAGGGCCCAATTCACAAAGGCAAACTTAGGCTTTAGTGTATTTTTATGTTGTTTTTTTTTAATTCACAAAGTCATTTTAAATGTTGTATTTTTACGAGTGCGGAGTTTCCTCACTAGTGTCGGACTCTCTGTGCATAAAAAGATAGGCAGTCATAAATATAATACTCGTAACATCCCTTTGTGTATTACAAAAAATCATAAACTTAGACTAAAGTGTAAGTTTACCTTTGCGAATCAGGCCCTCTGACTTCCGGTCTAAACTTAAACTTAGGTCTAAACTTAGTTTTCAGGTCTAACATTACATTTGTGAATTGGCACATAGTCTTATTTCTATATCTAGTGTCCTTGAAGATAGTCTTACTTCTCTTTCCAAAGTAACCAGGTGGTCTTGGGTAGGGTTTCTTCACATCTGTTTCAATCATACATCCCATTACTACACTCCTTAATGATGTCAAAGTTTACGTAGCCAGTTCCTCCTCTTCAGCTCCCACATTGGAGTTCAAGACATTAGTGAGGGTGTCTTACAAGAAAGTTGCATTACTTTGCTCCCAAACACCAAAGCTTCTTTTTCCAGTGTTGACTGACTTGCACTGGAGAGGAAAGTCCCAATTTACCTGCTTCTGCACATTTTCACAAGTCCTCTGTCCCTCACCTTGACCAAAGCACTAGCAGCAGCCACTCCATCTCCACTGATCCCTCCATGCTGGGCACTATAACATTTGTAGAATGCTTTTTAATAAACAGTCTTTGAGGATGTGTGCTATCCTCCTCAAACTCAGTCAAGACTCATGCACTCACCAGGGTTCTTGCTTGTCACAAAGTGCATGCTTCTTTAATGATGCAGGCAAAGTTTTTACTTCTCAACAAAGCAGTGACTGACATATCAGTACATCACATGTGATACTTGAATTGAAACGGAGCCATTTGCAACCGTTGCAGTACACTAGCACTTTTCGGGCACACAGGATCCTCCAAATGCATTATCTAGTCTCTGCCACAGTCAGTTTAATTGAGATATCACAATACACACTGAGCAACACTTTACCTTATGTCATTGTCACCATTTAATGTATTACTGACTGAAGCTTCATGAGGCATCTCAGAATTATGCTTACTGTAAGAATATTTCCTGCTTCTTTCATTGCCTGCACAGCACTATTTCCAGCAGAGTGGTGTCAGTATAAAATTGTCTTCATAGCATTATCCTTAAACTCAGGACTATACACTGGTACATATTATCTCAGTTTATAACTGTCTTCAGCTAGCTCTTTTTTCATACCAGTTCTTCCCCACTATTCTCAGTGGGCTCCTCCTGTCCAGCAGCATGAACTGACATCACTTGCTGGTGGATTTGAGGGTGGGCGACCCCAAACTAGTCCTCCATGGTCAAAAGACCATCTTCCTTCTCACAACAGACCTCTTCCCCTGACCAGTAGGAGCACAAAAAAAACTGAAAAGGACACCAAGACTTGGAGGCAAAGAAGAAAGAGGAGAATGAAGACTGGGACAAGGAGTAGACCTGTGTGCTTCCAGACCACACACATTAGAATATCCCTCTTCTAAAAGGATCTTAGTCGTACTTCCGATGTGGTCTTGCTGTAGAGACGCTACATTTATCAGTCCACTTAAATCATTGATGGTAAAAACATAGCAGCATGCAGAAAGCTCTAAAGTGACAGAAGATGCTTTGTGTTGCTGGCACAATGGTCTGAAGGCGGATCGGGCATAGGGACTGAAACTTAGTAGAGGAGTCTAAACATGAATGGGTGAAAGTGGTTGTGGTATGTGAAAGATGACAGAAAGTGTTTAAAAAATTCAGGGGACTGAAGTCTGCAAAAAAGGTTAGTGGCCGACAAAGAGGAGGTGGAAAGGGTAGTGGCAATAAAAGAAGGGAGCTCCTGATCAACAAAAGGCTCTGACGAGCAGAAATGGGTGTGAGAAAAAAAACTACAGGCAGAATCTCTGGCAACATAAGTCACACTTATGAGCAAAAAATTCCACCTATCATGTTTCTATGAATTAAGATGCAGAATTAATGTTTTATATTTTTGGAGCATCTAATTGATATTTGGTGGGTTAAATTCATTGTCATTGCAGCTCATTGGTCTCGGCTCATGTTAATCTGCTTTCTTGGTTGTAGTTTTCTCTCAGAACCCGTGCAATGTACACTAGCTATCAAATTTAAAGAAATACTTGCACTTAAATATGTTTTCTTTATAGGTGCATATTTGCAAGCTGTGTTTGTCCAATGAGTTTGTGTTTACAATTACAGAATTAATCATCACTATAGAAGATGAATTGCTTTCTACTTTTTCAGGTTATCTGTTTAAGAAGAGATTATATCGCTAGTCATGTCACATTAATTATTTTGATATTTCCAAAGTTCAAGTTGGTTATGCTGCACAGGTACTTGGAGAGTATTCATTATACTATTAAACTTTTTTCAGAAAGTATTGTCAGGGCTCTATTACCTAATATTGACTGCAATTATAAGGGAGAAGTAACTGGGAACTAGGGGAGCAACTGAGTAAGTCATTGTGAGGTACACAAGCAATGTAATTGGTTTAGGACTAGACTAATTTCCATTTGCTGCAATATTTGTATGTCCATGTGCCTGATCAATGGAGAGGGGATTGATGGTCAGATTGCATGCTTTTTTGCTGGGGGAAGACTCTCTGTTGTATGGCTACATTTAAGGATGTTGGCCTATTGTATGGTGAAGCTCCAATTATTATTGGAGTGATTACCCTTGCAGATCCCACACAGATAACCTTGCATTTGTCAGATTAAAGTTTGATGATATGTATCCACATTTTTGACTATCTAACTTATGCTGTTGTGCCATGCTTCATGCACAAATACACCTCCAAGAATATTGTCACACAATTGAAGCGATCCTGTGAACCTCCCATATGACACCTAATTTTTCCTTTAGGCCAAGATACAAACCCACGGCCTGCCAATCAATCACAACCATCAAGAGGATGTTACATGCCTGAAGCTGTAGCTCTACCTAGCCAAAATCTTTCTGCTTCAGTTCATTGGAACACATTTCTGATCCTCACTCGTGATACCCAATGTTTCCCACATATACTATATAATATTGACTATTCACAACAAACAATTTTTTAGCTAATGACCCAGAAGTGATTGGGGACCTTTTCAAGGGCATGAAGCATTATACCCAGTAGAAATACAGGAAATGGTTGACAAATGGGATTCACTAAATCAGGAGGAAACCTAAAGTGACAAAGGAAATACATTGGCAGCTTTTCCCCATTCTCTAGCTCCAACTGGTTTCAGGGAAGTGGCTTACTAGGCAGTAAGTTCAGGCTAGCATGTCCACCATGTACTATGAAGTAGGGCCACCATGTTTGCAGCATGCACCCAGGCTTGCATGTGCCCCTCCATTCACCCAGGATCAGTAAGCCATACACACTGAGCTTCCACTCATGACAAAGAGAAGAGGCCACAGTTTGGGGCCATGGACCGCTGATAGTCAATCTCCTCACAGCTGTATAGGTTAAATGTCTTCTGCTCATGTATTAAGAATCTGCTGCTGCTAGGACTTGTGACTGTTTAGCCTGGGCTAATAAGCCAATAGCCAAGTTCACTCTGAATGGGTACAATTTTGGCGTCCCCGGTAATCTGAGCCCTGCCAAATAGAAATGCAAAAATACAAAAAGATAGAGCGAATCCAGAGGATAATCTTTTGTCGAATTCACAGGGAAAAGCAGGGATTGCCAGAATAGCTGACAGAGAAGTGTGAAATAACATTTCAAAACCATGCAATGGACTTTCATTCTATCAATTTAGTTAAACGTTCCTTATATTGATAATGAAAATTAAATATTCAAGTAATCACACTCTGTCACTTCCTCTACCTTGGCCTCTCATGATGATTATTCTGTGTTTCTACAATTTTCCATAATACATTTGTTGTTAATACCACAAGTATCACATCACCAGTGTTGGGAAGGAATAATCATTTGATTGTTGGTCTATGGGTAATAGAAAGTAGCCTGTTGAAAAATTGCATGCATCTTACATACATGCCGAAATTGTAAGAGGTCCCAGAACTCAACTGCAACACACCTACATAGCAGAACTTGTGGACTTGTAGTTCAAATACTGGCTGCATGAAATCAGTGCTAAAGTACTTGTTAAAAACTATAAAGCTTTTAACGAAAGAATAAGCAATGCCCATACATTTGGAACATCAACTGCATGAACCAGTATATAAAGTCACTTCATATAGATTGCCTTTTAGGAATCACATATTTGGAATTCAGATTATCCAGGATATAACCTTGATCCACTGTCCTGTTTAGACCATAGCCAGATAAATAATAAAGGTTTTCAACTATTGTTGAGGCCACTGGCCAAACCATGTATACTGTCTGCTATTATTAAGCCAGTAAGTAGGTGAATAATGATGTTTCTCCTCTGTTTGCACCCTCACTGGCAAAATCATGCATACTCTGTGCTATTTGGTCAGCGGCTTGTAGTTAGTGAAGTTTATTTGCCATTTAGATGACCACTATCTAAATAGTACATAGTGTTTCCTATTTAGCGGCTGCCTGGCAAATAGAGAAGTTTCTATGCTGTTTGTATGGCTGCTGGTCAAATAATACATAGGGGCCGATTCCGATCTCGGCCGGTAGTGCTCCGAATCGGATTCGGATTTACCGGATCCGATTCGGAGCCCTGTTTCCCGACCGAATCGTACGCGGGTCCGGCCGAGCGAGTACGATGCAGGCACCCGCGAAATCTCCGACCGACTCGAACGCGGCTTCAACACGCTCCGACCGACTCGCATGGACACGACTCGCACCGCGCTATGGTGACGTATCCCGGCCGGGTAAGTACGATGCGCGCCGCGAGCAGTCCGACCGACTCGCGCCGTCCGGCTCGAAAAAGCTGTCAGAGCCGGACTTTGGGGGTCCGCGTCGGACCCCCTGTACGTGTAGGCGCGCGAGTCGCACACAGGGGGACCCATGGGTCCCCCTACCTGTGCATGTACGCCGCGATGCGCATGGACGCGTTCACGCTGTAGGGGGCGCCCTTGTCCGCCTCGCACCCATTGAGTCAATGGGAGCCCGCGTACGCGTTGTACGACAGGCTCCCATTGACTTCAATGGGAGTCCGACCGACTCGAGTCCGATGGCATGCGTGCGCATCGTACTCGTTCGGTCGGACTGCCAGAGTCCGATTCGGTCGGAAATCTCTCCGGGTCCGGCTCGGTCGGAGAGATTTCCGGCCGAGATCGGAATCGGCCCCATAGTTTCTTCTTATTAGCCAAAAGCTGGGAAAATAGGGAAGTTATTTTGCTATTTGCAAGGCATCTGGACAGAATGTTTGCTATTTAGACATTGAATGGGGGAATAGTGAGGTTTATTTGCTACTTGTTTAAGCTCTGGCCAAACAGTACGTAATGTATACTATTTCGCCATAAGCGAGGTAAACAGTAAAGTTGCTTTGCTACTTGAAAGACTGCAGGTCAAACAGCATATAATCTATGCTATTTAGCCTGAAGTTGGGTAAATAGTGATGTTTCTCTTATATATGCAATGCCGTGGTAAAATAGTAAATAATCTCTACTAGCTAGCCAGCTGCTGGGTACATTACGTTGAAAATTCAATATTTCCCTGGAGGCCATCTAAGTAGCTACCTCCTTAACCAGTAACCCAGTTATGAACTTTAAGCCATAATAACATACTGATCATAGAAATTTTGCCTCACATTGTTAAAGTAAGGAACATGTGGCCTTTCACTCATCAAATTTAGCTATGCAGAACTGTATTCAAACTCTCCAGAAGGGTATTTATGATATTGACATAAAATGGTGTAATATCATATCCATGAATCACTTCACTTAATGTTCACTTTGAGCATTTGATCTGGCTGAAACAGTTTGCTTAGGTTTTTACAACTCTCCTGGATAGAACTGGGAGAGAAAATGCATGGTGGTCATGTTCATCAGCATTTTGATGACCCATAGTCATTTTGCACTATTTCAAACTGGTGATGGCCAGATCACTCAAATGTGCCCTACTTAAAAGTAAATGTACAGCTAAAGGGCAATTTCCATACTGATTTCCTTGGGAAAATGTTTCTAACACTGGACCCAGACAAAATTTAGGTTCAATGCACTTTATTTACTTTTAAAGCTAATTGTAATACCATTTTGCTTAAATTGTTTAATTATGTGAACCTGTTTTTATGAAACAATTCAACCATTTTCTATAAATGTCTGCAATACGGAACGCTTGAAATTTCCTAAACACTACAGCTTGGTGCAGCATAAATCCCATAGGCGACTCATGCTTCACACTGAAAGCAGCTATATGAAATCTCATATGCAGACTGTGTAGATTATACATGTAATAAAGGGCCCCCTGCTCTGCATTATAACAATATTGCAAGCCATCAAGTAGTTCCGTGACCCTATACAGGCCAAGCCCGCATAAACATGTTGCTTTAAATATCTCATTACCATTTAGAAAAACAGATCAGAAGAATGAAAAGTCAGTTCTTGTGTCAGCGTATAAAATGTAGCTCCAATTCTGCTCTGTGACCTTCCTTTCATCTTGGCTGTTGGCTCTGGAAGGAGGCAGTATGAGGTCTTAACTCAACTGTAATAACTTATGACAATTGAGCAGCTACAACATTTCATTATTACAGGTGACTGGAGACATCACAACTCTCCTCTGCAGTAAGAACATTAGAGATAGGCTTTTATACAGGGATTCCAGTCTCCCGTTTATTATAATTTGTAGGACAATGTTCTGTACATAATAATCTCTACGTAGCAATAGATTTTGGAAAGCGCAGTTTTTTAATTCTGAGAGCCAATGCTCTCCAGATTTAGGTGTCTTGCTTTGATGTTCCCTTTAAAAAATTATTCTCTGATCTGATGTCACACTTAAGATAATACCATTCATTTTTTTTATCCAAATATATTACTATGGTACTGTACAATATAGAATATCATTAGTGATATAAGTCATTTACCATGTTAGTTAGATCTTTATGTAGTTGTGGAGACATGGTCATTGTTGAAGCATTTGAATATATTCATTTTACACTTTTTTCCAGGCTTCACACTGCTCAGGTATTACTTCTTTGGAGGTAATATTTATACTTATTTTAGTTTGCAAGTAGGAGGTACTTACCCTGAACTATAGCAGAAGAATATGATTTCAACATGTTGATTATAAATCCATGTTCTAGAAATACATCATCCTGAAGTGGGACCATCTTTACAGGGACAGCCTGTGGAGGGGCTTGGAGGACTATGGCATTCCTGGAGACCTCCTGAGAATACTGAGGGTTCGGCACCTTGAAACATATGCCCAAATCAGGTGGAGACCTTACACACAAAGGATACCGGTATACTGTGGAGTAAGGCAAGGTTGTGTCCTTGACCCCATGTTGTTTAGAGTGTATATTAATGGAGTGGTTGATTGGCTGAGTGACTGTAGGCATGATGCACCCAAATCTGCAAACAAAAATTACCCGATCCTGATAATTTACAGATGACACATTGCTCTTCTCCGGAACCCCTATGGGACTTCAGTCACTCCTGGATTGGTTTGCCTCTTTTTGCAAGATGCGGGGGCTAGAGATGAATCCCTCTAAATATAAATTTATGGTACTGAATCCTCACCACTCTTTCAGAGGCAGGATGGAGTTAGAGGGGGTGCCACTGGAGAAAGTAAGCCATTTTTTTTTAACTCTTTTTATTTAACAAAACAACAAAAAGAACAGCAGTACAATCAGCAGTTAGACAGAGATCGAGTGCAGCGCATATGTTCATTACACTTAGTATGGCATTCCAGGGTAGTGCCAACATCATTATACCGCTTCCTCTGCATCTAGTGGGTCTCGCGCCCCCCCTCCTTCCTGCGCAATTCGATCGTGGGAGACAAGCATATTTTGCCCCTATATGTATTCCAAGACGCCCACTTATAGTCCCACTTTTTAGGCTATCCTCTATTTTTAAAGACGCCTTTCTCCGCTATCATGGCCCTGTCCATATCGGCCTCCCACCTGTGTGTTAAGGGCAATTCCTCGACTTCCCATTTTTGTGCTATGTTCCGTTTGGTGAGGGCCCACCCCAATAAAACCCAGGACTGCTCAGTTTGGGTTAGGTCGGTAGCTTCCCATATATTTAGTAAGCAGAGTTTCGAGGAGGCGTTAAGTTTCTGCCCCTCCCCCACATTCTCCATTTTGACTGTGACCGCTGCCCAGTAGGTTTGGAAGACCGGACATTCCAACATCATGTGGTAGAAGGTTCCCTCCTGAGAACATTTCCAGAGACATTGCATGTTTGTCCTTCTTCCCATCTTAACAAGGGTTCTCGCTGCAAGGTAGACTCTGTGTAGGGTTTTAAGTTGGACAAGTCTCAGTCTCATGGGGATGGCAATTTCCAGAGGGGAGGCCAATGCATCTCGCCGGTCTTCATCCTCTAAGCTTCCCACATCTGCCTCCCATTGCTGCCTGAGGAGTGTCAACATGTCCTGTCGATTATTTATCAACTTTTTATATATTAAAGATATGGCTTTCTTGGGCATGGGATCTAATAGCAATCTATCTTCTAGAGGGGATGCCTCCCGGAGAGGCCCCCCTTCTGGTATTGCAGCCCTCAGGGCATGACTAATCTGCAGGTATCTGAAGGTTTCAGACTGTGCTAGTTGATATTCTGTCTGTAGATCTGCAAATGTAATCAACCCCTTTTTGGTCCACATGTCCCCCACTGATGAGATGCCGATTAGGTCCCATTTGTCAAACCCGGGTTAGGAGCTCAGTCTACCTAACCACTCAGGTTCCCATATTGTGGTGACCTGTGTGATTTTCCTATGCCACCCTAGGTTTTTGTTGACCAGATGCCAGATTTCTATGGTGCGGGCTGTCGGGCAAGTGAGGTGTAGATGCTTGGGGGTCGCGTAGAGGGCTCTACAATATCCTCCTTTTCCCATCAGCCACCTGTCTGTCTGAAGGCTTGGCTCACTTTGTGGACTATGGACCCATCAGTTGATTACCATCAACTGGGATGCCCAGCAATAAAGCTTTAGGTCAGGTAGAGCGATCCCGCCGTCATACCATCCCCCCATCAGTTTCTGCAGTGCGATACGTTGTGCCTTCCCGTCCCATAATAAAGTCCGCACTGCACTGTCAATGTTTGTGAAATAGAAATCTTGGACTTTGAAGGGGGTATTTTGCAGTGCATACAAAAAGCGAGGCAATGCCCGCATCTTAAAAAGGGCTGCTCGTCCCAGGAGGGTCAGAGGGAGGGCTCACCAATGTCGAACATCTGTACGCAGGCGGGTCAGTGGCCCTTGCAGATTGGTGTCATAGAAGAGTGACGGGGCAGGGGTCACATAGATTCCCAAGTACCAGAATCCTGCAGTTGTCACAGGGATGTCGCAATCTTTCTGCAGTTTTGGCCTAGGGCCGTGAATCAGAAATAATATGGATTTAGTCCAATTAATAGTGTAGCCAGAATGACTGTCGAAAATGTAATATATGGAGGATTCGATGAATTGAGGACACCGGGGATGCAATGTATAGTAGTATCTCGTCCGCGTATAGGGAAAGTTTGTCTTCATGGTGTTCTGTCCATTTAAGGCCCCATATCAAGGGGTCACCCCTTACCCATATCGCCAGTGGTTCCAGCACCAGTGGAAAGATTAATGGCGATAGGGGGCATCCCTGTCTAGTTCCCTTTGTCAGTTGGATCGGGCGAGACGGGTGGCAGTTCACTACTATTTGTGCCTTGGGGCTTGTGTATAGGAGCTTAACCCACTTTATAAAGTTGGGTCCAAATCCCATTCGCTCCAGCACCGCAAAGAGGAAGGCCCATTTGATGGTATCAAATGCCATCTTGGCATCTAGGGACAGCAGGACAGCATCCTCCCATATCGTATCTGCCCTGTAAGTAAGCCATTTTGATTATTTGGGAGTCAGGTTAGCTGACAATTTGTCTTGGGCCCCCCAAATAGCAAAAAGCAGAGCTGTACTACATCAAAGGGGAACTGTGCTGGTAATGAAGACTTGAACCAGACACAGTGGTGCTGTCAACCCTGCCCTGGAAATTTATGGGGCTAATGCCATTGCGGGGGCCATATGTGGAGCAGAGATTTGGGGTTGTGCCGACCTGACCTACTTAGTCCAAACTGAAAACAAGTTCATTTGATTTGCCTTCAAGCACCACTTTGTTACCTTTACATATTGATCTGGCAATGAACAAGTTGGACTTGTCAGCTCTCCTGAAATCTCTCTTATACTCGGTATGGCTCTGGACTACATTGAAGCTGGCACCCTATAGGGACGCCTTATCCAAACTAATCATGCTAGATGAAAACCTACGGACCCCATGGCTTGAAAAGATCAAACGTTCATGTGCAGCCATCAAAATGGAGGATGTATGGCACTCCCCAACCAAAATGAGCAAAGCCACACCTAACAAGATAAAGGAGCTTTTCTGGGAAAGTTTACTGGTTAGCTCTTGGAATAATGCAAAAAGGGGAGCATTTTTGAAAAACTCCTGCAATTGAAATGCTCACCTATGTTTGAACCCTACCCGGACAGAATCAAACCCTGGCAGGTAAGAGTTTATATATTATATTCAGGATACCTAGCCTACCTCTAAGGTCATTAATGGGAAAATGGGATAAAAACACCCTGCCAGTTCACAACTGGCCCTTCTGTCTGATGACTGCAGAGTCAGCAAAGCACTTTCTATTCTTCTGCACAGGCTATGTCCAGCTACGAAAAAGGTGGATTAAACCAGTGTACAAAAATATGGGTATAGCACACTGATAAGATGTGGCACAAACAAACAGATTGTATTTGCCACTTCTAGGTTCCTCCTCTGGGCTTGGAGACCTAGAGCAAACAGAATAGCCCTAGAGGGTTGAATGTCCGGCGAGGTTTGACTGTCTCCCCCAAACTAAAGCACAGCTTGTCAAGTTCCCTTAGCGCTTTTATAGTACTTGCTGCTATTATCACTGTTATTTTAAAGAGGAGTTTATCTCATGACATTTTTAAATTGTAAAAGCTCTTATATTCATAATTACTAATTTGATGCTTTTAATAAATTAGTGGTGGGTGGAACTAATGGTAGAGGTGTTGCCTTGTGTTGATGAATCAGCTGAGCCAAAGAACAAAGATCATTAGCCTAGGTCATCTGGAACAGTGTCTTTGTTTTTTTATTTTTTTATTACATTATAGCTCGCTGACCTAAATATACTCAGACTGGGCTTTTGCATTGTCTATAACCTTATTTCAGCCTCAGATTGCAGTAAATTATTTTTTTTTGTGTGATTATAGCAACAGCAATCACTGGAAGCCACACGTACACGTTTTGAAATAGCTACTGGCAGTGACATAATGTGACTTTTCGAAACTGGAATTGTTTATTTCTCCTACTCCATCAGGGTAAATTAAGCAGGTCTGGGCGTAGTTAGCGGAGTTTTGCTATGCAGAACTTCGCGAAGTGACAAAAAACTCTGCGAAGTTCCGCAAGTGGCAGAGTGCTGTGCGAACTGCTGTTGGCGCTGGTTTTTCTGCCGCTCGGGTAGAAATTCTACCCGAGCTGCAGCTCGCGAACTTACTATGCGGAGTGGAGTTTTCTGCACTCCGCTCTGCACTCCGTGAGCGCTGCGGAGCGCTGCGGAGCGCTGCGGAGCGCGGAGTGCAGAAAACTCTGCATACTCCGCAAACAGAGCGGAGTTCACCACCCAGGCCTAAAATTAAGGCCTGAAGAATACGCATAGATGTTTTCATAGGTCATAGCGGACCGAGACAGGTTTTTGACTATGGTCTTCTCTTGCTTTTCAACACAGAATTATATGACGTTAGAGAACTATTATATAAGTTTCCTCCTGAAAATCTCCACCAGTTTAAATACGCTGTATAATAATAATGAAATATTTTGTTTGTTTTATCTGCAACTTTTATGGCCTTATGGCCGAAATAAAATTTATATATATAAAGCCATCTGCATGAATTTGAACTTTATCATCTAGACTAACAGTAGTATTTAGCATTAGGGTAAACAGTGTTAGACAAGGAATTATTTATAAATTCTGGTGGCCTTAGCAGAATAATTCCTGCTTTTTCAGTCTTTAGTAATATTAGGCTTCTACTCATCAAGTCCTAAATAATTTGCACATCATTAAAAAGAAAGTCACATTTGTTGACCTTGATAACAAATAGGACCCTACGTAAGTAGGAAAATCTATGTCCAGAAATCTTTGTAACACAGATTTACACCTACACCTCAGCAGAAATCTTCACATTGATGGTAGTTACCACATCCCCTTTACAAGAGGTTGGAGGAGGCCCTTCCAAACTGAATTTAGGACTGTTAAAAGCTTTTTATGACTGCATTATAGATGTATACCTCTAGAAGACGTTCTCCGCAGCTGAGGCAGGAATCTCTGGAAAGCCAGAATGCACAACTATAGGAAAGCAGCACTGTCCTGACGTAATTCACACAAACCTGACAAACATGAACTCTTTAAGGCAAAAATACAGCTCAGACCTCACACCCTAGGACCCGCCCTGTCCCCTTGGGGTGTGGGTGTTAGAATGTCCAAGACCTATTACAGCCTCCAAGATGCAGCCCATCCCACTCCAGAGGAAGAGGAACATCACTGAGGAGGAGACTGTCTTTGAAGCTATATAACT
This sequence comes from Calotriton arnoldi, assembly GCA_963921515.1. Classification (NCBI taxonomy): domain Eukaryota; kingdom Metazoa; phylum Chordata; class Amphibia; order Caudata; family Salamandridae; genus Calotriton; species Calotriton arnoldi. Next base: position 246,814 of record CAWUFW010012913.1, read on the forward strand.
GCATGGTCTTCCTCCATCTACCTTTAGTGGAGCATAAAAAGGGGCCATGGGGAAGGACCAGATGAACTCTATCAATATATAGGAAGTGGAAGTTGGTACTTTGGGGGATCTAAAAAAAGTGCCAAGATGAGAGAAGGCAGATTAAGGAGATGCCTTTCATGATGCAGGAGGAAAAGGCCAATCCCGCTCGAATAAAATATTATCTTAGTCATGAATTTCAATATTTATTTCAGATAATTTAGAATCCAGAAAACATATATACAAATCAATAAAACAAGCACACTTACATGACAAGATACATCGTGTTCATAATACAGCTATTAAAATAAGCTATAGTACCTAAAATAACTTCAATTAATATTGTCTACATACTGTATTATTAGCATAAACAATGGTGCTACCTCTATCAACCTGTGGGTATGTGCAGTAGTGGCCGGCTTAGGTAAGAGTGGTAGGGCGGGGATGGGTGGGGGTCGGTCAAGTCACCAGATGACGGGATAAGTAACATTAAATTAAAAAACACTTACCTTGTGCCTTGCAAAGCTGTGAGCCCAAGATAAGTGTTTTTTTTCTAATTTATTTAATATTAATTATGCAGTAGTCTGTTGACTTCCCCGACCCCCGCCCTGCCCCGGCCCCACCCCACTGCTCTTACCTGTGCCGGCCACTTCTGGGTATGTGTTAAACAAGTAATCCTCATGCTGTTTGATCTACATAACATTACCCCTGTCCACATGGCACCCAACACATTTCACTGTTGCCCAAGGAGTACTGCCCCTACATGATAGGTGTCATGCAGAGAAAAAACATTTTCAAATGGCAAAAGCTATGAGCTGCACAGCAACAGATTTGCATAGCCATGATGTGACCCAGAACGGCCATATGCTGGTGCTCCTCATACTGGTTATTAAATATTTTCTCCATGGATTCCAGTGAAGTTGGCAGAATAACAAAAAAGGCCCTCAGTTTCTACAAGGAAAACGCAAAAAGGGCAATATCCAGCTGAATTTGATTAGACCATGGTGTCCTCTGTAGTAAGGTATCCACTCAAACTACACACTCACCTTCTATATGGACAATATATTCAGGGGAATCCCAACGTCAGGCTAGGCAATAACCAAACTCCTCAATCTTTACGCTATGTTACAACTTCTGACTCATGTCACACTGTCATCCATCTCACAGATGGCCACATATCTCTCATATGCCGCTCACATTCACCTGCCTCCGTTTAGGGTGTTGACTGATTATACTTATCTTCAAGAACTCTCCACATATCAGGGAATTTGTTCCAACATCTAGAGCTGGCGTTGCCAACACTGCGACAGGGTGACAACCTGGCCCTTTATTTAAATACAGCCATACCATACACATAGGTATGCATACTGCTATCAATATCACAACTAAACATTTGAAGGCTGAAGGCCGCATTTACTATGCTTATACCTTATGTTGCATTCCTCAAACCTGCACAGGAGTTGCCCTGAGTGAAATTTTAATGACTACGGCATAACTGGCGTCATATTAGTAATTTTGTGTATTTATGCAAAATTACAGGGACTACGCCATTTCACCATATCACGCATTTTCGGGGTGACATTTTAATGCAAGATGTAACACTTGAGTAATTTTTTTAATGAGAGCAGGATTTTAGGTAGAGTTTTTACCTGAGCAGGCCGTTTGGGTAATTTCTGAGTACACAATTCCAAATCTAAACTCAAGTGGCAGTATTGTGAAAGCAAGCAGCTGTTTCTTTCACATGGGTGGTCAACAACCATTTAAGGCAGGTTTTTTACGCAAGTGGACCGCTTGAAATTACAATTTTGAGTTGAATCTTTACCCAAATGGACCATTTTGGTAATTCTTTGAGTGCAAGGTGCAGTTTGCCTAATTATGAGTAAAATTGCAGTAATTTTATGTAATTACGCTACAGCAAATTACATGAGTTTCACACACCCATACACAGAAGACAGATAGGTATTGGCTGAATGTCACTGAGCTTTTTTTGTATCATTTTCTGACCCTAGAGTGGGGCAAAATCTGAATGGAACACAGTTTAAATGTGTGCAATGGGAGCCTGTCAGGGCAGAACAATTGCAAAACCCATCCATACTCATGCCATGTAGAACAAAGCTCTGTTTGGGCAGAATAATATCACCAGTTCAGAGAAGATGTAAAAAGTTAGCTAGCATCATTAGCACTGTAAAAGGAGCAAAAGACAACACCCCTCAATAAGGTTTGCAACCCTATATGATATAGGATATCATAGTTATCCTGTGATACAGTCAACACTTAGTTCAACTGTTAGACCTGGCCCTTTTTGCAGGTTTATACCCAAACGTTTTGCCTTTGGCCTCCTATTTTTCTGATCCTGTTTTTGCTGGTGTTAGGACTCTGGGCACTTAACCACTGCTCATCAGTGCTAAAGTGCACATGCTCTCTGTGTAAATTGTGATTATGTTTGGTTATCCATAAGTGGCATATTTCATTTACTGGTAAGTCCCTAGTAAAGTGCACAGTGTGTGCCCAGGGCCTGTAAATCAAATGCTACTAGTGGGCCTGCAGCACTGATTATGCCACCTGCACAAGTAGCCTTTCAAATGTGTCTCAGCCCTGCCACTGCAGTGTCTGCTCGTGCAGTTTTAACTGTCATGTCGACCTGGCAAGTGCACCCACATGCCAGGCCCTAACCTTCACTTTTCTTACATGTAAATCACTTCTAAGTTAGGCCCAAGGTACCCCCATGGGCAGGATGTAGTGTATGTTAAAGGTAGGACCTGTACTGGTGTGTGTTATATGTTCTGATAGTGAAATACTGTGCATTTTATTTTTCACTATTGAAAGGCTGTCTGTCCCATAGGTTAACATGAGAGCTGCCTTGTAACATCTTACAAGTGTAACTTTCCATTGGGACAAGATTGAGAAATTGAGTTTAGGCTCTCTCAGAATTTAATAAGACCCCTGTTAGTAAAGGTGGTTTTAAATTGTGGCTTGAAAATGCCACTTTTAGAAAGGGGGCATTTTCTTGCTTTACCATTCTGTGTGCCTCTGCCTGCTTGTATATTCACTGTCTGATTTTTGGAGTGACAGGAGTAGAGGATGTGCATTCACTCGAGACAGTCACAAGAGGGGTGAGGGGTGTCCTGCCTTTCCTGGGCGACTCATAGCCACGCTGAATAGACATGTCTGCATTTAGATTGGTGGGAGGAGCTGTCACTTGCACGTGAATAGACTGTGGCTGCCTTTAACAAAGCTGTCCCCACCTACTGTAGTGAACCTGGTCTAAGCAAGGCAGAACTGTTTTTGTGTGCAGCAGAGACTTTTCGATGTTCTGCCTTCAAAGAAAAACATGGGATAAATATTGGGTTTCTGGCCTCAGAACTTTAGATCACTTCTGGAAACAAGAGGACCCTGCCAAGAAGAAGAGCTGAAGAGCTGTCACTTTATGTGTGGGGATGGGTTGGCATGCGGTTGCAGCGTATGTCTAGAACATGGGAAAGACTGGACTGTTCTTTGCCTTAGAAAGGATCCCACCTAAAAATAGCCATGGGACTCATGAGTCAGGCACGGGGCTTGTCATCACATGTAGAGTGCTGTTCCTGATTTCCTGCAGCGCGGGGCCAGCGCTGTTGTGTGCTCCTGATTCATTGCACGGCGTGCGCCATTAGGTGATCCTGGTTACTGCCAACTAGTGAATGTGGAGCACTTCAGGCAGTGGGGAAACCTCTTGGGGGGAATGCGTGGTGAGAATGTCCCCTTTGAACAAGAAGTCACCTGAAGCAGCACGTGTTGATGCGTGGTCCCTTTTGCTGGCAACCGGTGCTGGGTCTGCGCGCTACTTTCTGGCTGCGTTGAAGGAAATCCTGGCTGGAGAAGCCCTGCGTCACCTAAGGCAAGACCTCCATCAGGCTTCAGGGGTTATAATTGATGGAGGCTTCACTCCATACTACGATAAATCCTGACCATGAGTAGAACACAGGAGTGAAGAAGCAGATGGTGATTCTTCATTGGTGGTGGTCCCCCCGGCGAGGTCCTGCACCACAGCTCCGACCTGCCCGGGGTGCCCATAAGTGCTCTAGTTGCCGACCCGGTCCTGAGGGACCAGGGCTGGCATACCTTTTTCACTCCACGTTTGCCTCACTGCTTTTCTCGGTCCCGAGGGGCAGCAATTCACTCGTGCTCAAGGCAAATTACCACATTATAAGTAGTAGGTGTGCAGTGGGGTCCTGCGGCCTACGTTACCTCCCTGCATGGTTTTGCAGCATGTGCCTCCACCCATTTTGGTGTACCTCGGGGGCACTTGTCTTGCATTTTGGGGCACTCCTTGGCTGTTCTGTATACGTTCTGGCTTTGCAGAACTGTCGGACAGGGCAAAATATTGAAATACCATTCCACCCATATGAAACTGTTGGCTGTGGTTGGGGTTTCACTGAAGTACAGTAAGGATCCTAATAGAGATGTTGGTGCATCTATACCAAATGGTTACTTTAGGCCCTTAATGTGATACTTATGTGAAATAGTATATCTTGAAAAGTCTTTATGTGCCTTAACCATTACATGTTGCCTTTCATGACCCGAATGTATTGATAAATGTCGTTTTGATCCTTGTAATGACAGAATAACGAGTATCATTTTCAGGACCTGCATAATATTCACAGTGATGGTACGTAGAGGGTGTTTTCATGAAGTGTACAACCGCTAAGTATTTGCCTTGTTGCACTAACTGATGTTATGACAATTGCCTAGTTGGCAAAGTGTTATTATGAAATCTGTATGGTGGACTTTTGTTGTTTTGGCCTTGTTTGGTTTAGATAAAGATACTTTATTTTTCTAATCTGATGTGGTGTTTTCACTGTGCTTCTGTGTGGTTATGTACAAAAGCTTTACACATTGTCTCGGAGATAAGCCTGTCTGCTCGTGCCAAGCTGTCAAGGGGATGAGCAGGGGTTATCTAAAGTGCGTAAACCCCTTACCCTGACTAAAAGGAAGGGTCCCTACTTGGGCAAGGTGTATACCTCTGCCAGCTAGAGATCCCTATTTCTAACATCAACCTTCTAGAAAAAAACAAAATAAAGAAAGGAGTAGATTTTCAGGCAGAGATCCACACTCCTTGGCCAAGGAGATGAGGATATTAACAAGCTTTATAATCTTGAAAAGGACAGAATGAACAATTTGTCGGACAAAATTAGACTGACTTTGGAGCCCACCAGGCCACACACCATACCAAATCATGTGAAGCTCTTGGAGGTACTCCATCTTCTTGGCTCTGGGTCATCTCACAGCACATGCATCAAAGTGACAGGCATCACACGAGTGCAAGCTCTGCATTCCTGCCATCTTTTTTGGATTTCATGGTGAATTTGACCCAAATATACCTATCCTTCCCAAAACTTGAAAATGAAGAGGTATAGTTGAAGCAAGGTTTCTATCAGATAGCCCAATTTCCAGATGTATAGGGTGCAATGGACTGCATTTATGTGACTTTTGTTCCACTCACAGACACTGTGTACCTCTACGGGAATCACAGCCACACGTAATCTATCAATGCTCAGGCACTATGCGATGTCAGATATTGCTTTACCAATGTCCTTGCAAAGTATCCTAGGAGTGCACATGAATTCTATATCTTCTGACACTCCACCATTAATCATCATTTTGAGGACAGTATTTCTGGAAATGGCTTACTACTTTAAAACTAAATATTGAATGGTAAACTCCGGATATTTCATAACATGAATTTTTCCTGCACCTGTGTGTGAGTAAAGCTTTGTCTAAGTAAATGATTAGATATGCATATGATACAAAACATAAAAGTCATATTAAAATTCAAATTTTGAAAACATTGTCATATAATTGACATTAATTGACATTAACATTGTACAGAATGACTTGTTAAAAATAGCTTACATTGAGTCAATAAATTCACAAATGTGACTCAAACACATATATTTATGTAACTGGTAATCTTAACCACTTAACCGCTGGCGGCAATTCCGCCGCGGTGCGGCGGTTTAGCAGAGTGGGCGGGGCCGCGTCGGCCAACGGACGTGCGCAGCACTACGGAGGTAGTGCTCGCGACGGCCGTTGGCCGACAGAAGCAGCGAAAGGGTTAAAAATAATTTCCCATATATGCAATGTCACAACTTAATTTGCAAAAGGATGTCAAGGTTGATGATGTGATATATAAGAATAATTAAACATTTATATGTATTTTAATGTGCTTGGCATATTGGGGGGCAGGATTCCACACAACGAATATGAAACAAATGCACACAAAAGGAGGTAGTTGGAGAATTTAACAACTGATAATGTACTGAAGCATATCTGATTAATGTAAGTTAGGCTGATATACTGAGCAATTCACAATTGCTCACATTACTGAGTGAATCCATTTGTGGTTAAATTAGAGAAATGTAGTTCTATAAAGTAAATTATTATTTGTAAAACATTATTTATTTACTATTTTTCAATGTGCCTCATCCTTCACCTCACCTTTCATCATAGGTGAACAGGGATATATCTTTTAACTTCAGATCTCATTAAAGCCACCCAAAAATATTTACAAAAGATACTAAAATGTTATCCTCCTACAACCATCAATATGACCCACAATTATAATATATATTTATATTAATATATATATATATATATATATATATATATATATATATATATATATATATATATATATATATATATATATATATATATATATATATATATATATAAGAAATCCTCAACCTTATCTGATTGAAGAACCAGCACTCGACATCATGGGGGTTCTCTCGTTTATTGTCTAGGCTTCAATAAACCCATGGACAAAACAGGAACGCGTTTCGGCAGTCAAGCTGCCTTTCTCAACCTGATATGCGCCATATTGCTGCTTCCATTTAAAGAAAACATTAATTAAAACTGAAGATGCACTGCATTTCACTGTGATTGGGTAAACACGAGCATGTGGGATGATGACCATTGATCCTTAACAGAGCATACATACAGCTATTCAAAAACCGCAACAGCGTCAGTCCTGCAAACTGAATTGCTTTCAGGGTTGTTTATGTTCTGTGCTACTCCGTATTCATGCCCTCCAGTTCATTCTATTTCGAGAAAGGCTCCCATCATGCCTTATTCAGTTCTTTTTAAAACCCGGACTGGATTTATGCACGTCCTCTAGTTACAATTACAGGCATCTTTATAGTGTCTTTTAAAATGCAAACAACACGCATTTTTAAGTTCATTTACAATTACTTTGAGCATAGTTGTTCCACCTCATTAATCCGTCAACTCCTTCGAAATGCACGCATCTCTGAGGGCAGTCTGCTCTTTACTCGGGGATGACTTACTAATTAATGACCATTGTTCTGATAATTTAAAGGAAGACTCACAGTGGTAACTTCTTCAAAGTTTCAGATCCTTGGGTCCAATGAAGCCGGTCCCGACAAGCAACAGTACGGACCCACGAGACCACTGCTTTTCTTGGCCAGTGCCATCAGCGGTGCCCAGCTCCATAGTAGGAGAAGTTATACCAGGGTGAGGATGTGCCAATAAGCAGAGGAGCTTCAGTCCCCGCCAAGGGACATCCTCACCCTGGTATAACCTCTCCTACTATGGAGCTCGTCTCGTGCCCTCGGAGATGCGTGCATTTCGAAGGAGTTGACGGATTAATTAGGTGGAACAACTATGCTCAAAGTAATTGTAAATGAACTTAAAAAAAATGCGTGTTGTTTGGATTTTAAAAGACACTATAAAGATGCCTGTAATTGTAACTAGAGGACGTGCATAAATCCAATCCGGGTTTTAAAAAGAACTGAATAAGGCATGATGGGAGCCTTTCTCGAAATAGAATGAACTGGAGGGCATGAATACGGAGTAGCACAGAACATAAACAATCCTGAAAGCAATTCAGTTTGCAGGACTGACGCTGTTGCGGTTTTTGAATAGCTGTATGTATGCTCTGTTAAGAATTAATGGTCATCATCCCACATGCTCGTGTTTACCCAATCACAGTGAAATGCAGTGCATCTTCAGTTTTAAATAATGTTTTCTTTAAATGGAAGAAGCAATATGGTGCATATCAGGTTGAGAAAGGCAGCTTGACTGCCGAAACGCGTTCCTGGTTTGTCCCTGGGTCTATTGAAGTCTGCGCAATAAACGAGAGAACCCCCACGATGTCGAGTGCTGGTTCTTCAATCAGATAAGGTTGGGGATTTCTTTTTTGTACATACTGAGCGCTAGCGGTAGCGCCACTTTTCAAGCACCACCAGCGATTTGGCAGCACACCAGTTTTACCGCAATTTGGATTCTGCAATATATATATATATATATATATATATATACATAGATAGATATAGATATATATATATATATATTCACTGAAAAAACCATAGGTTTCAGACACGTTATAGTTACAAATTAGCATTTAAAAAACCTTTGAAATTCACTGAAAAAACCATAGGTTTTAGGGACAGTTATAGTTAGTTGGACATTGCACTCGTACAAAACCCGTGAAATTCCCCCGTTATAGTTAGTCCAGCTAACTATAACTCGCGCCCGCAATGCACTGCTGATGACGTCACATATTACATCACTCATGACATGGTCAGTGACATCACTGATGACATCACTGATGACATCTCAAATGACATCACTGATGACATCATCCACGTGATAATCTGATGCACCTCCTCACACCCTAATATAACCTTTGATACACCCACTCTAAATTACAGACTGCCATTCGCAAAACCATAGACACTCCAACACCAATAACTACATACCCACTCACTGATTCTTAGGTCTACACACACACATCCACTCACTCACCCGTACAGTCACTCATACTTACGGTCACTCAGTACAGGACTATCATATGCACTCTTACTCCTATATAGACACTCAAACAACGCCACTCATCCATAGAGATACTCACACACCTAGTCAGTCATGCAAATAATTAAACACACTGCCATTTACTCACCTATACAGTTATACACACACACCAGCTCACTTACTCATACAAATAGTAGCACATTGTTACGCTCTTATACAATCACTGATACAAGCACACAATCATCCATACAGCCACTATCACAATCACTCACTCTTGCTTATAGCTATTTATATACTCCAACACACATATATACTGCCTTTCACATATGTAGTTACTCACACATGTACCACTGGGACATACATTCACTCACTAACACACTCTTACACACACTTACCCACCCATACAGTCTATCACAGATGCACTCTTGAAACCATCCACCCAGTGAATCACCCACTCACACATCTATGCACAGAGTTGCACACACCCCTCCCACACAAACACTCAGGCACCCATACAGATACTCAGACAAGCATTCAATAACTCATATAGAAAATCATTTAGCTATTCACAAACACATGCAGCCACTTACACAGCAACAGACAGACGGATACAGACATACACCCAGTTTAGTCACTAACCCATGCATTCAGTAAGATACGTTAAATCACTCACTTATAGAGTCAGTCACGCACCTACTAAATCATCCATACAGACACTTACACACCCACTCATTCTTCAATACGTCTTTTCCTATATATTTTAAAAATATTTAAACTTTACAGAAACACACAGTCACTGGATGATATCATCAGTGATGTCATTTGAGATGTCATCAGTGATGTCATCAGTGATGTCACTGACCATGTCATGAGTGATGTAATATGTGACGTCATCAGCAGTGCATTGCGGGGCGCGAGTTATAGTTAGCTGGACTAACTATAACGGGGGAATTTCACGGGTTTTGTACGAGTGCGATGTCCAACTAACTATAACTGTCCCTAAAACCTATGGTTTTTTCAGTGAATTTATATATATATGTGTATATATATATATTCACAGAAAAAAACAAAGGTTACAGGGACGATTTATATATATTGGTCACGTCCCAAACGCTGGCACCAGCAGTAAGAGCGCGCCGCCTTGACCGCTTTGTGATGTTGTATATACATATATATATATATTCACTGAAAAAACCATAGGTTTTAGGGAAAGTTATAGTTAGTTGGACATTTCACTCGTACAAAACCAGAGAAATTCCCCGTTATAGTTAGTTCAGCTAACTATAACTCGCGCCCCGCAATGCACTGCTGATGACGTCACATATTACATCACTCATGACATGGTCAGTGACATCACTGATGACATCACTGATGACATCTCAAATGACATCACTGATGACATCACTGATGACATCATCCATGTGATAATTTCATGCATCTTCTCACACCCTAATATAACCTTTGATACACCCACTCTAAATTACAGACTGCCATTCTCAAAACCATAGACACTCCAACACCAATAACTACATACCCACTCACTGATTCTTAGGTCTACACACACATCCACTCACTCACCCGTACAGTCACTCATACTTACGGTCACTCAGTACAGGACTATCATATGCACTCATACACCTATATAGACACTCACACACCGCCACTCATCCATAGAGGTACTCACACACCTAGTCAGTCATGTAAATAATTAATCACACTGCCATTTACTCACCTATACAGTTATACACACACCAGCTCACTTACTCATACAAATACTAGCACATTCTTACGCTCTTATACAATCACTGATACAAGCACACACTCATCCATACAGCCACTCTCACAATCACACACTCTCACTTATAGCCATTTATATACTCCAACACACATATATACTGCCTTTCACATATGTAGTTACTCACACATGTACCACTGAGATATACATTCACTCACTAACACACCCATACACACACTCACCCACCCATACAGTCCATCACAGATGCACTCTTGAAACCATGCACCCAGTGAATCACCCACTCACACATCTATGCACAGAGTCACACACACCCACCCACACAAACACTCAGGCACCCATACAGATACTCAGACAACCAATCAATAACCCATATAGACACTCATGTAGCTATTCACAAACCCATGCAGCCGCTTACACACCAACAGACAGACGGATACAGACATTCACACAGTTTAGTCACTAACCCATGCATTCAGTAAGATATGTTTAATCACTCACTTATAGAGTCAGTCACGCACCTACTAAATCATCCATTCAGACACTTATACACCCACTCATTCTTCAATATGCCCTTCCCTATATATATTAAACATATTTAAACTTTACAGAAACACACAGTCACTGGATGATGTCATCAGTGATGTCATCAGTCATGTCATTTGAGATGTCATCAGTGATGTCATCAGTGATGTCACTGACCATGTCATGAGTGATGTAATATGTGACGTCATCAGCAGTGCATTGCGGGGCGCGAGTTATAGTTAGCTGAACTAACTATAACGGGGAATTTCTCTGGTTTTGTACGAGTGAAATGTCCAACTAACTATAACTTTCCCTAAAACCTATGGTTTTTCAGTGAATATATATATATATGTATATACAACATCACAAAGCGGTCAAGGCGGCGCGCTCTTACTGCTGGTGCCAGCGTTTGGGACGTGACCAATATATATAAAACGTCCCTGTAACCTTTGTTTGTTTCTGTGAATATATATATATACACATATATATATAAATTCACTGAAAAAACCATAGGTTTTAGGGACAGTTATAGTTAGTTGGACATTGCACTCGTACAAAACCCGTGAAATTCCCCCGTTATAGTTAGTCCAGCTAACTATAACTCGCGCCCCCATTGCACTGCTGATGACCTCACATATTACATCACTCATGACATGGTCAGTGACATCACTGATGACATCACTGATGACATCTCAAATGACATCACTGATGACATCATCCAGTGACTGTGTGTTTCTGTAAAGTTTAAATATTTTTAAAATATATAGGAAAAGACGTATTGAAGAATGAGTGGGTGTGTAAGTGTCTGTATGGATGATTTAGTAGGTGCGTGACTGACTCTATAAGTGAGTGATTTAACGTATCTTACTGAATGCATGGGTTAGTGACTAAACTGGGTGTATGTCTGTATCCGTCTGTCTGTTGCTGTGTAAGTGGCTGCATGTGTTTGTGAATAGCTAAATGATTTTCTATATGAGTTATTGAATGCTTGTCTGAGTATCTGTATGGGTGCCTGAGTGTTTGTGTGGGAGGGTGTGTGCAACTCTGTGCATAGATGTGTGAGTGGGTGATTCACTGGGTGGATGGTTTCAAGAGTGCATCTGTGATAGACTGTATGGGTGGGTAAGTGTGTGTAAGAGTGTGTTAGTGAGTGAATGTATGTCCCAGTGGTACATGTGTGAGTAACTACATATGTGAAAGGCAGTATATATGTGTGTTGGAGTATATAAATAGCTATAAGCAAGAGTGAGTGATTGTGATAGTGGCTGTATGGATGATTGTGTGCTTGTATCAGTGATTGTATAAGAGCGTAACAATGTGCTACTATTTGTATGAGTAAGTGAGCTGGTGTGTGTGTATAACTGTATAGGTGAGTAAATGGCAGTGTGTTTAATTATTTGCATGACTGACTAGGTGTGTGAGTATCTCTATGGATGAGTGGCGTTGTTTGAGTGTCTATATAGGAGTAAGAGTGCATATGATAGTCCTGTACTGAGTGACCGTAAGTATGAGTGACTGTACGGGTGAGTGAGTGGATGTGTGTGTGTAGACCTAAGAATCAGTGAGTGGGTATGTAGTTATTGGTGTTGGAGTGTCTATGGTTTTGCGAATGGCAGTCTGTAATTTAGAGTGGGTGTATCAAAGGTTATATTAGGGTGTGAGGAGGTGCATCAGATTATCACGTGGATGATGTCATCAGTGATGTCATTTGAGATGTCATCAGTGATGTCATCAGTGATGTCACTGACCATGTCATGAGTGATGTAATATGTGACGTCATCAGCAGTGCATTGCGGGGCGCGAGTTATAGTTAGCTGGACTAACTATAACGGGGGAATTTCACGGGTTTTGTACGAGTGCAATGTCCAACTAACTATAACTGTCCCTAAAACCTATGGTTTTTTCAGTGAATTTCAAAGGTTTTTTAAATGCTAATTTGTAACTATAACGTGTCTGAAACCTATGGTTTTTTCAGTGAATTTCAAAGGTTTTTAAATGCTAATTTGTAACTATAACGTGTCTGAAACCTATGGTTTTTTCAGTGAATTTCAAAGGTTTTTTAAATGCTAATTTCTAACTATAACGTGCCTGAAACCTACGGTTTTTTCAGTGAATTTCAAAGGTTTTGTAAATGACAATTTTTAAATGTATTAATTGTTATATTAATTTTTTTCATACTGATTTACTACATTTTTAGAAACAATTTTTTTTTACATATTTTATTTGTCAAATTACATTGTAATTACATTATACATTACATTACAAAAAATACTTTCTCAGAATGAATTACTTTAGTTTAAATACTTTGCAGATAGGCAATAGACTTTTAAGTACAGTAGTTACAGTTGTTGCAATGGGCAACACATTTTCAAACACAATGCAACATTCAGCTCAATGTGAATTTCTAGTTAAATGCAATTAGTTACTTTATGGATTACTTTTGTAACCACAGGACTGGATCCTAGATTCAGTCCTGGTACATCTCCTGTAAACAGTTGAGTAAAAGCGTTTTGGTTACAGTCGTGATTTTTAAGGAATATTATTGTATTTTTAAAAGTTGACACTTTGAAACTTTTTCTCATAGAATCACCAATGTTATCCTATGGAAGGAAATTCACTTAGCAGGTAAAAACTGTTATCGTTACTTTTTCTTACTCAGTGTTGGATCCTGGATCCAGCACTGGTGCATCTCCTGTAAACAGTTGAAAGAATGCGTTTAAGTCATACAGGCGATTTTTAAGGAATATTTGTAGTTTGTGAAAATCAACACTTTGAAACTTTTTTGCTGAAAACCAGTCAATGTTAGCCTACGAAGGAAATTCAAGTTACCGGTAAGTACGGTTAAAATTACTTTTGAGGATCAGTACTGGGCTGAAACATGCAGCACTGAGGTCTCTCCTGATAACAGGTGAGTAAATCGGAATTCGTATTTCGGCTGATTTTAGAGGAATATTTTAAAGTTCCAAAACTCCACACTTAGAAGAATTTCCAAGTGAAACCAGTCAATGTTAGCCTATGGAAGGAAATTCAAGTTACTGGTAAGTACGGTTAAAATTACTTTTCAGGACCAGTACTGGGCTGAAAGATGCAGCACTGAGGTCTCTCCTGATAACAGGTGAGTAAATCAGAATTCGGATTTCGGCTGATTTTAGAGGAATATTTGTATGTTTCAAAAATCAACACTTAGAAGAATTTCCAAGTGAAACCAGTCAATGTTAGCCTATGAAGGAAATTCAAGTTACCGGTAAGTACGGTTAAAATTACTTTTCAGGATCAGTACTGGGCTGAAAGATGCAGCACTGAGGTCTCTCCTGATAACAGGTGAGTAAATCGGAATTCGTATTTCGGCTGATTTTAGAGGAATATTTTAAAGTTCCAAAACTCCACACTTAGAAGAATTTCCAAGTGAAACCAGTCAATGTTAGCCTATGAAGGAAATTCAACTTACCGGTAAGTACGGTTAAAATTACTTTTCAGGATCAGTACTGGGCTGAAAGATGCAGCACTGAGGTCTCTCCTGATAACAGGTGAGTAAATCGGAATTCGTATTTCGGCTGATTTTAGAGGAATATTTTAAAGTTCCAAAACTCCACAGAAGAATTTCCAAGTGAAACCAGTCAATGTTAGCCTATGAAGGAAATTCAAGTTACCGGTAAGTACGGTTAAAATTACTTTTCAGGATCAGTACTGGGCTGAAAGATGCAGCACTGAGGTCTCTCCTGATAACAGGTGAGTAAATCGGAATTCGTATTTCGGCTGATTTTAGAGGAATATTTTAAAGTTCCAAAACTCCACACTTAGAAGAATTTCCAAGTGAAACCAGTCAATGTTAGCCTATGAAGGAAATTCAAATTACCGGTAAGTACGGTTAAAATTACTTTTGAGGATCAGTACTGGGCTGAAAGATGCAGCACTGAGGTCTCTCCTGATAACAGGTGAGTAAATCGGAATTCGTATTTCGGCTGATTTTAGAGGAATATTTTAAAGTTCCAAAACTCCACACTTAGAAGAATTTCCAAGTGAAACCAGTCAATGTTAGCCTATGAAGGAAATTCAAGTTACCGGTAAGTACGGTTAAAATTACTTTTCAGGACCAGTACTGGGCTGAAAGATACAGCACTGAGGTCTCTCCTTATAACAGGTGAGTAAATCGGAATTCCTATTTCGGCTGATTTTAGAGGAATATTTGCACAATGGTGAAGGGAGGGGGCGGGGCCTGAGGTGACATCTTTGCAAACGCGCCCCGTGGCGCGTTTTAAGTTGGGGGATTAAGTTCCCTTGAATCCTGAGGGTCCCTAGGGGCCAACTAGACCACCAGGAACCTCCAATATTCGCCAGGGGCTGCGTTGCAGAGACGTGTAGAGAGGCCACACCCCTTTTACACCTCTCTGCAATGCAGCTCTGTGGCACTTTCTGGATGTACCTGTTGGGCTAGTTGGCCCCCAGGGACCCTCAGGATTGAAGGGGATTTAATTCCCCATCTTAAAACGCGCCACGGGGCCTGTTTGCACACATGTCACCTGAAGCCCCGCCCCTCCCTTCACCACTGTGCAAACGCGCCCCGTGGCGCGTTTTAAGTTGGGGGATTAAGTCCCCTTGAATCCTGAGGGTCCCCGGAGTCCAACTAGCCCACCATATACCTCCAAAGCGCCACAGAGCTGCGTTGCAGAGAGGTGTAAAAGGGGTGTGGCCTCTCTACACCTCTCTGCAACGCAGCCCCTGGCGCATACTGGAGGTTCCTGGTGGGCTAGTTGGCCCCCAGGGACCCCCAGTATTCAAGGGGAATTGTTCCCCTCTGCAAACGCGCCAGGGGCGCGTTTGCAGAGTGGTGAAGGAAGGGGCGGGGCCTGCGGGCCGATCGGTTTTTTTTTAAAAATTTTTTGTCCTCTGAAGGGGGCTGTGTGGCCCCCTTCCTTTTTCCTGTTTTTATGCCCTGGGGACCCCATCCCCCAGGGCCTTACCCCTTTTTTTAATTTGTAATTTAAAAAAACGGGAAGGGGGCCGCGTGGCCCCCTTCCCTGGGCCTGTATTGGCCCCGGGGACCCCATCCCCCGGGGCATGGCCTCGTTTTTATTTATATTCTTTGGAGGGGGCTGCGTGGCCCCCTCCTCTGGCCATTTAAGGCCCCGGGGACCCCATCCTCCGGGGCCGGCCATTCCGTTTTTTTTATTTTTTATTTATTTATTTTTTTGGGGAGGGGGCCGCGTGGCCCCCTCCCGGGCCACTACTTGCCCCGGGGACCCCATCCCCCGGGGCCTGGCCTCTCGTTGGGGACTGTGGGGGTCCCCAATCCCCCACAGTCCCGCCGGCTCCCGCGTCCCTAGGGTGCCGGCATTGCTTTACACATGGGGAGCAGCTAACATGCTGCTCCCCATGTGTAAAGCAATCGGCTTTGGATATTGGAAGAGAGAGCAGGTTTCCTGCTCTCTCTTCCAATATCCAAAGCAAGTTTGCAATGACAGGACGGGAGCCGCGAGGCTCCCGTCCTGTCATTGCAAACAGCAGTGTCCCGGGGGTAGGCACCCCGGGACACTGCAGGAGCCGGCCCTGGGGGGTGGTGGTCCCCAGGGCCATCAAGGGCTCCAGGAGGGGGCCGCGCGGCCCCCTCCCATTCAGTACACAGCCCCGGGGAGGTGGTGGTCCCCGGGGCTCTGGGGTCCGTAACGGACCCCCATATTAAAATGTTTAGTGCCCCGGGAGGTGGTGGTCCCGGGCGTGTGGGGGCTGGAGCCCCCACACAGTTTTAATAATTTTTTTTAAAAAGCCCCGGGAGGTGGTGGTCCCCGGGGCTGCGGGAGGGCTCAGAGCCCTCCCGCACCATTTTTAAAAAAGCCCCGGGGGTAGCGGTCCCCGGGGCTTGGGGGCCCTTTGAGGCCCCCACACATTAAATTATCCCCCACCATGCCCCCGGGACTTGGGCCACCCGGGGGCCAATTACATCGAAGCGCGGGAGACCGCGCTCGATTTTTTTTCTGCAGGATTCGCGCACCCTGAGCGCATCCTGCCGATTTAAAAAAAAAAATTTTTTTTTTTTGCCCAGGGGGTCCTTGTGGGACCCCTGAGCAAACCTAGGGGGTCAGGGTGTTTCTACCCTCCCCCTTTGTGCGCTTTGCGCACTTGTTTCTGTCCCTCGGTTCTACCGAGGACAAAATGGCTGCCAACATTTCCTGAATCGGAATGTTGACAGCCAGCTGACAGCCAATTAACATGCAGCTCGTGATCGGGACGGTGCGCGCAGGGTGCGCTCAGGGTGCGCGAATCCTCCGTGCCCATAGATATATATGTACTTTTATTTTTTTAATTTCTCCGCAACTACTGAACGGATTTACACCATTTAACAAAAAGGGTTCTTTCTGAACCAAGAACTACCTCTTTGCCAAATTTGGTGTAATTCCGTTCAGCAGTTCGGGCTGTAGCCGTGTCTAAAGTTTCCTATGGGAAAATGCATGGGGAAAACGCGTTTTGGGACCCCCTTTTTCTCGGCCCCGCTTGACGTATCACCCCGAGACTTTCAGGGTAGGAGCGGACCGGAGCGCCCCACGAAGTTTGAAAATTTCGCGAAGATACGTCAACCGGCAAGAGAGTTATTTCAAATAGAATGTCGCGGATTTCCTATGGATAATAGGTTGTAACTATAACTATCTACTGGCGACCGCCAGTAGATAATATATATATATATATATATATATATATAGACAGATATACATACATATACATATATACATATACATATTCACTGTAAAAACCAAAGGCTACAGGGACATCATAGTTAGGAAATAGCATTAAAGCATCAGAGAAATTCACAAAAAGCCAAAGGCTACAGGGACGTTATAGTTAGGAAATAGAATTTTTTTAAACCTGAGAAATTCACTAAAAAGCAAAGGCTACAGGGACATTATAGTTAGGTTCAGATTTTACACACATTAAACCATAGAAATTCAGCAGTTATAGTTATCTCAAGAAACTATAACTTGTGCCCTAAGATAAATATAACATGCACTCCCACCATGCACAGTTTTCTCCTCAATAATTTGATTGCAAATGTTGCAGTGATATTATCAATAATATTCCAAAAGCTGTTATGACTGATTTAATATGTAGAGTAATTAGCAGTGCATGGCAAGGGTGCGAGTTATAGTTTTGTTAGGTCACAAGGTATAGTTTCTTTAGATAGATACTGAACAGATGTATACCAAATTACAAAAAGTACTGTTTCTGGACCAAGATCCAGGTTTCTGCCAAATTTGGTGTAATTCTGCTGAACTGTTTTGGCTGCACTTGTGTCTAAAATCCCTGTGAGAAATTGCATGGGGAAAATGTGATTTTGGACCTCCCATTTTCTCACCCCTCCCCTTGATGAATCGCCACAAAACTTTGCAAATAGCAGCTCAAGTGAATGGCAAACTAGTTTGGAAACATTTGTCAAACAGTGCTAAAGTTATTAGCAACAAAAAAAGGTTTTCCCAAGGAAACTAGGTCCTAACTATAACTACCTAATGGGGACCACCAAAAGGTTTTTTATATTCACTGAAAAAACCAAAGGTTACAGGGATGTTATAGTTAGGCTCCAAATTCACCTGTACAAAACCAGGGAAATTCAGCAGTTATAGTTACCTGAGATAAGTATATATTACGCCCCGCAATGCACTGCTTATGACCTCACATATTACATCACTCATGACATGGTCAGTGACATCACTGATGACATCACTGAAGACATTGAGATGACATTACTGATGATATCACTGATGACATCATCAATTTGGTGTAAGTGTTTTTAAGATTGTATAGGTGTTAAACATATTTACTAACCTACTACAAAAGTTAAATTAGTATACTAGGTGCACTACTACTGAGTGATACTACGTCATATATTATGAGAGTGACTGTGTGATTGTATGTGTCCTTGTGTGTATGGGTATGTAAGTGGCAGTATGGGTATATAAGTGGGTGTGTGAATAGCTGTGTGGGTGAGTGACATGCTGTGTGAGTGGTGGTACTGGTGAGTGAGTGGCTGTGTCAGTGACTGTATGAGTGAGTGGTGGTGTGAGTGGCTCTATGGGTGGGTAAGTGGGTGTGTAGTAACTGTAAGGGTACGTGAGTGGGCATCTAAATGGCTGTATGAGAGAGTGACTTGGTGTGTAAGTGGCTGTGTGTGTGAGTGAGTAGCTGTTTGAGTTGGTGTTTGGTTAAGTGAGTTGGTGTGTGAGTGGCTGCATCAGTGAGTGTCTGTGTGAATGGTTGTATGGGTAAGTGAGTGTAAGTGAGTGCTTGTATGGATGTGTGAATGGGTATGTAAGTGGTTGTGTGAGTGAGTGTGTGAGTATTTGTATGGGTGACTGAGTGGCAGTGTTGAGAAGCTGTATGGGTGAGTGAGTGTATGTGTGATTGACTGTAGGTAAATAACCAGGTATGTCAGTAGCTATATGGGTGAGTGTCTGGCTATGTGATTGTACGGGTGAGTGACTGGTTATATGAGTGACTGTATGGGATAGTGAATGGTTGTGTGAGTGGCTGTACGAGTGAATGAGTGGGTGTGTGAGTGCCTCTCTGGAGGAGTGAGTGTGCATATGAGTACTGGTATGGGTCTGTGAATGTGTGTATGTGAGTGGTTGTGTGTGTGTGTGTCAGTGGGCATACAAGAGGTTCTATGGGGGAGTGAGTGGGTGTCTGAGTGGTTCTGTGGATGATGTCATCAATGATGTCACCTGAGATGCCATCAGTGATGTCACCGAGCATGTCATGAGTGATGTAATATGGGAGGTCATAAGCAGTGCATTGCAGGGGTGTAAGATATAGTTAACTCTGGTAACTATAACTGCAGAATTCCACTGGTTTTATACAAGTGAAATCTGAGCCTAACTATAACGTCCCTATGAATTTCTAAGGTTTTTCTTAAGTCTATTTCCTAACTATAACATCCCAGTACCTTTGGTATTTTCAGTGAACTTCTAAGGTTTTTTAAATTCTATTTCCTAACTATAACATCCATGTAACCTTTGTTTTTTTAAGTTAATTTATATGGTTTTTTAACTAGTAGTTGCGTTTGCAGAGTGGTGGAGAAAGGGGGCTGTACCTCTGACCGCCTCTCAGGAATCCCACTGTAAGGGATTTACTGGAGTTAACAGGAGGGCTTCTGGGCCTTTAGGAACCCTCAGCATCCAAGAGGACTTCATCCCCCACCCAGCAGTGTGCCAGTCGGCACATTTGCACAGTGATGGAGAAAGGGGGTGTGGCCTCCGAAGACCTCTCAGCAATTTCACTCCGTAGGACTTACTGTAGGTAACAGGAGAGCTTGATGGCCCCCAAGGACCATCAGCATCCAAGGGGACATCATCCCCCAACCAGCAGTGTGCCAGGAGATGTGTTTCCAGAGTGGTGGAGGAAAGGTGTGTGGCCTCTGAAGTCCTCTCATCAATTGTGCTCTGTGGAACTTACTGGAGGTAACAGAAGTTCTTGTTGGCCCCCAAGGACCCTCATCATCCAAAGAGTCTTCATCCCCCCACCAACAGTGCGCTGAGAGGTGCATTTGCAGAGTGCTGGAGAAAGAAGGAATGGCCTCCAAACACCTCTCAGCAATTCTACTGTGTGGGACTTACTGGAGGTAGCACGAGGTCTTGTTTTCACCCCAGGACCCTCAGCAGCCAAGGAAACTTCATCCCCCAACCAGCAGCATGCCAGGAGGCGTGATTGCAGTGTGGAGCAGAAAAGGGACAGGCTTCTGGCCTTGCGCCGGTAGCGTTTTTTTTTTTTTTTTTTTTTTAATTATAAGGGAAGGGGGGCTGTGTTGCCCCACTTCCATGGGCTGTTTTTAGCCCTGAGTTCCCCATTCCTTGGAGCCAGGTATTTTTAAAATGGAGAGGTGGGCCCAACTCCCCAGGCCAATTATGGCCCAGGGGACCCAATCCCCGGGGCCCGGCCTTTATTGTATTTTAAAAAAACAGGGGAGGGGGCCGCGCCTTTGCTCTCCCGGGCCGATTTTGGCACAGGGAACCCCATCCCCTGGGGCCTGGCCACAATACTGGGTGCACTAGTCCCACCCAGGGCTCCCAGTTTCTCAAGTTAGGACCTGTGTGGGGAGCCTGAAGGACCAGGCGGTCCCTGCTAGCTCCCCACCTCTTGCGGGACCCAGCATTGCTTTTGGACACAGGGAGCTGCTGAACATGCATCTCCCTCTGTCCAAAATGCAATTCTGCTCTGCTTCGAGTAAGCAAGAGCATTTTACATTGTTTGAGTTAGCCCCGGGGAGGTGACAGTCCCTGGGGCTGCGGGGGAACCACGTGGCCCCCGCATCAATATAATATTTTCCATGGGGAGTTGGTGGTCACCAGGGAATGGGGGTTGCCCAGGAAATCCCAACATAAATTAAACAGTGTGCCCCAGGGAGGTGGCGCTACCTGGGGCTTTGAGGCTCCTAGGAGGGGGGGTCCCGTGTGCCCTCCTTCTACATACTATAGACATGCCCTGAGACCTGGCCCACCCGGGGGCCAATTCAAAACGGAGTGCTGGAGTCTGCATTTTGTTTTCTTTTTTATTTTCGGCTGGAGTCATGGATCCAGCTCGACTCCTGCCAAACATTTTTAAAAAAAATGCTTTTTTGGCCCTGTGGGGTCCCTGTGGAACCCCCCCCAGAGGATCCTCTGCGTCCCCAGTTGTATACCATGAAAATCTTTAAATTTCTCTGCAACTCCTGAACCGATTTAAACCATTTAACAAAAAGGGGGCTTTCTGGCGCAACAGCTACATTTCTGCCAAATTTTGTGCAATTCCGGTCAGCAGTTCGGGTTGTAGCCGTTTCTAAAGTTTCCTATTGAAATTAACATGGAGGAAAAAGCATTTTGGGACCCCCCTTTTTCTTGGCCCTCGCTTGACGGATCACCACAAAATATTGAAGACAGCAGCTAAAGGGAGCGTCAAACTAGTTTTGAAAAGCTCACGAGGATTCATCAACTGATGACAAAGTTATTGGCAAATCAAAAAACCCTCTTTCTATGGACATTGGGTCCTAACTATAACGACCTACTGGCCACTGTCAGTAGGTAATATGTGCATGTGCGTATCTGTATATATATATATATATATATATTATCTACTGGCGGTCGCCAGTAGATAGTTATAGTTACAACCTATTATCCATAGGAAATCCGCGACATTCTATTTGAAATAACTCTCTTGCCGGTTGACGTATCTTCGCGAAATTTTCAAACTTTGTGGACCGCTCCGGTCCGCTCCTACCCTGAAAGTCTCGGGGTGATTAGTCAAGCGGGGGCCGAGAAAAAAGGGGGTCCCAAAACGCGTTTTCCCCATGCACTTTTCCATAGGAAACTTTAGACACGGCTACAGCCCGAACTGCTGAACGGAATTACACCAAATTTGGCAAAGAGGTAGTTCTTGGTTCAGAAAGAACCCTTTTGTTAAATGGTGTAAATCCGTTCTGTAGTTGCTGAGAAAATGAAAAGTAAAAAGTTAGTGATATCTATGGCCGAGTAGGGTCCGCGTACCCTCAGCGCACCCTGCGCGCACCGTCCCGATCACGAGCTGCATGTTAATTGGCTGTCAGCTGGCTGTCAACATTCCGATTCAGGAAATGTTGGCAGTCATTTTGTCCCTCGGTAGAACCGAGGGACAGAAACAAGTGTGCAAAGCGCACAAAGGGGGCAGGGTAGAAACACCCTGACCCCTAGGTTTGCTCAGGGGGTCCCACAAGGACCCCTGGGCAAAAAAATTAAAAAAAATTTTTAATCGGCAGGATGCGCTCAGGGTGCGCGAATCCTGCCGAAAAAAATCGAAGCGCGGTCTCCCGCGCTTCGATAGTCACTGGCCCCCGGGTGGCCCAAGTCCCGGGGGCATGGTGGGGGGGATAATTTAATGTGTGGGGGCCTCAAAGGGCCTCCAAGCCCGGGGACCGCCACCCCCGGGGCTTTTTTAAAATGGTGCGGGAGGGCTCTGAGCCCTCCCGCAGCCCCGGGACCACCACCTCCCGGGGCTTTTTTGTATACATTATAAAACCTGTGTGGGGGGCTCCAGCCCCCACACGCCCGGGACCGCCACCTCCCCGGGGCACTAAACATTTTAATATGGGGGTCCGTTACGGACTCCCAGAGCCCCGAGGACCACCTCCTCCCCGGGGCTGTGTACTGAATGGGAGGGGCCCGCGGCCCCCTCCTGGAGCCCTTGATGGCCCTGGGGACCACCACCCCCAGGGCCGGCTCCTGCAGTGTCCCGGGTGCCTACCCCCGGGACACTGTAGTTTGCTATGGCAGGACGGGAGCCTCGCGGCTCCCGTCCTGCCATAGCAAACTGCTTTGGATATTGGAAGAGAGAGCAGGAAACCTGCTCTCTCTTCCAATATCCAAAGCGGTTGCTTTTCCACATGGGGAGCAGCATGTCAGCTGCTCCCCATGTGGAACTAGCAATGCCGGCTCCCAAGGGACGTGGGAGCCGGGCGGGACTGTGGGGGATTGGGGACCCCCACAGTCCCCAACGGAGAGGCCAGCCCCGGGGGATGGGGTCCCGGGGCAAGTAGTGGCTCGGGAGGGGGCCACGCGGCCCCCTCCCCAAAAAAGAAAAAAAAATGAAAAAAAAAAATGGAAAGGCCGGCCCGGGGGATGGGGTCCCCGGGGCCTTAAAATGGCCAGAGGAGGGGGCCACGCTGCCCCCTCAAAATAATAAATATAGAGGCCATGCCCCGGGGATGGGGTCCCCGGGGCCAATACAGGCCCAGGGAAGGGGGGCCACGCGGCCCCCTTCCCGTTTTTTTTTTTTTTGTAATTTAAAAAAGGGGTAAGGCCCTGGGGGATGGGGTCCCCAGGGCCCAAAGAGAAAAAGGAAGGGGGCTACACAGCCCCCCTTCAGGGGACAAAAAAAAAAAAAAAAACGATCAGGCCCGCAGGCCCCGCCCCTTCCTTCACCACTCTGCAAATGCGCCCCTGGCGCGTTTGCAGAGGGGAACAAATTCCCCTTGAATACTGGGGGTCCCTGGGGGCCAACTAGCCCACCAGGAACCTCCAGTATGCGCCAGGGGGCTGCCTTGCAGAGACGTGTAGAGAGGCCACACCCCTTTTACACCTCTCTGCAACGCAGCTCTGTGGCGCTTTTGGAGGTATATGGTGGGCTAGTTGGACTCCGGGGACCCTCAGGATTCAAGGGGACTTAATCCCCCAACTTAAAACGCGCCACGGGCGCGTTTGCACAGTGGTGAAGGGAGGGGCGGGGCTTCAGGTGACATGTGTGCAAACAGGCCCCGTGGCGCGTTTTAAGATGGGGAATTAAATCCCCTTCAATCCTGAGGGTCCCTGAGGGCCAACTAGCCCAACAGGTACATCCAGAAAGCGCCACAGAGCTGCGTTGCAGAGAGGTGTAAAGGGGTGTGGCCTCTCTACACGTCTCTGCAACGCAGCCCCTGGCGCATATTGGAGGTTCCTGGTGGGCTAGTTGGCCCCTAGGGACCCTCAGGATTCAAGGGGACTTAATCCCCCAACTTAAAACGCGCCACGGGGTGCGTTTGCACAGATGTCACCTCAGGCCCCGCCCCTCCCTTCACCATTGTGCAAATATTCCTCTAAAATCAGCCGAAATAGGAATTCCGATTTACTCACCTGTTATAAGGAGAGACCTCAGTGCTGTATCTTTCAGCCCAGTACTGGTCCTGAAAAGTAATTTTAACCGTACTTACCAGTAACTTGAATTTCCTTCCATAGGCTAACATTGACTGGTTTCACTTGGAAATTCTTCTAAGTGTGGAGTTTTGGAACTTTAAAATATTCCTCTAAAATCAGCCGAAATACGAATTCCGATTTACTCACCTGTTATCAGGAGAGACCTCAGTGCTGCATCTTTCAGCCCAGTACTGATCCTGAAAAGTAATTTTAACCGTACTTACCGGTAACTTGAATTTCCTTCATAGGCTAACATTGACTGGTTTCACTTGGAAATTCTTCTAAGTGTGGAGTTTTGGAACTTTAAAATATTCCTCTAAAATCAGCCGAAATACGAATTCCGATTTACTCACCTGTTATCAGGAGAGACCTCAGTGCTGCATCTTTCAGCCCTGTACTGATCCTGAAAAGTAATTTTAACCGTACTTACCGGTAACTTGAATTTCCTTCATAGGCTAACATTGACTGGTTTCACTTGGAAATTCTTCTAAGTGTTGATTTTTGAAACATACAAATATTCCTCTAAAATCAGCCGAAATCCGAATTCTGATTTACTCACCTGTTATCAGGAGAGACCTCAGTGCTGCATGTTTCAGCCCAGTACTGATCCTCAAAAGTAATTTTAACCGTACTTACCGGTAACTTGAATTTCCTTCATAGGCTAACATTGACTGGTTTTCAGCAAAAAGTTTCAAAGTGTTGATTTTCACAAACTACAAATATTCCTTAAAAATCGCCTGTATGACTTAAACGCATTCTTTCAACTGTTTACAGGAGATGCACCAGTGCTGGATCCAGGATCCAACACTGAGTAAGAAAAAGTAACGATAACAGTTTTTACCTGCTAAGTGAATTTCCTTCCATAGGATAACATTGGTGATTCTATGAGAAAAAGTTTCTAAGTGTCAACTTTTAAAATACAATAATATTCCTTAAAAATCACGACTGTAACCAAAACGCTTTTACTCAACTGTTTACAGGAGATGTACCAGGACTGAATCTAGGATCCAGTCCTGTGGTTAGAAAAGTAATCCATAAAGTAACTAATTGCATTTAACTAGAAATTCACATTGAGCTGAATGTTGCATTGTGTTTGAAAATGTGTTGCCCATTGCAACAACTGTAACTACTGTACTTAAAAGTCTATTGCCTATCTGCAAAGTATTTAAACTAAAGTAATTCATTAAGAGAAAGTATTTTTTGTAATGTAATGTATAATGTAATTACAATGTAATTTAAAAAATAAAATATGTAAAAAAAAATTGTTCCTAAAAATGTAGTAAATCAGTATGAAAAAAATTAATATAACAATTAATACATTTAAAAATTGTCATTTACAAAACTTTTGAAATTCACTAAAAAAAACGTAGGTTTCAGGCACGTTATAGTTAGAAATTAGCATTTAAAAAACCTTTGAAATTCACTGAAAAAACCATAGGTTTCAGGGACGTTATAGTTAGAAATTAGCATTTAAAAAACCATTGAAATTCACTGAAAAAACCATAGATTTCAGGCACGTTATAGTTAGAAATTAGCATTTACAAAACCTTTGAAATTCACTGAAAAAACCATAGGTTTCAGGGACGTTATAGTTAGTTGGACATTTCACAGAGAAATTCAACTCGTGCCCCCACAATGCACTGCTGATGACGTCACATATGACATCATTCATGACATGGTCAGTGACATCACTGATGACATCACTAATGACATCTCAAATGACATCACTGATGACATCACTGATGACATCATCCACGTGATAATCTGATGCACCTCCTCACACTCTAATATAACCTTTGATACACCCACTGTAAAATACTAGTTACTACATACGCACTCACTGATTCCTAGGTCTACACACACATCTACTCATTCACCCATACAATCACTCATACATGCAGTCACTCATCAATACAACACTATCATATGCACTCAAACACCTATACAGACACTCACACACCGCCACTCATCCATGGAGTTACTCACACAACTAGTCAGTCATGCAAAGAATCAATCACACTCCCATTTACTCACCTATACAGTTATACACACACCACCTCACTTATTCATACAGATACTAACGCATACTTACTCTCTTATATAATCACTGATACAAATACACACTCATCCATACAGCCACTCTCACAATCACTGTCTCTCACGTATAGTCATTTATAT
Organism: Calotriton arnoldi; assembly: GCA_963921515.1. NCBI lineage: Eukaryota > Metazoa > Chordata > Amphibia > Caudata > Salamandridae > Calotriton > Calotriton arnoldi. The sequence continues at coordinate 273,757 of CAWUFW010012913.1, forward strand.
ACTCCAACTCTCACATACACTGCCTTTTACATATGTAGTTACTTGGACATGTACCACTGAGACATCCATTCACTCACCAACACATCCATACACACACTCACCCACCCTTACAGCTGTTTCCACATGCACTCTTGAACCCATACACCCAGTGAATCAACCACTCACACATCTATGCACATAGTCACACACCTCCCATCCACCCACACACACACTCAGTCTCCCATACAAATACTCAGGCAACCAATCAATAACCCATATAGACACTCATGTAGCTACTGACCAACCAATGCAGCAGCGTATACAACAACAGACAGACTGATACAGACATTCACACAGTTTAGTCACTAACCCATGCATTGAGTAAGACACATTTAATGACTCACTTATACAGTCAGTTACGCACCTACTAAATCTTCCATCCAGACACTTATACACCCACTCATTCTTCAATACACCTTGGCATGTATATATAAAACATATTTAAACTTTACAGAAACACACAGTCACTGGATGATGTCATCAGTGATGTCATTTGAGATGTCATCAGTGATGTCATCAGTGATGTCACTGACTATGTCATGAATGATGTAATATGTGACGTCATCAGCAGTGCCTTGCGGGGGCGCGAGTTATAGTTAGCTGAACTAACTATAACGGCTGAATTTCTCTGGTTTTGTACGAGTGAAATGTCCAACTAACTATAACGTCCCTGAAACCTATGGTTTTTTCAGTGAATATATATGTATATTATCTACTGGCGGTCGCCAGTAGATAGTTATCGTTAGGACCTATTTTCCATAGGAAATCCGCAACATTCTATTTGAAATAACTCTTGCGTCGGTTGACGAATCTTCGCGAAAGTTTCAAACTTTATGGCCCGCTCCGGTCCGCTCCTACCCTGAAAGTTTCGGGGTGATTCGTCAAGCGGGGGCCGATAAAAAAGGGGGGTCCCAAAACGTGTTTTCCCCATTCATTTTCCCATAGGAAATTTTAGCCACGGCTACAGCCCGAACTGCTGAACGGAATTACACAAAATTTGGCAAAGAGGTAGTTCTTGGTTCAGAAAGAACCCTTTTTGTTAAATGGTGTAAATCCGTTCAGTAGTTGCGGAGAAATTAAAAAAATAAGAGTCAAAAAATCAATTTCCCATAGGAAACTTTATGCAAGGCTACAGCTCGAACTGCTGAACGGAATTACACCAAATTTGGCAAAGAGGTAGTTCTTGGTTCAGAAAGAACCCTTTTTGTTAAATGGTGTAAATCCGTTCAGTAGTTGCTGAGAAAATCAAAAGTAAAAACACATATATATCTGGGCGGAGCCTAACCACACATGTCATCGTGAGATCTGATTGGCTGTCAGCACTTCATCCTGGAATTGCTGGCAGCCATCTTGGGACCAATATAAATGATAGTACCCCATTGAAATGCATTGTAGTGAATCAAAGATTTTGAGGGTTACCAAAAGGAGAACTATAAAGGGTGATAACAGACTTTAGTTACATTAGAATTCATTTGTTGATGGTACCATACTAATTTCAGGAATTGTGGTGTGTTCTAAGGATATTTTACCCTGTGAAAAACCTTCTGCTGGGATATCATGAATCATGTTTGAGAGAAAACTATTTTCACATGCTTGTCCCATACAGTTTTGGAAGGTGCCCCAGAAGCTAAAATGAGAGCATATTTTCTGTAAATTCACATTATCTTTCTCAGTCATGTGAGAATGAAGTCTGACATTCTCAGTAAAACATGTACATCCAACAAGGGCAGAGACTGTCAGTTGATTCCTTTGTGTTCCACTGCAGCTTCCCAGAGTGTTCTAAAGAACAACTAGAGTGCTAACAGCCTTACTTATGACAAAAGTATGGCACACCTGAAGCCATCTTGATTGGAATAAACTGGTAACACTTAAAACATTTAATTTAAAAAGGAACAAAATGATGGGGTTCATCTTGTCATAGAAATTATGGTTAGTGCTCTGGAAAGAAAAATTAGGACATGTTTCAAGTGTGATCTCAAATATCTTCCTGTTATATTTCAACAGGAGCAGCCTGTCAGTTGATGCCTTTGTGTTCTACTGCAGCTTCCCAGAGTGTTCTAAAGAACAACTAGAGCGCTAACAGTCTTACTTATGACAAAAGTATGGCACACCTGAAGCCATCTTGATTGGAATAAACTGGTAACACTTAAAACATTTAATTTAAAAAGGAACAAAATGATGGGGTTCATTTTGTCATAGAAATTATGGTTAGTGCTGTAGAAAGAAAAATTAGGACATGTTTCAAGTGTGATCAATCAATCAATCAATCATGTCACTTATAAAGCGCACTACATACCCGCGAGGGTCTCAAGGCGCTGGGGGAAGAGGGGGGTGGTGCTGCTACTGATCGAAGAGCCAGGTCTTGAGGAGTCTTCTGAAGGCCAGTAGGTCTTGGGTCTGTCGGAGGTTGGGGTACGCCGCAGATGATCTTGGTGGCCTTGGATCGGAAGGGGGTGAGGCGGACGCTTTGTGTTCTGCCGGAAAGGAAGGATGTGGTCCAGTCCAGGGCCTTCTCTTGGATCCCGGCGTCGTGAAGGCGTGTTCGTAGTGTGTGGTGGCAGACCGTGTCGAAGGCGGCTGATAGGTCCAGGAGGATGAGGGCTGCTGTTTCTCCGTTGTCTAGCAGGGTCCTGATGTCATCGGTGGCGGCGATGAGGGCGGTTTCGGTGCTGTGGTTGCTGCGGAAGCCGGACTGGGAAGGGTCCAGGATGTTGTTCTCCTCGAGGTAGCGGGTCAGTTGTTTGTTGACGATTTTCTCGGTGACCTTAGCGGGGAACGGGAGCAGAGAGATGGGTCGGAAGTTCTTGAGGTCCTTGGGGTCTGCCTTGGGTTTCTTGAGTAAGGCGGTGATCTCGGCGTGCTTCCAGCTTTCCGGGAAGGTTGCTGTCTCGAAGGAGATGTTGATTATTTTCCGGAGATGGGGCGCGATGGCTGTACTGGCTTTGTTGAAGTTGTGGTGAGGGCACGGGTCTAGCGGTGAACCGGAGTGGATGGTGTTCATGATCTCGCTGGTGTCCTCGTCGTTGATGTTGGTCCAGGAGAGCAGGCGGTTGGTGGTTGTGGGGGCAGTGGTCTCGGTGGTTGCCGGGGCGGTCGTGGTGTTGAAGCTGTCGTGGATGTCGGCGATTTTGCGGTGGAAGAAGGTGGCCAGTGAGTCACACAGGTCTCGCGACGGCTGGATGTCGTTGGTGTTGGAGCTGGGGTTGGTGAGTTCCTTCACGATGTTGAAGAGCTCTTTGCTGTTGTGTGCGTTGTTGTCTAGGCGGTCTTTGAGTGAGGCCCTTTTGGCGGATCTGATGAGGTGATGGTGACTGCGGGTGGCGCTCTTGTGGGCGGCGTAGCTGTCCGCTGTCCGTTCATGGAGCCAGATCTTCTCCAGTTTTCGGCATGTTCGTTTGGAGGCCTGGAGGTCTTCGGTGAACCAGGTGGCTTTCTTGCTGGTGTGGCTGTTGGGCGGATTCTTGAGCGGGGCGAGGGTGTTGGCGCAGTCGTCGAGGTCGGAGGGTTTGGCGGGTGGGCTCAGGGCGAGGGTTGTGGTTAGCTGGTCTTCCGTGACTCTGCTCCAGCAGCGGCGAGGCATTTGTTCGGTGCGGTGGTGCGTGGTGGGCTTCCTGTAGGTGAAGTGGATGCAGTGGTGGTCAGTCCAGTGGGGTTCGGAGGTGTGGTTGAAGGAGACGTGTGGGCTTGCGGAAAAGATGGAGTCGAGCGTGTGGCCGGCGGCGTGGGTGGGTGTAGTCACGAGCTGTCTGAGTCCGAGGGTGGCGAGGTTGTCGATCAGGGTGGTGGAGTTGGTGTCCTTGTTGTTATATTTCAACAGGAGCAGCCTGTCAGTTGATGCCTTTGTGTTCTACTGCAGCTTCCCAGAGTGTTCTAAAGAACAACTAGAGCGCTAACAGTCTTACTTATGACAAAAGTATGGCACACCTGAAGCCATCTTGATTGGAATAAACTGGTAACACTTAAAACATTTAATTTAAAAAGGAACAAAATGAGGGGGTTCATTTTGCCATAGAAATTATGGTTAGTGCTGTAGAAATAAAAATTAGGACATGTTTTAAGTGAGATCTCAAATCCTCTTCTATTTCATTAGAAAATTCTGACATGCAGACTGAAACAATCACTTTCAATACCAGCAGTAGACTTCCAGTTAACCCCTTGGTGAGCAGTAGCTTTACTACAGTGATCTAATGAACAACTAGAGTGCTAACATTCTGAATTTATGGCAAATGTGTGAACATCTGAATGCCTTCTTGATGGAATCAAAGTAAAAAACTGAAAGCATTTCCTACTGAGGAGACTGCAGTAAATGAGGAAATTAGGAAACTTCATAACAAAGAAGTCTTCCAAGATGGCCACCAGTGAAAAAAGAGCCCAAATATAGCACAAATATTACCCAGATGTAGCCCATATATAGCCCAATGACAAAAGTGTGCAAAACACTTTTTATTTTTAGTTTTTTTGCAGTTTTATGTAGTGCAGACTGGTCAGGTATTGGAGCGTTGCATCTTAAAACATGACCCCCTTACACTACAAAAACACCACTGCACTACCCTAAACCCTAAAACACTACCCCCAGCACGACCCCTACACTACACAAGCACCACTGCACTATCCTAAACCCTAAAACACTACCCCCAGCATGACCCCTACACTACACAAACACCACTGCACTACCCTAAACCCTAAAACACTACCCCAACACCACTGCACTAACCTAAATCCTAAAACACTACCCCCAGCACGACCCCCTACACTACCCAAACACCACTGCACTACCCTAAACCCTAAAACACTACCCCCAGCACGACCCCTACACTACACAAGCACCACTGCACTACCCTAAACCCTAAAACACTACCCGCAGCACGACCCCCTACACTACACAAACACCACTGCACTACCTTAAACCCTAAAACACTACCCCCAGCACGACCCCCTACGCTACCCAAACACCACTGCACTAACCTACATCCTAAAACACTACCCCCAGCACGACCCCTACACTACCCAAACACCACTGCACTACCCTAAAACATGACCCCTACACTACACAAACACCACTGCACTACCCAAAAACATTACCCCCAGCACGACCCCCTACACTACACAAGCACCACTGCACTACCCTAAACCCTAAAACACTACCCCCAGCACGACCCCCTACACTGCCCGAACACCACTGCACTGCCCTAAACCCTGAAACACCAGCCCCTGCACGACCCCCTACACTGCCCGAACACCACTGCACTGCCCTAAACCCTGAGACACCAACCCTAGCACGACCCCCTACACTGCCCGAACACCACTGCACTGCCCTAAACCCTGAAACACGACCCCCTACACTGCCCGAACACCACTGCCCTAAACCCTGAAACACCACCCCCAGCACGCCCCCTACACTGCCCGAACACCACTGAACCGCCCTAAACCCTGAAACACTACCCCCAGCAAGACCTCCTACACTGCCCGAACATCACTGCACTGCCCTAAACCCTGAAACATCACCCCCAGCAAGACCCCCTACACTGCCCGAACACCACTGCCCTAAACCCTGAAACACCATCCCCAGCACGACCCCCTACACTGCACGAACACCACTGCACTGCCTTAAACCCTGAAACACTACCCCCAGCAAGACCCCCTACACTGCCCGAACACCACTGCACTGCCCTAAACCCTGAAACATCACCCCCAGCAAGACCCCCTACACTGCCCGAACACCACTGCCCTAAACCCTGAAACACCACCCCCAGCAAGACCCCCTACACTGCCCGAACACCACTGCACTGCCCTAAACCCTGGAACACCAGCCCCAGCATGACCCCTACACTGCCAGAACACCACTGCACTGCCCTAAACCCTGAAACACCACCCCATCACCACCCCCTACACTGCCCGAACACCACTGCACTGCCCTAAACCCTGAAACACCACCCCCAGCACGACCCCCTACACTGCCCGAACACCACTGCACTGCCCTAAACCCTGAAACACCACCCCCTGCACGATCCCCTACACTGCCTGAACACTACTGCACTGCCCTAAACCCTGAAACACCACCCCCAGCACGACCCCCTACACTGCACGAACACCACTGCACTTCCCTAAACCCCGAAACACTACCCCCAGCAAGACCCCCTACACTGCCCGAACACCACTGCACTGCCCTAAACCCTGAAACATCACCCCCAGCAAGACCCCCTACACTGCCCGAACACCACTGCCCTAAACCCTTAAACACCACCCCCAGCAAGACCCCCTACACTGCCCAAACACCACTGCACTGCCTTAAACCCTGAAACACCACCCCCAGCAAGACCCCCTACACTGCCCAAACACCACTGCACTGCCCTAAACCCTGAAACACCACCCCCAGCACGACCCCTACACTGCCCGAACACCACTGCACTGCCCTAAACCCTGAAACACCACCCCCAGCACGACCCCCTACACTGCCCGAACACCACTGCACTGCCCTAAACCCTGAAACACCAGCCCCAGCACGACCGCCTACACTGCCCGAAAACCACTGCACTGCCCTAAACCCTGAAACACCAGCCCCAGCACAACCCCCTACACTGCCCGAACACCACTGCACTACCCTAAACCCTCAAACACCAGCCCCAGCACGACCCCTACACTGCCCGAACACCACTGCACTGCCCTAAACCCTGAAACACCACCCCCAGCAAGACCCCCTACACTGCCCGAACACCACTGACTAAAGCCTGAAACTCCACCCCCAGCAAGACCACCTACACTGGCCGAACACCACTGCACTGCCCTAAACCCTGAAACACCACCCCCTGCACGACCCCCTACACTGCCCAAACACCACTGCACTGCCCTAAACCCTGAAACACCACCCCCTGCACGACCCCCTACACTGCCCGAACACCACTGCACTGCCTTAAACCCTGAAACTCCACCCCCAGCAAGACCACCTACACTGCCCGAACACCACTGCACTGCCCTAAACCCTGAAACACCAGCCCCAGCACGACCCCCTACACTGCCCGAACACCACTGTACTGCCCTAAACCCTGAAACACCAGCCCCAGCACGACCCCCTACACTGCCCGAACACGACTGCACTGCCCTAAACCCTGAAACACCACCCCTGCACGACCCCTACACTGCCCGAACACCACTGCACTGCCCTAAACTCTGAAACACCACCCCCTGCACCACCCCCTACACTGCCCGAACACCACTGCACTGCCCTAAACCCTGAAACACCACCCCTGCACCGCCCCTACACTGCCCGAACACCACTGCACTGCCCTAAACCCTGAAACACCAGCCCCAGCACAATCCCCTACACTGCCCGAACACCACTGCACTGCCCTAAACCCTGAAACACCAACCCCAGCACGACCCCCTACACTGCCTGAACACCACTGTACTGCCCTAAACCCTAAACCACCACCCCCAGCATTACCCCCTACACTGCCTGAACACCACTGTACTGCCCTAAACCCTAAAACACCACCCCCAGCATTACCCCCTACACTGCCCAAACACCACTGCCTGCCCTAAACCCTAGAACACTACCCCAGCACGACCCCCTACACTACCCGAACACCACTGCACTACCCTAAACCCTAAAATACTACCCCCAGCACAACCCCCAGCACAACCCCCTACACTACCCGAACACGACTGCACTGCCCTAAACCCTCAAACACTCCCCCCAGCATGACCCCCTACACTACCCGAACACCACAGCACTGCCCTAAACCCTAAAACACTCCCCCAGCACAACCCCCTACACTACCCGAACACCACTGCACTGCCATAAACCCTAAAACACTCCCCCAGCACGACCCCCTACACTACCCAAACACCACTGCACTGCCCTAAACCCTAAAACACTACCCCCGCATGACCCCCTACACTACCCAAACACCAATGCACTACCCTAATCCCTAAAACACTATCCCCGCATGACCCCTACACTACCCTAAACCCTAAAACACTACCCCCGCACGACTCCCTACACTACCCAAAGACCACTGCACTACCCTAAACCCTAAAACACGACCTCCTACACTACACAAACACCACTGCACTACCCTAAACCCTAAAACACTACCCCCTACACTACACAAACACCACTGCACTACCCCAACCCCTAAAAACTACCCCCAGCACGAACCCCTACACTGCCGAACACCACTGAACCGCCCTAAACCCTGAAACACTACCCCCAGCAAGACCTCCTACACTGCCCGAACACCACTGCACTGCCCTAAACCCTGAAACATCACCCCCAGCAAGACCCCCTACACTGCCCGAACACCACTGCCCTAAACCCTGAAACACCACCCCCAGCACGACCCCCTACACTGCCCTAAACCCTGAAACACCACCCCCAGCACGACCCCCTACACTGCCCGAACACCACTGCACTACCCTAAACCCTGAAACACCACCCCCTGCACCACCCCCTACACTGCCCGAACACCACTGCACTGCCCTAAACCCTGAAACACCACCCCCAGCACGACCCCTACACTGCCCGAATACCACTGCACTGCCCTAAACCCTGAAACACCACCCCTGCACGATCCCCTACACTGCCTGAACACTACTGCACTGCCCTAAACCCTGAAACACCACCCCCAGCACGATCCCCTACACTGCACGAACACCACTGCACTGCCCTAAACCCCGAAACACTACCCCCAGCAAGACCCCCTACACTGCCCGAACACCACTGCACTGCCCTAAACCCTGAAACATCACCCCCAGCAAGACCCCTACACTGCCCAAACACCACTGCCCTAAACCCTTAAACACCACCCCCAGCAAGACCCCCTACACTGCCCAAACACCACTGCACTGCCCTAAACCCTGAAACACCACCCCCAGCAAGACCCCCTACACTTCCCAAACACCACTGCACTGCCCTAAACCCTGAAACACCACCCCCAGCACGACCCCCTACACTGCCCGAACACCACTGCACTGCCCTAAACCCTGAAACACCACCCCCAGCACAACCCCCTACACTGCCCGAACACCACTGCACTGCCCTAAACCCTGAAACACCAGCCCCAGCACAACCCCGTACACTGCCCGAACACCACTGCACTGCCATAAACACTGAAACACCAGCCCCAGCACGACCGCCTACACTGCCCGAAAACCACTGCACTGCCCTAAACCCTGAAACACCAGCCCCAGCACGACCCCCTACACTGCCCGAACACCACTGCACTACCCTAAACCCTCAAACACCAGCCCCATCACGACCCCCTACACTGCCCGAACACCACTGCACTGCCCTAAACCCTGAAACACCACCCCCAGCATGACCCCCTACACTACCCAAACACCAATGCACTACCCTAATCCCTAAAACACTATCCCCGCATGACCCCCTACACTACCCTAAACCCTAAAACACTACCCCCCGCACGACTCCCTACACTACCCAAAGACCACTGCACTACCCTAAACCCTAAAACACGACCTCCTACACTACACAAACACCACTGCACTACCCTAAACCCTAAAACACTACCCCCTACACTACACAAACACCACTGCACTACCCCAACCCCTAAAAAACTACCCCCAGCACGAACCCCTACACTGCCGAACACCACTGAACCGCCCTAAACCCTGAAACACTACCCCCAGCAAGACCTCCTACACTGCCCGAACACCACTGCACTGCCCTAAACCCTGAAACATCACCCCCAGCAAGACCCCCTACACTGCCCGAACACCACTGCCCTAAACCCTGAAACACCACCCCCAGCACGACCCCCTACACTGCCCTAAACCCTGAAACACCACCCCCAGCACGACCCCCTACACTGCCCGAACACCACTGCACTACCCTAAACCCTGAAACACCACCCCCTGCACCACCCCCTACACTGCCCGAACACCACTGCACTGCCCTAAACCCTGAAACACCACCCCCAGCACGACCCCCTACACTGCCCGAATACCACTGCACTGCCCTAAACCCTGAAACACCACCCCCTGCACGATCCCCTACACTGCCTGAACACTACTGCACTGCCCTAAACCCTGAAACACCACCCCCAGCACGATCCCCTACACTGCACGAACACCACTGCACTGCCCTAAACCCCGAAACACTACCCCCAGCAAGACCCCCTACACTGCCCGAACACCACTGCACTGCCCTAAACCCTGAAACATCACCCCCAGCAAGACCCCTACACTGCCCAAACACCACTGCCCTAAACCCTTAAACACCACCCCCAGCAAGACCCCCTACACTGCCCAAACACCACTGCACTGCCCTAAACCCTGAAACACCACCCCCAGCAAGACCCCCTACACTTCCCAAACACCACTGCACTGCCCTAAACCCTGAAACACCACCCCCAGCACGACCCCCTACACTGCCCGAACACCACTGCACTGCCCTAAACCCTGAAACACCACCCCCAGCACAACCCCCTACACTGCCCGAACACCACTGCACTGCCCTAAACCCTGAAACACCAGCCCCAGCACAACCCCGTACACTGCCCGAACACCACTGCACTGCCATAAACCCTGAAACACCAGCCCCAGCACGACCGCCTACACTGCCCGAAAACCACTGCACTGCCCTAAACCCTGAAACACCAGCCCCAGCACGACCCCCTACACTGCCCGAACACCACTGCACTACCCTAAACCCTCAAACACCAGCCCCATCACGACCCCTACACTGCCCGAACACCACTGCACTGCCCTAAACCCTGAAACACCACCCCCAGCAAGACCCCCTACACTGCCCGAACACCACTGACTAAAGCCTGAAACACCACCCCCAGCAAGACCACCTACACTGGCCGAACACCACTGCACTGCCCTAAACCCTGAAACACCACCCCCTGCACGACCCCCTACACTGCCCAAACACCACTGCACTGCCCTAAACCCTGAAACACCACCCCCTGCACGACCCCCTACACTGCTCGAACACCACTGCACTGCCTTAAACCCTGAAACACCACCCCTCAGCACGACACCCTACACTGCCCGAACACCACTGCACTGCCCTAAACCCTGAAACACCACCCCCTGCACGACCCCCTACACTGCCCGAACACCACTGCACTGCCTTAAACCCTGAAACACCACCCCTCAGCACGACACCCTACACTGCCCGAACACCACTGCACTGCCCTAAACCCTGAAACATCAACCCCAGCAAGACCCCCTACACTGCCTGAACACCACTGCCCTAAACCCTGAAACACCACCCCCTACACTGCACGAACACCACTGCACTGCCCTAAACCCTGAAACACCACCTCCAGCAAAACCCCTACACTGCCTGAACACCTTTGCTCTGCCCTAAATCCTGAAACACTAGCCCCAGCACGACCCCCTACACTGCCCGAACACCACTGCACTGCCCTAGACTCTGAAACACCAGCCCCAGCAAGACCCCCTACACTGCCCGAACACCACTGCACTGCTCTAAACCCTGAAACACCAGCCCCAGCATGACCCCCTACACTGTCCGAACACCACTGCACTGCCCCAAACCCTGAAACACCAGCCCCAGCACGACCACCTACACTGCCCGAACACCACTGCACTGCCCTAAACCCTGAAACACCAGCCCCAGCACAACCCCCTACACTGCCCGAACACCACTGCACTGCCCTAAACCCTGAAACACTAGCCCCAGCACGACCCCCTACACTGCCCGAACACCACTGTACTGCCCTAAACCCTGAAACACCAGCCCCAGCACGACCCCCTACACTGCCCGAACACGACTGCACTGCCCTAAACCCTGAAACACCACCCCCTGCACGACCCCCTACACTGCCCGAACACCACTGCACTGCCCTAAACCCTGAAACACCACCCCTGCACCACCCCTACACTGCCCGAACACCACTGCACTGCCCTAAACCCTCAAACACCACCCCTGAACCGCCCCTACACTGCCCGAACACCACTGCACTGCCCTAAACCCTGAAACACCAGCCCCAGCACAATCCCCTACACTGCCCGAACACCACTGCACTGCCCTAAACCCTGAAACACCAACCCCAGCACGACCCCCTACACTGCCTGAACACCACTGTACTGCCCTAAACCCTAAAACACCACCGCCAGCATTACCCCCTACACTGCCCAAACACCACTGCCTGCCCTAAACCCTAGAACACTACCCCCAGCACGACCCCCTACACTACCCGAACACCACTGCACTACCCTAAACCCTAAAATACTACCCCCAGCACAACCCCCTACACTACCCGAACACGACTGCACTACCCTAAACCCTCAAACACTCCCCCAGCACGACCCCCTACACTACCCGAACACCACTGCACTGCCTTAAACCCTAAAACACGACCCCCAGCACGACCCCCTACACTACCCGAACACCACTGCACTGCCCTAAACCCTAAAACACTCCCCAAGCACGACCCCCTACACTACCCGAACACCACTGCACTGCCATAAACCCTAAAACACTACCCCCGCATGACCCCTACACTACCCAAACACCAATGCACTACCCTAATCCCTAAAACACTATCCCCGCATGACCCCCTACACTACCCTAAACCCTAAAACACTACCCCGCACGACTCCCTACACTACCCAAAGACCACTGCACTACCCTAAACCCTAAAACGCGACCTCCTACACTACACAAACACCACTGCACTACCCTAAACCCTAAAACACTACCCCCTACACTACACAAACACCACTGCACTACCCCAACCCCTAAAAAACTACCCCCAGCACGAACCACTACACTACCCAAACACCACTCCACTACCCTAAACCCTAAAAAACTACCCCCAGCAGTACCCCCTACACTACCCAAACACCACTGCACTACCCTAAATCACTACCTCCAGCACGACCCCTACACTACCCAAACACCACTGCACTACCCTAAACCCTAAAACACTCCCCCAGCACGACTCCCTACACTACCCAAACACCACTGCACTACCCTAAACCCTAAATCTACCCCCAGCATGACCCCCTACACTACACAAACACCACTGCACTACCCTAAACCCTAAAACACTACCCCCAGCATGACCCTCTTCACTACCTAAACACAACTGCACAATTTGTTACAGGCGTTGCAACGCAGGCCTGTGGTGCTTACTGGAAGTACCTAGTGGGCTAGTTGGGCCCCAGGGACCCTCAGGATTCAAGGTGACCTAATCCCCCAACTTAAAACGCACCACGGGCGCGTTTGCACAGTGGTGAAGGGAGGGCGGGGCCTCAGGTGACATGTGCGCAAACACGCCCTGTGGTGCGTTTTAAGTTGGGGAATTAATTCCCTTTGAATCCTGAGGGACCCTGGGGGCCAACTAGCCCACCAGGTACCTTCAGTAAGCACAACAGAGTTGCATTGCAGAGAGGTGAAAAAGGTGCGTGGCTTCGGAACGCCTCTCTGCAACTCAGCTCTGTGGTCCTAACTGTAGGTACCTGGGGGCTAGTTGGGCCCCAGGGACCCTCAGAATTCAAGGGGACTTAATCCCGCAACTTAAAACGCGCCACGGGGTGCTTTTGCACACATGTCACCTCAGGCCCCCCTCCCTTCACCACTGTGCAAACGCGCCCTGTAGCGCGTTTTAAGAGGTAGTTTTAATCCCCCTGCCCTATTATGTACTAGGGACTTGCAGAGGAGGTCATGCTAATCACAGGGGTACCCCAACGCATAGTGTTCCCTAGTGTATGTAGGTGTTTTCACTGTATTCTAAGTGTCTTTTAGCATAGCACTGGCTCTGGTTAGTCAGAGTCAGTTACCACCAGTACCCGTCTGTAAAAGTTGTGGGCACAGGATGATTTTGAAACAAGGCCTCTTTCTGCTCCTCTGTTGGTTCTTTCTGCACATCTTTTGCTTCTTTCTGTGCGTTTTTTCTTCTTTCTTCACATGTCCTACCTCTGTAGGCATAGTTAGAAACTAGCATTTAAAAAACCTTTGAAATTCACTTAAAAATCATAGGTTTCAGGCACGTTATAGTTAGAAATTAGCATTTAAAAAACCTTTGAAATTCACTGAAAAAACCATAGGTTTTAGGGACAGTTATAGTTAGTTGGACATTTCACTCGTACAAAACCATAGAAATTCCCCCGTTATAGTTAGTTCAGCTAACTATAACTCGCGCCCGCAATGCACTGCTGATGACGTCACATATTACATCACTCATGACATGGTCAGTGACATCACTGATGACATCTCAAATGACATCACTGATGACATCATCCATGTGATAATTTCATGCATCTCACACCCTAATATAACTTTTGATACACCCACTCTAAATTACAGACTGCCATTCTCAAAACCATAGACACTCCAACACCAAAAACTACATACCCACTCACTGATTCTTAGGTCTACACACACATCCACTCACTCACCCGTACAGTCACTCATACTTAGTCACTCAGTACAGGACTATCATGTGCACTCATACACCTATATAAACACTCACACACCGCCACTCATCCATAGAGGTACTCACACACCTAGTCAGTCATGCAAAAAACTTAATCACACACCCATTTACTCACCTATACAGTTATACACACACCAGCTCACTTACTCATACAAATACTAGCACATTCTTACGCTCTTATCCAATCACTGATACAAGTACACACTCATCCATACAGCCACTCTCACAATCACACACTCTCACTTATAGCCATTTATATACTCCAACACACATATATACTGCCTTTCACATATGTAGTTACTCACACATGTAACACTGAGATATACATTCAATCACTAACACACCCATACACACACTCACCCACCCATACAGTCCATCACAGATGCACTCTTGAAACCATGCACCCAGTGAATCACCAACTCACACATCTATGCACAGAGTCACACACACCCCACCCACACAAACACTCAGGCACCCATACAGATACTCAGACAATCAATCAATAACCCATGTAGACACTCATGTAGCTATTCAGAAAGCCATGCAGCCGCTTACAAACCAACAGACAGACGGATACAGACATTCACACAGTTTAGTCACTAACCCATGCATTCAGTAAGATACATTTAATCACTCACTTGTAGAGTCAGTCACTCACGTACTAAATCATCCATTCAGACACTTATACACCCACTCATTCTTCAATACGCCTTTCCCTATATATATTAAACATATTTAAACTTTACAGAAACACACAGTCACTGGATGATGTCATCAGTGATGTCATCAGTGATGTCATTTGAGATGTCATCAGTGATGTCATCAGTGATGTCACTGACCATGTCATGAGTGATGTAATATGTGACGTCATCAGCAGTGCATTGCGGGGCGCGAGTTATAGTTAGCTGAACTAACTATAACGGGGGAATTTCTATGGTGTTGTACGAGTGAAATGTCCAACTAACTATAACTGTCCCTAAAACCTATGGTTTTTTCAGTGAATATATATATATAGTGTAATAGCATACATTGCATTGTAGTACAGTGGAACAGTGTATAGTGTAGTGGCGTACAGTGTAGTGGTGCACACTAGAGTGGCACAAAGTGGAGTGGGGCTAAGTGGAAAAGCATAGAGTGGAGTGGTGTAGAGTGAAGTAGGGTAAAGTAGAGTGGTATAGAGAGGAGTGGCATACAGTGGATTAGTGAACATTACAGTGGTGTGGAGTAGAATGTTGTACAGTGGAGTTGAGTACTGTGGAATAATGTAGAGTATACTGGAGTATAGTGTAACAGTGTACAGTGGAGTGGCATATGCAGGAGTGTCATAGAGTTGGGTGCATACAGTGGTAGAGCATACAGTAGAGTGGAGTACTGTGAAGTGGCATACACTGGACTGTGTTAGAGTGGAGTGGTGACAATGAATAGTGTAGATTAGAGTGGCGTATAGTGGAGTGGCGTCCAGTGAAGTTTTGTAGGTGGACTGGCATAGAGTGGAGTGGCATAATATGGAGTAGCGCAGAGTAGAGTGAAGTGACGTAGAATGCAGTGGCATACAATGGAATAGCATAGACTGAAGTTGTGTTGGGTGGAGTGGTGTAAAGTATAGTGGCGAGAGTAGAATATGGTAGAATGGAGTGCTGTAGAGTGGAGTGGGGAGAGTCTAGTGGGGTACACTGTAGTGGCGTTGTTAGACTTGGCATCTTTTGGCGTGTTTCCCCTGACTTTTTGCTTTCTGACCTCCCGGTTTTGACTCTGTTTTTGCTGGTGTAATGATTCTGCGCACTTTCCTCACTGCGGTCCAGTGGGAAAGTGCAAGTGCTCCTGTATAAAATGTGTTATGGATTGGTGTTTCCATGATTGGCCTATTTGGTTTATGTGTCAGTCCCTTGTAAAGTGCACTGCGAGTGCCAGGGCCTATAGACCAAATGCTGTTGGTGGGCTGCAGCACTGGATTGTGCCACCCATGCAAATAGCCCGTAAAGTGTAACTCGGGCCTGCCATCGCAGAGCCTGTTCGCAGCCTGGGGCTGCCATGTCGACTTGGCAAGTGCACACACTTGCAAGTCCCTAAACCTTCCCTTTGCTACATGTTAGTCACCCCTAAGGTAGGCCCAAGGTACCCCTGTGGGCAGGGTGCGTTGTATGCGAAAGGTAGGACATGCCCGGGTGTGTGCGGCATGTCCTGATAGTGAATTACAGCCTCGTTCGTTTTTCACTATTGCAAGGCTACCTGTTCCCCCTAGGCCAGAACGGGCAGTTTTGATTATTACAGCTTATAATCCTAACTGACCCCGGGAACATGGTAGAAATTCGAGTTTAGTATGCCTGGACTCAGAATGATAAAATGCATCTTTTAGTGAAGTTGGTTTTAACATTCTGTGTTTGAAAATACCACTTTTAGAAAGTGGGTATTTTCTTGTCTAACCATCCAAGCCTGCCTCTGCGAGGTTGTGTATTCCTTGTCTGGAGTGTGAGTGACAGGGGCTGGGGGATGCCAGGAGACAGGGTGAGTCAGCGCAGGGCTGAATAGCAAGATCTACATGTAGATGGGTGGGAGGGGTCGCACCTGGGCCCTGAATAGGACAGTGCCTTCCCTCCACAATGCTGGCTCCACCTCCTGTGGTGCGTCTGATGTCCCTGGCCTACTCACTGAAAGAAGGGACGGAGACTTGTCAACAAAGTGCTCCAGAACTGGTTTGGACTAGGCAAAGGCCTCTCTGCCTTCAGAGAACAAAGGAATTTGGGATATAAATATTGGGGCCCTGACCCCATGAATTTAGATCTCGCTGGAATCAAGGAACCTGCCAAGACGAAGAGCTGGAAGAGCTGCCAGGAGGAGTACTGCCGCTTTGCTGTGTTGTTGCTTTGTTGGGTTGGCCTGCAGTTGCTGCTTCTGTCTTGGGCAGTGAAAGGACTGGACTGAACTTTCTACAAACTTGTGCTGAGTATCTCCAAGGGCCTGAAACCGAGCTGGCCTCCTGTTAAGAAGTCTCAAGGACTACAAAGACTTCACAAGCCTCTGGGTACCGCTTCTGGAACGCTGTTTCAGTTGCCACAGAGGAAGGGAACTGCAACCGACTCCGTCAACCGAAACCATCCCTGGCCGGTGACCTGTTTGCACCGCAGACCGCATCGCCCCGCTTCGCATCGCAACCCTGGTCTCATCGTGGGCGACGTCCGACGCCGCCAACATCGAGCCGCTGCTTGCACCGTGACCTGTGGGCACTGCAGTTCGCATCGCATCGCTTCACTGAACCAGCCGGACCCGACCGACGCGGTCGCTGCAACTGGCTCAAGAGTCGAGACCGCACCGCATTTGGGGCACCGCTCGCACGTCTGCGACGCACCGCTCCGACTCGCACCGCTGTCCGACGCCAGCTCCCGCACTCCGGCTAGGTCGCCTGCATCGCAACCTGTCAGCACCGCATCGAGCATCGTCTCACCCAGCATCGCACGCCTTGGACTCACCGACTCCGTCTGTACGACGCTCATCGAGCCGCTGCCTGCACCGCATCGAGGGACACCGCACCTTGCATCGCTCCGTCTTGCACCGCAACCGCGGCGAACGCCAACCGGCTCGTACACTCCGTACCAGCCACAACGAGAAAGGTACTGTAACCGAGTCTGTTCACGACTCTGCTGGCCCGTATCGACGCGGTCGGCTGGAACTGTTAGACTCTGTGGTTTTCAGCATCACGGTAGGCTCGGACGGAGCTACCGACTCGTACGAACTTTGCTTTTGTGCTATTCCTGCAAAGAAGAAGTTACCGTATCAAGTATTCATTCGTAAAGTATAGTATTGTGGATTTTTGTCGTAATTGGTCTTGTCTTGAGTATATAAAATATTGGTTATTTTTCTAAACTGGTGTGGTGTCCGTTTGTAGTGCTTACACTGTATTACTGTTGGTTATGTGCAAATGCTTTACACACTGCCTCTGAATTAAGCCTGACTGCTCGTGCCAAGCTACCACAAGGGTGAGCATGGGTTACTTCACGAGTGTAACACCCTTACCCTGACAAGGAAGAAGGGTCCCTACTTGGACGAAGGTGCAAACCCTTGCCAACTAGAGATCCCATTTCTAACATTGGTTGTCAGCGGTGAGGATAGGACTTGTGTTTGCACTTGACTTACAGTGATTGGTGTGCACTACTACCATATCGCAGACCATTACGTACCACATACTGGTTCTTTTTCTTTTGGCCTATTTTTGATCTTGCCAGTTTTCAACTCACTACTTTTGTCATGCCTGAATCAATTGCATCATCCGTTGCATCTCTGGAAGTTATCTTTGAGGAGGATAGGTTTGAATCCTACGCCGTAAAGGAGCTACGAGCGATTTGTAAAAACCTGAAAGTCCAAATTAAAGGCCTCACAAGGAAGGAGGAGCTACAGAAGGCGCTGAGGGCCTGGGTAGCAGCCAGACATGCCAATGGGCAGCCTGGTAATCTCAGTGAGGAGGCGGAGGAGCCTATTTCCAGGGTGGATGTGCTTTTGGGTAGGGGGAACCCGCCAGATCAGGCAGCAGCAGTCTGTCCCCAGAGGAGCTGGAGGACAGGCGGGAGGCAAGGCAGTTTGAGCTGCAGAAGCTCAGACTGGAGAGTGAGCGGGAGGAGAAGAGATTGGCCATAGAGGAGAGGAAGATGCTCTTAGAGCATGAGAGAGAACTAAAGGAGCTAGAACTTAGGAGTAAGTCAGGCTCAGATGGTGGCAGCAATTCGTCCAGAAAGGCAGACAGGATTGTGCACATTCCCAAGAACGTAGGCAAGGAGTTCAAGAAGGGGGATGACATACAAAGGTGGTTTCAGGGTTATGAGGCAGCCATACACATGAATGGGGTCCCTGAGGAGAATTGGGGAGCAGGATTGTGGCCACTTTTCCCTGAAGAAGCAAGGGATGCTCTGATAGCTTTGGGTAAGGGGTATCACCTCACCTATGCTGACATGAAGGATGCCCTTCTCACGAAGTATGGTCTTACTCCTGAAAAGTACAGGGATCAGTTCAGGTCCAGTAAGAAGTCTGATGCCAACACTTGGTTGGAATGTGTGGATGTGTTCTGCAGGTCGCTGGATGGTTGGGTGAAGGGCAGTAGTGTAACAGATTTTCAGGGGCTCTACAACTTGATTGCATGGGAGCACTTGTCTAGTCTATGTTTTGCAGATCTGCGCCAGCACCTAGTGGATAGTAAGCTAACTGACCCCAGGAAGCTTGCTATGGAAGCGGACCGCTGGGTGAGTACCAGGGTCCACAAGAAAGCGTTTGGGGAGACTCAGCCAAAGGTGGGCAGGGTCCCCAGCAGAAAAGTGGGGGGACAAGGGTAAAGCACAGGAGTTCTCTAAAGGGCCCCAAACTAGTACCCAGGGTAAAGGTTCCCAGCCCCCGGTGATAAGAAGAAAGGGGTCTCTACAGGGAAGCCTGTTGAGACCGGCCCCCGCAAGTGTTATGCATGTGACCAGGTAGGTCACTTTAAGGGGGACCCCAAGTGCCCGAAGGGGACACAGCCGCCCACCGGTGGACAGTCCAAAGTGTTGGCTAGTGTAGCGCTTGGGGAGGAGGGGTGCCCACAGGAGGGTGGGGATCCCGCAGAAATGACCCTTGTCTCACTAGGGGACAGTGAGATGGTCCCAGGAAACCAGGTGCCCCCTAACACAAAGAAATATAGCACCTGGGTGACCATTAATGGGAACAGGGTAGAGGCTCTCAGAGATACCGGAGCCAGTGTGACCTCAGTCCGGTGTCACCTGGTGTCTGAGAAGCAAGTAGTCCCAGGAGCATTCCACCAAGTAGTTGCTGTCGACAACTCAGAGCGCCAATGCATGGTGGCACAGGTTCCCTTTGAATGGGGGGGGTCTCAGGTCCCTTGAGGGTGGTTGTGAGCCCTACCATGCCTGTAGATTGTCTGCTAGGAAACGACCTGGAGCAGTCCTCATGGAAGGAGGTTGAGCTCAGGTCTCACTTGGAGATGCTTGGGTTGCCAGAGTGGGCATGCGTGTCTACTCGGTCAATGGCAGCCAGAAAGGGGGATCAAGAGGACTTGGAGCCTGAAACAGTGGCCCAAGTCCCTGCCAAGAGAAAGGGCAGGGGGCGCGGGAAGCCGGCCCCCGAAGTTCCCATGGACCGGGAGGAGGCGGACCTCGAGGGGACGCCCCGGTGCCTACAGGGAAGCAAGTAGCCGAACTGGGAGACATCTCTGAGCTGACCCATTGGCAGCAAGAAGGGGGTCCCACCAGGGAGGAGTTCTGCAGGGAGCAGAACGAGTGCCCTACTCTGGAGGGTCTGCGGCGGCAGGCTGCAGACCAGGCAGCTGGTAATCAGTCCGGGTCACATCTGATCTACTGGGAGAGTGGTCTCCTATACAGTGAGCCTAAGGTTGCTGAGCCTGGGTCAGCCCGTGTGCTGGTGGTACCCCAGCGCTTCAGGACCTTCCTACTGGGTCTGGCTCATGACGTGCCTTTGGCAGGACATTTGGGGCAGGACAAGACCTCTGACAGGCTTGTCACCCACTTCTTTTGGCCCCAAATGCGAAGGCAGTCAGATGCACACTGTAGGTCTTGCCAAACTTGCCAGGCAAGTGGTAAGAGTGGGAGGAAGGTCAAAGCTCCTCTCCAACCTTTTCCTGTTGTTGGAACACCCTTTGAAAGGGTAGGGATGGATATAGTGGGGCCACAGGATCCCAAGACAGCCATGGGCAACAGGTACATCCTGGTCTTGGTGGACCAGGCCACCCGGTACCCGGAGGCAATCCCTCTCAGGACAACGACGGCGCCAGTGGTGGGCCGGGCGTTAATGGGGATCTTTTCCCGTGTGGGATTCCCCAGAGAGGTGGTTTCTGATAGGGGGACCAATTTCATATCGAAGTATATGACATCCCTGTGGAAGGAGTGTGGTGTAACCTACAAGTTCACCACTCCTTACCACCCACAAGGAAACGGTCTGGTGGAGAGATTCAACCAGACCTTGAAAGGCATGATCAAGGGTCTAACAGAACCCATGAGGCGTAAGTGGGACGTCCTCTTGCCATGCCTACTCTTTGCATACAGGGAGGTGCCTCAGAAGTCTCTTGGGTACAGCCCCTTTGAGCTCCTGTATGGCCACCCTGTCAGAGGACCTCTGAGTTTGGTAAAGGAAGGCTGGGAGGCAGCTCCCAGGAAAACTCCCCAGGATGTATTTAGCTACATGCTGGCCTTTAGAAACCAAACTGCCCGCTTCAGGAAACTCGCTCAGGCGAACCTAGAAGCAAGCCAGGAGGAAATGAAGAGATGGTATGACCAGAATGCCACTCTGGTCGAATTTCAACCTGGGCAGAAAGTGTGGGTCATGGCTCCAGTGGCACCTTGTGCCTTGCAGGACAAGTGGACTGGGCCATATGAGGTAAAGGAGCGCAAAAGTGACGTCACCTACCTGGTGGATTTGCAGGCTCCTAGGAACCCTTTGAGGGTCCTTCACGTGAACCGCCTCAAGCCCCACTTCGAGAGGTCCGAAGTGAGTATGCTCTTGGCGACAGATGATGGGGTGGAAGAGGAGAGTGAGCCTCTCCCTGACCTCCTGTCTACCAAGGAGCACGATGGGTCAGTAGAGGGTGGGATCCTCTCCCCTACTCTGACTCAGGAGCAGAAGGGGGACTGTCGCCAGTTGTTGGGACAGCTCGCCCCACTGTTCTCTCTGACCCCCGGTGTTACTCACTGGTGTACCCATGACGTGGACACTGGTGACAGCCCTCCTGTGAAGCACAAGATTTACAGGTTGACTGACCGGGTCAGAGCCAGCATCAAGGAGGAGGTCTCTAAGATGTTGGCGTTAGGGGTGATTGAGCCCTCCCACAGTCCTTGGGCCAGCCCAGTGGTCTTGGTCCCAAAGGCTGCTGCGCTCGGTGCCACTCCAGAACTCCGGTTTTGTGTGGACTACCGTGGGCTCAATGCCATCACCAGGACTGACGCGCACCCCATCCCCAGAGCTGATGAGCTCATTGATCGGTTGGGAGCTGCCCAGTTCCTCAGCACGTTTGATTTGACGTCTGGGTACTGGCAGATTGCCTTAACCGATGGGGCCAAGGAGAGATCAGCATTCTCAACCCCAGAAGGTCATTACCAATTCCGGGTGATGCCCTTTGGGTTGAAGAATGCCCCTGCCACCTTTCAGAGGTTGGTCAATCAGGTGTTGGCTGGGCTGGAGGATTTCAGTGCCGCCTACCTGGATGACATTGCTGTGTTCAGTTCCAGCTGGGAAGAACATTTACAGCACCTTGAGAAAGTGTTGAGGGCTCTGCAAGGTGCAGGCCTCACGATCAAGGCCAGTAAGTGCCAGATCGGGCAGGGTTCTGTGGTGTACTTGGGACACCAGGTAGGAAGCGGCCAGGTGGCGCCCTACAACCCAAGATTGACACCATTCTGGCTTGGGAACCCCCAAGACCCAGACAGAGGTGAGAGCCTTCTTAGGTCTCACCGGTTACTATAGGAGATTTGTTAAGGGCTATGGCATCATCGTTGCCCCCTTAACAGAGCTGACCTCTAAGAGGCAGCCCAGGAAAGTGATCTGGACTGAGTCCGGCCAGAAAGCTTTTGATGCCCTGAAGGCAGCCATGTGCACGGCGCCCGTGCTCAAGGCACCTGACTTCTCCAAGGAATTCGTTGTGCAGACTGATGCTTCAGAGCATGGTGTGGGAGCGGTGCTCTCACAACTGAACGAAGAGGGCCTGGATCAGCCTGTAGTCTTCCTTAGCAGGAGACTACTTCCCAGGGAACAGAGGTGGAGTGCCATAGAAAGGGAAGCTTTTGCTGTGGTCTGGGCGCTGAAGAAGTTGAGACCCTACCTGTTTGGGACTCACTTCCGGGTTCAGACAGACCACAGGCCCCTCAGATGGTTGATGCAAATGAGGGGTGAGAATCGAAAACTGCTGAGGTGGTCCATCTCCCTACAGGGAATGGACTTTACAGTGGAACACCGTCCTGGTACAGAACACGCCAACACAGATGGTCTGTCCAGGTTCTTCCGCCTTAGTGAAGAGAACTCCAATGGGGTTGGGTAGTTCTCCCTACTTTCAGCTGGAGGGGACATGTGTTAGACTTGGCATCTTTTGGCGTGTTTCCCCTGACTTTTTGCTTTCTGACCTCCCGGTTTTGACTCTGTTTTTGCTGGTGTAATGATTCTGCGCACTTTCCTCACTGCGGTCCAGTGGGAAAGTGCAAGTGCAATGTGTTATGGATTGGTGTTTCCATGATTGGCCTATTTGGTTTATGTGTCAGTCCCTTGTAAAGTGCACTGCGAGTGCCAGGGCCTATAGACCAAATGCTGTTGGTGGGCTGCAGCACTGGATTGTGCCACCCACACAAACAGCCCGTAAGTGTAACTCGGGCCTGCCATCGCAGAGCCTGTGCGCAGCCTGGGGCTGCCATGTCGACTTGGCAAGTGCACACACTTGCAAGTCCCTAAACCTTCCCTTTGCTACATGTTAGTCACCCCTAAGGTAGGCCCAAGGTACCCCTGTGGGCAGGGTGCGTTGTATGCGAAAGGTAGGACATGCCCGGGTGTGTGCGGCATGTCCTGATAGTGAATTACAGCCTCGTTCGTTTTTCACTATTGCAAGGCTACCTGTTCCCCCTAGGCCAGAACGGGCAGTTTTGATTATTACAGCTTATAATCCTAACTGACCCCGGGAACATGGTAGAAATTCGAGTTTAGTATGCCTGGACTCAGAATGATAAAATGCATCTTTTAGTGAAGTTGGTTTTAACATTCTGTGTTTGAAAATACCACTTTTAGAAAGTGGGTATTTTCTTGTCTAACCATCCAAGCCTGCCTCTGCGAGGTTGTGTATTCCTTGTCTGGAGTGTGAGTGACAGGGGCTGGGGGATGCCAGGAGACAGGGTGAGTCAGCGCAGGGCTGAATAGCAAGATCTACATGTAGATGGGTGGGAGGGGTCGCACCTGGGCCCTGAATAGGACAGTGCCTTCCCTCCACAATGATGGCTCCACCTCCTGTGGTGCGTCTGATGTCCCTGGCCTACTCACTGAAAGAAGGGACGGAGACTTGTCAACAAAGTGCTCCAGAACTGGTTTGGACTAGGCAAAGGCCTCTCTGCCTTCAGAGAACAAAGGAATTTGGGATATAAATATTGGGGCCCTGACCCCATGAATTTAGATCTCGCTGGAATCAAGGAACCTGCCAAGACGAAGAGCTGGAAGAGCTGCCAGGAGGAGTACTGCCCCTTTGCTGTGTTGTTGCTTTGTTGGGTTGGCCTGCAGTTGCTGCTTCTGTCTTGGGCAGTGAAAGGACTGGACTGAACTTTCTACAAACTTGTGCTGAGTATCTCCAAGGGCCTGAAACCGAGCTGGCCTCCTGTTAAGAAGTCTCAGGGACTACAAAGACTTCACAAGCCTCTGGGTACCGCTTCTGGAACGCTGTTTCAGTTGCCACAGAGGAAGGGAACTGCAACCGACTCCGTCAACCGAATCCAGCCCTGGCCGGTGACCTGTTTGCACCGCAGACCGCATCGCCCCGCTTCGCATCGCAACCCTGGTCTCACCGTGGGTGACGTCCGACGCCGCCAACATCGAGCCGCTGCTTGCACCGTGACCTGTGGGCACCGCAGTTCGCATCGCATCGCTTCACTGAACCAGCCGGACCCGACCGACGCGGTCGCTGCAACTGGCTCAAGAGTCGAGACCGCACCGCATTTGGGGCACCGCTCGCACATCTGCGACGCACCGCTCCGACTCGCACCGCTGTCCGACGCCAGCTCCCGCACTCCGGCTAGGTCGCCTGCATCGCAACCTGTCAGCACCGCATCGAGCATTGTCTCACCCTGCATCGCACGCCTTGGACTCACCGACTCCGTCTGTACGACGCTCATCGAGCCGCTGCCTGCACCGCATCGAGGGACACCGCACCTTGCATCGCTCCGTCTTGCACCGCAACCGCGACGAACGCCGACCGGCTCGTACACTCCGTACCAGCCACAACGAGAAAGGTACTGTAACCGAGTCTGTTCACGACTCTGCTGGCCCGTATCGACGCGGTCGGCTGGAACTGTTAGACTCTGTGGTTTTCAGCATCACGGTAGGCTCGGACGGAGCTACCGACTCGTACGAACTTTGCTTTTGTGCTATTCCTGCAAAGAAGAAGTTACCGTATCAAGTATTCATTCATAAAGTATAGTATTGTGGATTTTTGGCGTAATTGGTCTTGTCTTGAGTATATAAAATAATGGTTATTTTTCTAAACTGGTGTGGTGTCCGTTTGTAGTGCTTACACTGTATTACTGTTGGTTATGTGCAAATGCTTTACACACTGCCTCTGAATTAAGCCTGACTGCTCGTGCCAAGCTACCACGAGGGTGAGCAGGGGTTACTTCACGAGTGTAACACCCTTACCCTGACAAGGAAGAAGGGTCCCTACTTGGACGAAGGTGCAAACCCTTGCCAACTAGAGATCCCATTTCTAACAGGCGAACAGTGTAATTGCATACTGTGGAATGGCGTAAAGTGGAGTGTTCTAAAGTTGAGTGGCGCACAGTGAAATAGCATAGATTGTAGTGACGTAGAGTGGAGTGGCGTACAATGGAGAGGCATGCAGTTTACTAGCATACAGTGGAGTAGTGTAGAGTGGACTAGCGTTGAGTATTATTGGCATACTGTGTAGTGACATACATAGAGTGCAGTGGCATACATTGGAATTGCATACACTAAAGTGGCGTAGAATCGATGGTCGTACAGTGGAATAGGGTAGTGTGTAGTAGGGTAGAGTGGATTGGTGAAGAGTGGACTGGCATACACTGGAATGGGGTAGAATGGAGTAATGTACAGTATAATAGCATACAGTGGAGATTGTCATAGAGTGGAATAGAGTATACTGGAGTAGCATGCAGTGCAGTGACGCAGAGTGGAGTGGAATAGAGTGGAGTGGCATAAAGTGGAATGGCATGGAGCGCAGTGGGGAAGAGTAAAGTGGTATATAGTGGAGTGGTGTTAAGTAGAGTGGTATACAGTAAAATGGTGTATAATAGAGTGGCATGCAGTGGAGTGGCGTAGAGTGGAATAGCATAGAGTGGGGTGTCGTATGGTTGCTTTACATATAGTGGAATATTGAAAAGTTTCTTGGCATATAGTGTAGCAGCGTACAGTGGAGTGGCGTAGACTGGATGGTTGTAGATTTGAACAGTAAACAGTGGATTAGCAAATAGTGGAGTAGTGTACAGTGCAGTGGTGTACACTCAAGTGTGTTACAGTGGAGTGGCGTGCAGTGGAATAGCGCAGAGTAGAGTAGCATACACTCAAGTGGCATAGAGTAGAGTGGTGTACATTGGAGTGTTGTACAGTGGACTGGCATAGAGTGTAGTTACGTACAGTGTAGTGGCATACATTGGAATAATGTACAGTAGAGTGCCCGAAGGATATAGTGGTGTATACTGAAGTGGTATACAGCAGAATAGAGTATACTCTAATGGGTTACAGTGGAGTGGTGTAGAGTAGAGTGATGTAGAGTGGAATGAGGTACAGTGTAGTGGCATACAGTGGAATAGCGTTCACTGGAGTGCCATAGAGCGGATTGATGTACAGTGTAGTTGCATAGAGTGGAGTGTTGTAGAGTGGAATATCATTTAATGTAGTGTTGTAGACTAGAGCATGGTATAGTGTAGTGGGGTAGATTGTAGTGGCGTACAGTGTAACAGCATACTGTGGAGTGGAGTAGAGTGAAGTGTTGTAGAATGGAGTGGCGCACAGTAGAATAGAGTGGAGTGGCCTAGAGAGGAGTGGTATAAAGTGGAATGGCATACACTTAGTAGCACACAGTGGAATGCTGTAGACTGGAATAAAGTTGAGTGTTACTGGGGTACAGTGTAGTGACGTAGAGTAAAGTGGCATATAGCGGAATAATATAGGGTACAGCAGCATAAAGCAAAGTGAAGTACAGTGGGCTAGCATGGTATGTAGCACGGTTGAGTTTATTGGTGTATAGTAGAGTTACATGGAGTGTAGTACTGTAGAATGAAGTGATGTACAGTGTAATAGCGTACAGTGGATTTTCGTAGAATGGAGTGGCATACCAAGTAATATCATACAGTGCAGTGGTGTACACTGGAGTGGTGTACAGTGGAGTGGCATGGAGTGGAAGAGTGTAGCATTGCATAGAGGAGCTGCATACAGTGGAATAGCATACAGTGGAGTAGCGGACAGTGGAAGGGTGTGCAGTATATTGGTGTACACTGGAGTGTCATAACATGAAGTGGCATAGAGTGTAATAGCATACAGTGTAGTGTTGTAGAGTGTAGTGGGGTAGAGTGGAGTGTGTAATTGAAACAGACATAGCACAAAATGGTGTTAACAGATGTAGATGTAATGTGGCAATAAAATAGATTATTTTGTGTCATTGGTACTTTTTAATAGTATGTGTGAATAGTTTAAGCAGTGTTAAAGTTATAGTTTTTAAAATACTTAGTACATGCACATCATAATCCTGTAAGTGATTGGCTGATGACTATGTTTACCAAAGGTAAAAGGCAGCCATGTCATTTTCACCACATATTGCGTTCTGAGTAAGGGTCTTTGACGTAGGTAAGTAGTAGGTTTTATTGTTGGTCTTTACCTATTACTACTTTATTAAAGTGTTACTAAGTAGAGAAAATGTATTCATAATGTTCTACAAGTTTTTAGAGCAGTACTGGGAGAACTGCACATGCTCTTAAAAAGATTTAAGCAGCACAGTAATTTTTAGGTATTACCACAGTACTGCGTAGTCTTTTTACTGAAGATTTAAATATATTAATAATGGATAATACAGTGTAGTACACTATATTTTGAAAATATTGGGTATTACAGTGTATTTGTATGTTTTTAGCATATATATATTTTTTATTCATGTTTGGTACTGCAGTACTCCTGAGTCTTTAAAAATATATATCAAAACATACAAATATTTTTCCTTACCTACTACCACTTTAATAAAAATAAAGTGGTAATAGATAGAAAAAAATACCAAACCTAATACTTACCTACATTTAAGGGCAAAAAGCAGAACACAGGCAAAGTGTACCAAAAAACAGCATGGCTGCCTTTAACATCTGTAAAGGAAGTCATTACTAGCCAATCACAGAATGACTTGTCATCGCTATGTACCGAAGTACTTTCATAAAATACTGCACAATTTAGTGAAAATACATTGACAACAGATATCACTAACTTAAAATGCTTTACAACTTAAAAAATGCTTACCCTACTTACCTATAGCAGCCAAAAGGACATGCTGCACACCATAATGTCTAATCCTTCCAAATTTAATGTTAATCTGTTTAGCCGTTTTCATGCTACATGAGATACAAAAGTCTATGGAAGATGCATTGGTGACAAAACATGTTGTGGGACCCCCACTTTTACCTTTGCACCATTTTGACCAATCACAATGAAACATTGCATCATTCACCAATATGGAAGGAAGAATAGGTCTGGAAAGTTTTGTGGAGGTTCGTCAAAAGTTATTATTGGTGAAAAATTCAAGAAATGCCTAGTCATGTCTGGTGGCTTAATGGACTAATGTGTCCACTCTAGAGGCTTGTGTTTGACCCCATTGTCATAGGTTCAAATCCCAGCAGGTCCACTCAGCCTTTCATCCTTCTGAGGTTGATAACATGAGAACCATTGACTGGGGTGCCAATAAACATCTGTTATTCATTGCTAAGATACCATTCTGGGTGAACGTGTGCTTTAAAAATACTAATGTTATGTTATCTATGGTATGGTAGCACTAACTGTAACTACAGAATGGCTACTGACTGTGTATATATATATATATATATATTCACTGAAAAAACCATAGGTTTTAGGGACAGTTATAGTTAGTTGGACATTTCACTCGTACAAAACCATAGAAATTCCCCGTTATAGTTAGTTCAGCTAACTATAACTCGCGCCCCGCAATGCACTGCTGATGACGTCACATATTACATCACTCATGACATGGTCAGTGACATCACTGATGACATCACTGATGACATCTCAAATGACATCACTGATGACATCATCCAGTGACTGTGTGTTTCTGTAAAGTTTAAATATGTTTAATATATATAGGGAAAGGCGTATTGAAGAATGAGTGGGTGTATAAGTGTCTGAATGGATGATTTAGTACGTGAGTGACTGACTCTACAAGTGAGTGATTAAATGTATCTTACTGAATGCATGGGTTAGTGACTAAACTGTGTGAATGTCTGTATCCGTCTGTCTGTTGGTTTGTAAGCGGCTGCATGGCTTTCTGAATAGCTACATGAGTGTCTACATGGGTTATTGATTGATTGTCTGAGTATCTGTATGGGTGCCTGAGTGTTTGTGTGGGTGGGGTGTGTGTGACTCTGTGCATAGATGTGTGAGTTGGTGATTCACTGGGTGCATGGTTTCAAGAGTGCATCTGTGATGGACTGTATGGGTGGGTGAGTGTGTGTATGGGTGTGTTAGTGATTGAATGTATATCTCAGTGGTACATGTGTGAGTAACTACATATGTGAAAGGCAGTATATATGTGTGTTGGAGTATATAAATGGCTATAAGTGAGAGTGTGTGATTGTGAGAGTGGCTGTATGGATGAGTGTGTACTTGTATCAGTGATTGTATAAGAGCATAAGAATGTGCTAGTATTTGTATGAGTAAGTGAGCTGGTGTGTGTATAACTGTATAGGTGAGTAAATGGGTGTGTGATTAAGTTTTTGCATGACTGACTAGGTGTGTGAGTACCTCTATGGATGAGTGGCGGTGTGTGAGTGTTTATATAGGTGTATGAGTGCATATGATAGTCCTGTACTGAGTGACTAAGTATGAGTGACTGTACGGGTGAGTGAGTGGATGTGTGTGTAGACCTAAGAATCAGTGAGTGGGTATGTAGTTTTTGGTGTTGGAGTGTCTATGGTTTTGAGAATGGCAGTCTGTAATTTAGAGTGGGTGTATCAAAAGTTATATTAGGGTGTGAGAAGATGCATGAAATTATCACATGGATGATGTAATCAGTGATGTCATTTGAGATGTCATCAGTGATGTCATCAGTGATGTCACTGACCATGTCATGAGTGATGTAATATGTGACGTCATCAGCAGTGCATTGTGGGGCGCGAGTTATAGTTAGCTGAACTAACTATAACGGGGGAATTTCTATGGTTTTGTACGAGTGAAATGTCCAACTAACTATAACTGTCCCTAAAACCTATGGTTTTTTCAGTGAATTTCAAAGGTTTTTTAAATGCTAATTTCTAACTATAACGTGTCTGAAACCTATGGTTTTTTCAGTGAATTTCAAAGGTTTTTTAAATGCTAATTTCTAACTATAACGTGCTTGAAACCTATCATTTTTTAAGTGAATTTCAAAGGTTTTTTTAAATGCTAGTTTCTAACTATGCCTACAGAGGTAGGACATGTGAAGAAAGAAGAAAAAACGCACAGAAAGAAGCAAAAGATGTGCAGAAAGGACCAACAGAGGAGCAGAAAGACGCCTTGTTGCAAAATCATCCTGTGCCCACAACTTTTTCAGACGGGTACTGGTGGTAACTGACTCTGACTAACCAGAGCCAGTGCTATGCTAAAAGACACTTAGAATACAGTGAAAACACCTACATACACTAGGGCACACTATGCGTTGGGGTACCCCTGTGATTAGCATGACCTCCTCTGCAAGTCCCTAGTACATAATAGGGCAGGGGGATTAAAACTACCTCTTAAAACGCGCTACACCCCGTGGCGCGTTTTAAGTTGCGGGATTAAGTCCCCTTGAATTCTGAGGGTCCCTGGGGCCCAACTAGCCCCCCAGGTACCTACAGTTAGGACCACAGAGCTGAGTTGCAGAGAGGCGTTCCGAGGCCACGCACCTTTTTTCACCTCTCTGCAACGCAACTCTGTTGTGCTTCCTAAGGTACCTGGTGGGCTAGTTGGCCCCCAGGGTCCCTCAGGATTCAAAGGGAATTAATTCCCCAACTTAAAACGCACCACAGGGCGTGTTTGCGCACATGTCACCTGAGGCCCCGCCCCCTCCCTTCACCACTGTGCAAACGCGCCCCGTGGTGCGTTTTAAGTTGGGGGATTAGGTCACCTTGAATCTTGAGGAACCCTGGGGCCCAACTAGCCCACTAGGTACTTCCAGTAAGCACCACAGGCCTGCGTTGCAATGCCTGTAACAAATTGTGCAGTTGTGTTTAGGTAGTGAAGAGGGTCGTGCTGGGGGTAGTGTTTTAGGGTTTAGGGTAGTGCAGTGGTGTTTGTGTAGTGTAGGGGGTCATGCTGGGGGTAGATTTAGGGTTTAGGGTAGTGCAGTGGTGTTTGGGTAGTGTAGGGAGTCGTGCTGGGGGAGTGTTTTAGGGTTTAGGGTAGTGCAGTGGTGTTTGGGTAGTGTAGGGGGTCGTGCTGGGGGTAGTGTTTTAGGGTTTAGGGTAGTGCAGTGGTGTTTGGGTAGTGTAGGGGGTCGTGCTGGGGGTAGTGATTTAGGGTAGTGCAGTGGTGTTTGGTTGTGTAGGGGTACTGCTGGGGGTAGTGTTTTAGGGTTTAGGTTAGTGCAGTGGTGTTTGGGTAGTGTAGGGGTACTGCTGGGGGTAGTGTTTTAGGGTTTAGGGTAGTGCAGTGGTGTTTGTGTAGTGTAGGGGGTAGTGTTTTAGGGTTTAGGGTAGTGCAGTGGTCTTTGGGTAGTGTAGGGAGTCGTGCGGGGGTAGTGTTTTAGGGTTTAGGGTAGTGTAGGGGTCAAGCGGGGGTAGTGTTTTAGGGATTAGGGTAGTGCATTGGTGTTTGGGTAGTGTAGGGGGTCATGCGGGGGTAGTGTTTTAGGGTTTAGGGCAGTGCAGTGGTGTTTGGGTAGTGTAGGGGTCGTGCTGGGGGAGTGTTTTAGGGTTTAGGGCAGTGCAGTGGTGTTCGGGTAGTGTAGGGGGTCGTGCTGGGGGAGTGTTTTAGGGTTTAGGGCAGTGCAGTGGTGTTCGGGTAGTGTAGGGGGTCGTGCTGGGGGAGTGTTTGAGGGTTTAGGGCAGTGCAGTCGTGTTCGGGTAGTGTAGGGGGTTGTGCTGGGGGTAGTATTTTAGGGTTTAGGGTAGTGCAGTGGTGTTCGGGTAGTGTAGGGGGTCGTGCTGGGGGTAGTGTTCTAGGGTTTAGGGCAGTGCAGTGGTGTTTGGGCAGTGTAGGGGGTAATGCTGGGGGTGGTGTTTTAGGGTTTAGGGCAGTGCAGTGGTGTTCGGGCAGTGTAGGGGGTTGTGCTGGGGGTGGTGTTTCAGGGTTTAGGGCAGTGCAGTGGTGTTCGGGCAGTGTAGGGGGTGGTGTTTCAGGGTTTAAGGCAGTGCAGTGGTGTTCGGGCAGTGTAGGGGGTCGTGCAGGGGGTGGTGTTTCAGGGTTTAGGGCAGTGGTGTTCGGGCAGTGTAGGGGGTCGTGCTGGGGGTGGTGTTTCTGGGTTTGGGGCAGTGCAGTGGTGTTCGAGCAGTAAAGGGGGTCGTGCTAGGGGTGGTGTTTCAGGGTTTAGGGCAGTGCAGTGGTGTTCGGGCAGTGTAGGGGACGGTGCATGGGGTGGTGTTTCAGGGTTTAGGGCAGTGCAGTGGTGTTCGGGCAGTGTAGGGGGTGCTGCAGGGGGTGGTGTTTCAGGGTTTAGGGCAGTGCAGTGGTGTTCGGGCAGTGTAGGGGTCATGCAGGGGTGGTGTTTCAGGGTTTAGGGCAGTGCAGTGGTGTTCGGGCAGTGTAGGGGGTCGTGCTGGGGCTGGTGTTTCAGGGTTTAGGGCAGTGCAGTGGTGTTCGGGCAGTGTAGGGGGTCGTGCTTGGGCTGGTGTTTCAGGGTTTAGGGAAGTGCAGTGGTGTTCAGGCAGTGTAGGGGGTCTTGCTGGGGTTGATGTTTCAGGGTTTAGGGCAGTGCACTGGTGTTCGGGCAGTGTAGGGGGTCGTGCTGGGGGTGGTGTTTCAGGGTTTAGGGCAGTGGTGTTCCGGCAGTGTAGGAGGTCGTGCAGGGGGTGGTGTTTCAGGGTTTAGGGCAGTGCAGTGGTGTTCGGGCAGTGTAGGGGGTCGTGCTGGGGGTGGTGTTTCAAGGTTTAGGGCAGTGCAGTGGTGTTCGGGCAGTGTAGGGTGTCGTGCTGAGGGGTGGTGTTTCAGGGTTTAGGGCAGTGCAGTGGTGTTCAGACAGTGTAGGGGGTCGTGCAGGGGGTGGTGTTTCAGGGTTTAGGGCAGTGGTGTTTGGGCAGTGTAGGGGGTCGTGCAGGGGGTGGTGTTTCAGGGTTTAGGGCAGTGCAGTGGTGTTCGGCCAGTGTAGGTGGTCTTGCTGGGGGTGGTGTTTCAGGCTTTAGTGCAGTGGTGTTCGGGCAGTGTAGGGGGTCTTGCTGGTGGTGGTGTTTCAGGGTTTAGGGCAGTGCAGTGGTGTTTGGGCAGTGTAGGGGGTCTTGCTGGGGCTGGTGTTTCAGGGTTTAGGACAGTGCAGTGGTGTTCGGGCAGTGTAGGGGGTCATGCTGGGGCTGGTGTTTCAGGGTTTAGGGCAGTGCAGTGGTGTTCGGGCAGTGTAGGGGGTCTTGCTGGGGCTGGTGTTTCAGAGTCTAGGGCAGTGCAGTGGTGTTCGGGCAGTGTAGGGGGTCTTGCTGGGGCTGGTGTTTCAGGGTTTAGGGCAGTGCAGTGGTGTTCGGGCAGTGTAGCGGGTCGTGCTGGGGGTGGTGTTTCAGGGTTTAGGGCAGTGCAGTGGTGTTTGGGCAGTGTACGGGGTCATGCTGGGGCTAGTGTTTCAGGATTTAGGGCAGAGCAATGGTGTTCAGGCAGTGTAGGGGGTTTTGCTGGAGGTGGTGTTTCAGGGTTTAGGGCAGTGCAGTGGTGTTCGTGCAGTATAGGGGGTGGTGTTTCAGGGTTTAGGGCAGTGGTGTTCAGGCAGTGTAGGGGTCT
This sequence comes from Calotriton arnoldi, assembly GCA_963921515.1. NCBI lineage: Eukaryota > Metazoa > Chordata > Amphibia > Caudata > Salamandridae > Calotriton > Calotriton arnoldi. The sequence goes on from CAWUFW010012913.1 coordinate 308,082, forward strand.
TGCTGGGGTTGATGTTTCAGGGTTTAGGGCAGTGCAGTGGTGTTCGGGCAGTGTAGGGGGTCGTGCTGGTGCTGGTGTTTCAGGGTTTAGGGCAGTGCAGTGGTGTTCCGGCAGTGTAGGAGGTCGTGCAGGGGGTGGTGTTTCAGGGTTTAGGGCAGTGCAGTGGTGTTCGGGCAGTGTAGGGGGTCGTGCTGGGGGTGGTGTTTCATGGTTTAGGGTAGTGCAGTGGTGTTCGGGCAGTGTAGGGGGTCATGCTGGGGCTGGTGTTTCAGGGTTTAGGGCAGTGCAGTGGTGTTCGGGCAGTGTAGGGGGTCGTGCTGGGGCTGGTGTTTCAGGGTTTAGGGCAGTACAGTGGTGTTCGGGCAGTGTAGGGGGTCGTGCTTGGGCTGGTGTTTCAGGGTTTAGGGCAGTGCAGTGGTGTTCGGGCAGTGTAGGGGGTCGTGCTGGGGCTGGTGTTTCAGGGTTTAGGGCAGTGCAGTGGTGTTCGGGCAGTGTAGGTGGTCGTGCTGGGGCTGGTGTTTCAGGGTTTAGGGCAGTGCAGTGGTGTTCGGGTAGTGTAGGGGGTCATGCTGGGGCTGGTGTTTCAGGGTTTAGGGCAGTGCAGTGGTGTTTGGGCAGTGTAGGGGTCTTGCTGGGGCTGGTGTTTCAGAGTCTAGGGCAGTGCAGTGGTGTTCGGGCAGTGTAGGGGGTCGTGCTGGGGCTGGTGTTTCAGGGTTTAGGGCAGTGCAGTGGTGTTCGGGCAGTGTAGGGGGTCGTGCTGGGGGTGGTGTTTCAGGGTTTAGGGCAGTGCAGTGGTGTTTGGGCAGTGTAGGGGTCATGCTGGGGCTAGTGTTTCAGGGTTTAGGGCAGTGCAGTGGTGTTCGTGCAGTATAGGGGGTGGTGTTTCAGGGTTTAGGGCAGTGGTGTTCAGGCAGTGTAGGGGGTCTTGCTGGGGTTGATGTTTCAGGGTTTAGGGCAGTGCAGTGGTGTTCGGGCAGTGTAGGGGGTCGTGCTGGGGGTGGTGTTTCAGGGTTTAGGGCAGTGGTGTTCCGGCAGTGTAGGAGGTCGTGCAGGGGGTGGTGTTTCAGGGTTTAGGGCAGTGCAGTGGTGTTCGGGCAGTGTAGGGGGTCGTGCTGGGGGTGGTGTTTCAAGGTTTAGGGCAGTGCAGTGGTGTTCGGGCAGTGTAGGGTGTCGTGCTGAGGGGTGGTGTTTCAGGGTTTAGGGCAGTGCAGTGGTGTTCGGACAGTGTAGGGGGTCGTGCAGGGGGTGGTGTTTCAGGGTTTAGGGCAGTGCAGTGGTGTTTGGGCAGTGTAGGGGGTCGTGCAGGGGGTGGTGTTTCAGGGTTTAGGGCAGTGCAGTGGTGTTCGGCCAGTGTAGGTGGTCTTGCTGGGGGTGGTGTTTCAGGCTTTAGTGCAGTGGTGTTCGGGCAGTGTAGGGGTCTTGCTGGTGGTGGTGTTTCAGGGTTTAGGGCAGTGCAGTGGTGTTCGGGCAGTGTAGGGGGTCTTGCTGGGGCTGGTGTTTCAGGGTTTAGGACAGTGCAGTGGTGTTCGGGCAGTTTAGGGGGTCGTGCTGGGGCTGGTGTTTGAGGGTTTAGGGTAGTGCAGTGGTGTTCGGGCAGTGTAGGGGGTTGTGCTGGGGCTGGTGTTTCAGGGTTTAGGGCAGTGCAGTAGTTTTCGGGCAGTGTAGGCGGTCGTGCTGGGGCTGGTGTTTCAGGGTTTAGGGCAGTGCATTGGTGTTCGGGCAGTGTACGGGGTTGTGCTGGGGCTGGTGTTTCAGGGTTTAGGGCAGTGCAGTGGTGTTCGGGCAGTGTAGGGGGTCGTACTGGGGGTGGTGTTTCAGGGTTTAGGGCAGTGCAGTGGTGTTCGGGCAGTGTACGGGGTCGTGCTGGGGCTGGTGTTTCATGGTTTAGGGCAGTGCAGTAGTGTTCGGGCAGTGTAGGGGGTTGTGCTGGGGGTGTTGTTTCAGGGTTTAAGGCAGTGCAGTGGTGTTCGGGCAGTGTAGGGGGTCTTGCTGGGGGTGGTGTTTCAGGGTTTAGGGCAGTGGTGTTCGGGCAGTGTAGGGGGTCTTGCTGGGGGTAGTGTTTCGGGGTTTAGGGCTGTGCAGTGGTGTTCGTGCAGTGTAGGGGGTCATGCGGGGGGTGGTGTTTCAGGGTTTAGGGCAGTGCAGTGGTGTTCGGGCAGTGTAGGGGGTCGTGCTGGGGGTGGTGTTTCAGGGTTTTGGGCAGTGCAGTGGTGTTCGGGCAGTGTAGGGTCGTGCAGGGGGTGGTGTTTCAGGGTTTAGGGCAGTGCAGTGGTGTTCGGGCAGTGTAGGGGTCGTGCTGGGGCTGGTGTTTCAGGGTTTAGGGCAGTGCAGTGGTGTTCGGGCAGTGTAGGGGGTCTTGCTGGGGGTGGTGTTTCAGGGTTTAGGGCTGTGGTGTTCGGGCAGTGTAGGGGGTCTTGCTGGGGGTGGTGTTTCAGGGTTTAGGGCAGTGCAGTGGTGTTCGTGCAGTGTAGGGGGTCGTGCTCGGGATGGTGTTTCAGGGTTTAGGGCAGTGCAGTAGTGTTCGGGCAGGGTAGGGGGTCGTGCAGGGGGTGGTGTTTCAGGGTTTAGGGCAGTGCAGTGGTGTTCGGGCAGTGTAGGGGGTCGTGCTGGGGGTGGTGTTTCAGGGTTTAGGGCAGTGCAGTGGTGTTCGGGCAGTGTAGGGGGTCGTGCTGGGGGTGGTGTTTCAGGGTTTAGGGCAGTGGTGTTTGGGCAGTGTAGGGGGTCTTGCTGGGGGTGATGTTTCAGAGTTTAGGGCAGTGCAGTGGTGTTCGGGCAGTGTAGGAGTTCTTGCTGGGGGTAGTGTTTCAGGGTTTAGGGCAGTGCAGTGGTGTTCGGGCAGTGTAGGGGTCATGCTGGGGGTGGTGTTTCAGGGTTTAGGGCAGTGCAGTGGTGTTCGGGCAGTGTAGGGGGTCGTGAAGGGGGTGGTGTTTCAGGGTTTAGGGCAGTGCAGTGGTGTTCGGGCAGTGTAGGGGGTCGTGCTAGGGTATGTGTTTCAGGGTTTAGGGCAGTGCAGTGGTGTTCGGGCAGTGTAGGGGGTCGTGCAGGGGCTGGTGTTTCAGGGTTTAGGGCAGTGCAGTGGTGTTCGGGCAGTGTAGGGGGTCGTGCTGGGGGTAGTGTTTTAGGGTTTAGGGTAGTGCAGTGGTGTTTGTGTAGTGTAGGGGGTCATGTATTAGGGTAGTGAAGTGGTGTTTGGGTAGTGTATGGGGTCGTGCTGGGGGTAGTGTTTTAGGATTTAGGTTAGAGCAGTGGTGTTTGGGTAGTGTAGGGGTCGTGCTGGGGGTAGTGTTTTAGGGTTTAAGGTAGTGCAGTGGTGTTTGTGTAGTGTAGGGGGTCATGCTGGGGGTAGTGTTTTAGGGTTTAGGGTAGTGCAGTGGTGCTTGTGTAGTGTAGGGGTTCGTGCTGGGGGTAGTGTTTTAGGGTTTAGGGCAGTGCAGTGGTGTTCGGGCAGTGTAGGGGGTCTTGCTGGGGGTGATGTTTCAGAGTTTAGGGCAGTGCAGTGGTGTTCGGGCAGTGTAGGAGGTCTTGCTGGGGGTAGTGTTTCAGGGTTTAGGGCAGTGCAGTGGTGTTCGGGCAGTGTAGGGGTCATGCTGGGGGTGGTGTTTCAGGGTTTAGGGCAGTGCAGTGGTGTTCGGGCAGTGTAGGGGGTCGAGAAGGGGGTGGTGTTTCAGGGTTTAGGGCAGTGCAGTGGTGTTCGGGCAGTGTAGGGGGTCGTGCTAGGGTATGTGTTTCAGGGTTTAGGGCAGTGCAGTGGTGTTCGGGCAGTGTAGGGGGTCGTGCAGGGGCTGGTGTTTCAGGGTTTAGGGCAGTGCAGTGGTGTTCGGGCAGTGTAGGGGGTCGTGCTGGGGGTAGTGTTTTAGGGTTTAGGGTAGTGCAGTGGTGTTTGTGTAGTGTAGGGGGTCATGTTTTAGGGTAGTGAAGTGGTGTTTGGGTAGTGTATGGGGTCGTGCTGGGGGTAGTGTTTTAGGATTTAGGTTAGAGCAGTGGTGTTTGGGTAGTGTAGGGGTCGTGCTGGGGGTAGTGTTTTAGGGTTTAAGGTAGTGCAGTGGTGTTTGTGTAGTGTAGGGGGTCATGCTGGGGGTAGTGTTTTAGGGTTTAGGGTAGTGCAGTGGTGCTTGTGTAGTGTAGGGGTTCGTGCTGGGGGTAGTGTTTTAGGGTTTAGGGTAGTGCAGTGGTGTTTGTGTAGTGTAGGGGGTCATGTTTTAGGGTAGTGCAGTGGTGTTTGGGTAGTGTAGGAGGTCGTGCTGGGTGTAGTGTTTTAGGATTTAGGTTAGTGCAGTGGTGTTGGGGTAGTGTTTTGGGGTTTAGGGTAGTGCAGTGGTGTTTGTGTAGTGTAGGGGGTCATGCTGGGTGTAGTGTTTTAGGGTTTAGGATAGTGCAGTTGTGCTTGTGTAGTGTAGGGGGTCGTGCTAGGGTAGTGTTTTAGGGTTTAGGGTAGTGCAGTGGTGTTTTTGTAGTGTAGGGGGTCATGTTTTAAGATGCAACGCTCCAATACCTGACCAGTCTGCACTACATAAAACTGCAAAAAATAAAAATAAAAAGTGTTTTGCACACTTTTGTCATTGGGCTATATGTGGGCTACATTTGGGTAATATTTGTGCTACATTTGGGCTCTTTTTTCACAGGTGGCCATCTTGGAAGACTTCTTTGTTATGAAGTTTCCTAATTTCTTCATTTACTGCAGTCTCCTCAGTAGGAAATGCTTTCAGTTTTTTAGTTTGATTCCATCAAGAAGGCATTCAGATGTCTCTCACATTTGCCATAAATTCAGAATGTTATTACTCTAGTTGTTCATTAGATCACTGTAGTAAAGCTACTGCTCACCAAGGAGTTAACTGGAAGTCTACTGCTGGTATTGAAAGTGATTGTTTCAGTCTGCATGTCAGAATTTTCTAATGAAATAGAAGAGGATTTGAGATCTCACTTAAAACATGCACTAAATTTTCTTTTTGCAGCACTAACTGTAATTTCTATGGCAAAATGAACCCCCTCATTTTGTTCCTTTTTAAATTAAATGTTTTAAGTGTTACCAGTTTATTCCAATCAAGATGGCTTCAGGTGTGCCATACTTTTGTCATAAGTAAGGCTGTTAGCACTCTAGTTGTTCTTTAGAACACTCTGGGAAGCTGCAGTAGAACACAAAGGCATCAACTGACAGGCTGCTCCTGTTGAAATATAACAGGAAGATATTTGAGATCTCACTTAAAACATGTCGTAATTTTTCTTTCTACAGCACTAACCATAATTTCTATGGCAAAATGAACCCCCTCATTTTGTTCCTTTTTAAATTAAATGTTTTAAGTGTTACCAGTTTATTCCAATCAAGATGGCTTCAGGTGTGCCATACTTTTGTCATAAGTAAGACTGTTAGCGCTCTAGTTGTTCTTTAGAACACTCTGGGAAGCTGCAGTAGAACACAAAGGCATCAACTGACAGGCTGCTCCTGTTGAAATATAACAGGAAGATATTTGAGATCACACTTGAAACATGTCCTAATTTTTCTTTCTACAGCACTAACCATAATTTCTATGACAAAATGAACCCCATCATTTTGTTCCTTTTTAAATTAAATGTTTTAAGTGTTACCAGTTTATTCCAATCAAGATGGCTTCAGGTGTGCCATACTTTTGTCATAAGTAAGACTGTTAGCGCTCTAGTTGTTCTTTAGAACACTCTGGGAAGCTGCAGTAGAACACAAAGGCATCAACTGACAGGCTGCTCCTGTTGAAATATAACAGGAAGATATTTGAGATCACACTTGAAACATGTCCTAATTTTTCTTTCTACAGCACTAACCATAATTTCTATGACAAAATGAACCCCATCATTTTGTTCCTTTTAAATTAAATGTTTTAAGTGTTACTAGTTTATTCCAATCAAGATGGCTTCAGGTGTGCCATACTTTTGTCATAAGTAAGACTGTTAGCGCTCTAGTTGTTCTTTAGAACACTCTGGGAAGCTGCAGTAGAACACAAAGGCATCAACTGACAGGCTGCTCCTGTTGAAATATAACAGGAAGATATTTGAGATCACACTTGAAACATGTCCTAATTTTTCTTTCCAGAGCACTAACCATAATTTCTATGACAAGATGAACCCCATCATTTTGTTCCTTTTTAAATTAAATGTTTTAAGTGTTACCAGTTTATTCCAATCAAGATGGCTTCAGGTGTGCCATACTTTTGTCATAAGTAAGGCTGTTAGCACTCTAGTTGTTCTTTAGAACACTCTGGGAAGCTGCAGTAGAACACAAAGGAATCAACTGACAGTCTCTGCCCTTGTTGGATGTACATGTTTTACTGAGAATGTCAGACTTTATTCTCACATGACTGAGAAAGATAATGTGAATTTACAGAAAATATGCTCTCATTTTAGCTTCTGGGGCACCTTCCAAAACTGTATGGGACAAGCATGTGAAAATAGTTTTCTCTCAAACATGATTCATGATATCCCAGCAGAAGGTTTTTCACAGGGTAAAATCACCTTAGAACACACCACAATTCCTGAAATTAGTATGGTACCATCAACAAATGAATTCTAATGTAACTAAAGTCTGTTATCACCCTTTATAGTTCTCATTTTGGTAACCCTCAAAATCTTCGATTCACTACAATGCATTTCAATGGGGTACTATCATTTATATTGGTCCCAAGATGGCTGCCAGCAATTCCAGGATGAAGTGCTGACAGCCAATCAGATCTCACGATGACATGTGTGGTTAGGCTCCGCCCAGATATATATGTGTTTTTACTTTTGATTTTCTCAGCAACTACTGAACGGATTTACACCATTTAACAAAAAGGGTTCTTTTTGAACCAAGAACTACCTCTTTGCCAAATTTGGTGTAATTCCGTTCAGCAGTTCGGGCTGTAGCCTTGCATAAAGTTTCCTATGGGAAATTGATTTTTTGACTCTTATTTTTTTAATTTCTCCGCAACTACTGAACGGATTTACACCATTTAACAAAAGGGTTCTTTCTGAACCAAGAACTACCTCTTTGCCAAATTTGGTGTAATTCCGTTCAGCAGTTCGTGCTGTAGCCGTGTCTAAAGTTTCCTATGGGAAAATGAATGGGGAAAACACGTTTTGGGTCCCCCCTTTTTTCTCGGCCCACGCTTGATGAATCACCCTGAGACTTTCAGGGTAGGAGCGGACCGGAGCGGGCCATAAAGTTTGAAAATTTCGCGAAGCTTCGTCAACCGACGCAAGAGTTATTTCAAATAGAATGTCGCGGATTTCCTATGGAAAATAGGTCCTAACTATAACTATCTACTGGCGACCGCCAGTAGATAATATATATATATATATATATATATATATATATATATATATATATATATATATATATATATATATATATATATATGTATTACCTACTGGCATTCGCCAGAAGGTAGGTATAGTTAGGACCAAAGTTTCAATAGGAAAAGTGCTTTTTGTTTTGCCAAATTCTTTGGAGCCCGCTTGATGAAACTTTCCAAAAAACTTCCCCTTTTGGCTCAGCTGCTGTGTTGAATGTTTCGGGGTGATCCGTCAAGCGGGGGCCGAGAAAAAAGGGGGGTTTCAAAATGCATTTTCTCCATGTTATGTCTATGGGGATTTTTCATTTTTTGAACAAGACTAGAGCCCGAACTGCTGAACAGAATTTCACCAAATTTGGCAGAAACCTAGATGTTGGTCCAGAAAGTGGGTTTTTGGGGATTTGGTGTAAATCCATTTAGCAGTTTTAGAGATATTAACGTTTTAAAAATATAGATTTCTGGGAACGTGAGTCTTTGAAGTGGACTCGCGGATCCTACTAAAATTTGGTTGGCTGCCAACACTTCAACCAGGAAGTTTTGGCAGCCATCTTGGGACTCGGCTTGAAGCCAAGTCCCACACAAAAAGGGAAAAATAAAGAAAAGGGGCGGGGTAGGAATACCCTAACCCCCCAGATATGGTGGGGGGTCCCACAGGAACCCCACCGGGGGTAAAAAAATAAAAAAAATATTTCATTTTGCCACCCACGGATCCGCAGCAAAAGTTTAAAAAAAGTTGTGCAGTCTCCTGTACATCTTTTTATGAAGCCACTGTGTGGGCCAAATCCCAGGGTCTGTGATTATTTACTATGCGGGGGGTGCTCAGATGACACCCACATGTCCTGAGGACTGCCACCTCCCCGGAGCTAATATTTATTGAGGGACAGTGGGGGTCGCTTGCCCTCCCACAGCCCCAGGAAACAACACCTCCCTCGGGCTCAAAGAATGTAATGGAGGGTGTCTGTTGCAGGCCCCTGGCCCTGGGGACCCCCACCTCCCTGGAGCTAAGCAGAATATTGGAAGGGGCTGAGCAGCCCCCCTCCTTGAGCCATAGGTGGCCCTGGGGATTTCCACCCCCCCAGGGCTGGCTCATGCTATGTCCCGGGGTGCCCACCCCCGGGACAATGCCTTTTGCTATGGCTTGATGACAGCTTTACCACTGCCGCCAAGCCATAGCAAAGTGAACTCGCTTTCAGCAAGCGAGAGCATACAAAATACTTATGCTTGTTTAAAGCAAGCACAATTGCTTTACTTACAGACCCCTTCACAGAATCACTTAAATACTCAGACACTTAAGCACTCACTGACAGATCTACTCAGCCAGTCATGCACCCGCTCACAGACTCATTCAGACACTCATGCATGCACTTATAGACCTACTCAGACACTTACGCACCCACTCACAGACCCACTCAGACACCCATGCACCAACTCACACACCCAGTTAGAGACTTACACACCTATTCACTGATCCATAAAACCACTGACATACCCACTCCCAGGCCCACACAGCCAGTCATAAATGCACTCAGATACCTACTCACACACCCACCTACAGACTCACACAGCCAGTCAAACATACACTCACACACACACACACTCATAGACATACTCACACACAAACCCACTCAGACACTCCCACAGCCACTCACAGATCCACTCACACTTTTACACACCCACTCAGATACTCATGAACCCACTCACAGACCCAGTCAAACACTCACATATCCATTTACAGACCCACTCTCATACTCTCATACCCGGTCACAGACCCAGTCAGACACTAATGCACCCATTCACAGATGCACTCAGACACACACACCTGTTCACAGACCCACTCGGACACTCACATGCCCACTTACACTCCCACTCAGACACTCTCACACCCACTCACAGACCCACTCAGACACTCATTCAGCCTCTCACAGACACACTCAGACACTCATGCACCCACTCATGCACCTACTCAAGCACTGTCACACCCACTCACATACCCACACAGGTGCTCACACACCTACTCACAGAGCCACTCAGGCACTCACATACCCACTTGCAAACCCAGTCAGACACTTACGCACCCAGTCACAGACCCAACCAGACACTCTAGAACCTACTGACAGACCAACTCAGACACTCACACATCCACTCACAGATCCACTCAGACACTCATGCATCCACTCACATGGCCATTGAGACATGTAGAGAGTCAATAACATAGTCATTAATCCTAAATGTGTTGGTCCGTATTAAATGTGTGTTATGGTTGGTGGATTCAAGAGATATTCTTGAGCCCAAAATATGGTGCTGTGTATTGAATTTGTGTTTTTGCTTTGTGGATTCAAGAAGAATTCATGGATTCCAAAAATATTTTTTCTTAAAAAGTATTTTAAAAGAAAATTAACCAGCGTTTGGAAAAAAAGATGCTTTGAAAAGAGCTGTTAAGGAACAGTGTGTTGCAATTTCTTTGAGAAGTTAACTTCGTCACTTTATATATAAATATATCCCCCATGAAAAGGCGTAAATTGTTGTTGTAGATGGTTGGGTTTTCTAAGGAAGGCAAAAACAGTTTTATTGACATGTTTCATGGCTTTGTCTAGCTGTGGACATAATTTGTTTGACAACTTCCATTTCTTTCTTTGGCAAATGTTGGCGAACACCAAGGCAATGTGAGGGAAAAATACAATTAATTGACCAATGGTATCCTTCATTAGCATTTCCAGTCCTATCTTAGTGTGCCTAGGTCATTGCCACCACAGTGTACAATCATGAGGTCAAGGTATTGGTAATCCGCAATGCTTTCAACCAAAGACAGCAATTGATGCCACTTTAATCCTCTTTGGCCAACCCAAGTAATGTCCACATTAGTCTAACCCAAGTCCCTGTCAATGCCACTCTTTCTAGCACACTGTCTAGCCCAAAACACAAAGCTATGACCCACAATCCACACATTAACCGTTCTGAAGGCAAGGATGAGTAGCACACAGGAGAAGGCTGCAGCTGCATTAGATAGTTTTTAAAGTGAAAGGCAGTTAAAATGGAGGGCAGGATCTGTTTACAAAAGATATTTGATTGAATGATGTAAGTATGTCGGTAGTTAAAATTAGGTAGTGTTTTTCAGCAAAATGTAAGTAGATCTGTGATTGGTTCTGATAAAATTGGAAAATGTACTACTGTTTTCGATTTGTTACATTTGCAAACAGTCAACCACATCTGCTACAGTTGCACTAGAAGCTAGTATGCTGCTTATAGAAAATGTTGTAAACTTTTGACCTATTGGTACAAGAGAGTGTTCCAAAGGGGCTAATGTGGAAATGGAGCTAAAAGAAACTTGGGGGAAGGGTTGTAAAGAGTATAGGGGCATATTAGCAAGACCCACGTTAAAATTATCGCCGTTTTAGCGGCAGGAAACTGCCGCTAAAACGGCGATAATGGGCTTGCTAATATGCGTTATGGAATTCCAATAGAAGCCCAGGTTAGATGTCCTGCACATCTAACCTGGGCTTCTATTGGAATTCCATAACGCATATTAGCAAGCCTATTATCGCAGTTTTAGCGGCAGTTTCCTGCCGCTAAAACGGCGATAATTTTAACGTGGGTCTTGCTAATATGCCCCATAATCTTTAAGTTAATAGGATATTGGTTTAGACAGTTGGCTGTGCAGAAAAAATGTATATTCTAAACCACTACTAATAGTAGAAGTGGAATATAAATAGAAAGTGATAATAGTAGAATTTCAAAGGCCATGATGTACTCCCATCGGGATTCGTGAATCCATTGCAAAGTTACATGAGTGGCTGCGCTGAGCATTGCGACAGATTTGCGAATCCATCCACAAACACTATCAGATAGGGCTTCTTCACTGGAGACTAACAAAGGGTTGAAAAGAACTGACCAGTTAGAAGTGAAATACCAAAAAAATGAAAGGAAGAATATGATTTTCTAAGTACATCAGTATCACTCAAAAAAGAGTGTGAAAGATTGCCATTGCTGGTTCTTTAGATCAGTGAGTGGTGCACCATTCTTGTACTTTAGATGTGACACTTGGCATAACAAAAGATTTTACGTGATATTGATTAAAAAATTGAAGAACAGCAAAGAGATTTTGCAGGTATATCAATAACGGCGTACTTTTAAACTAATATGTAATGAGTGAATTATGAGTGTATGTAAAATGAAAGAAAGTGTGAAAGTTACTTACAAATCCAGTCGCATACCCAAGAATGCACTGGTATATTCAGTTACCTATGCAGTAAGTTACTGACACAAATAGTCATCCATTTGTAAAGTAACTGTTGTATGCATGTATACAGTCAGTAATACATCAATTTGGAAAATGAAACAGTCACTAATAAAATCTAGTTAGATAGAAAAATAGTCACTTGGAATTTGGAGATTGAAGAATTTATTAGTGAGGCACAGCTTATATGTGCAGTCTATACTGGTATGTTAAATTGACATTTGTAACAAGCTTCAAAAAGTTAAGCTTTGCTTTTATTACATATAAATCACCCCTAAGGTAAACTCAAGGTGCCAAATAGGGCATGGCGATATGTGCTTAAAAGGTAAAATAGGTACTTTTAGACAGTTAGAAATGCATTTATACACTAATATACCCAGTTACACATCCAGTCGGCGACCTCTGCAGTGACTGACATAGCAAATTAAAAGAAAACAGAATAAATCACACACCCAGTGAGAAAGTGACAGAGGCACTTACACATTCAGTCAGATGCCCACACAGCACATACGTATCCAGAGGTAACAGAGCCCGTTACACACAAAGTTAATCTAAAGAGCCAGTATACAATCAATATACTCACATACATACTCATACACTTAGTTAGAAAGATAATCATATAGTGACAAACTAACTTAGAAATCCAGTGACAAGCTCCTATAGTGTGACTCATATACCTATTTACTAAAGGATAGATCCATTCACAGACCCAGTGAGACAGTTTCAAAGACACTTACACATTCACTCTCACACTACGTATGTATCCAGAAGTAGAAGGGCAAGCATCACTCAGTTTTGTATACCACAATACTTACTACCAGTAACTAATCCATACAGCCACTTATATTTACATTTAGAAACCTATATAGTTGCTGAGACAGGTGATCATATACCGACATAGTTACCTATACATCCAATGATACACCTATAGAGGAACTCATACACTCACTCAGAAATGTACTCAAGTACTGACACTCTTAGTCACCCATGCAGACAAGTCCTTTAAACATGTCTGAGGCCTGGTATTGCAGAGGCTGTGTGTGCAGTTGAACTGGCAGGTGGTCTTGGCATTTAAAACCTCTTCTAAGCCTTAAACTCCCTTTCTACTATACATACATATAAGACACCCCTAAGGTAGGCCCTAGGTAGGTTAATGGGCAGGGTGGTATGCACTTTAAAGGCAAGATATTTACTTTGAAGTTTCAGTGAGGTACATGTGCACTTACAGATCCATACAGTGAGTTATACATCCAGTCTCCCACCCATACTGCGACTCTCTTACCAAATTATAGAAGCATAGAGCTACTCACACATAGTTAGACAGTGATAGAGGGAGTTCCACATTCAATCACACAACTACACAGCCCTTATGTATGCAGCAGTAACAGAGCCAGTTGCACACACAGGGCCCGATTCACAGAACTAACTTAAGACAAAATCCTAAACTTACTACCATTTTGGTATTCACAGAAGGCACTTACTCATTTTGGTATTCACAGAAGGCACTTACTTACTCATTTTGAGTAACTTACTCATTTTGAGTAACTTACTCATTTTGAGTAACTTACTCATTTTGTGTAACTTACTCATTTTGGTATTCACAGAAGGCACTTACTCATTGATGAGTAAGTTACTCATTTTGGTATTCACAGAAGGCACTTACTCATCAATGAGCAAGTGCCTTCTGTGAATACAAAAATGAGTAAGTGCCTTCTGTGAATACCAAAATGGCAGTAAGTTTAGGATTTTGTCTTAAGTTAGTTCTGTGAATCAGGCCCACAATTGCACACCCCAACACTCACTAACACAGCCAGTAAGCCATCCATACAGCCACTTAAATACAGTTTTCCAGACTTATAAAGTTACTAGGAGAATCAGTGAAATGCAACTATAGTTACATACACATACAGTCACACGCCCACAAACAGACTGATACACTCACTCAGATATGAGACTGATACACTCACTCAGATATGTAATCAAGTGCTGACACAACCAAGTCATCCATCCAGACAAGTAGCCCTTTAAACATGTCTCAGGCAGAATATGTGACGTTACAACGCGATCAAAATGATCGCGGTACGTTACATCGCAGTTTTTACAACGCAAGTCGTTACAACGACTTGCGCTGGAGGGCGCTGGACTTAGGAATAGTATGATTTACTATTCCAACACCAGTCTACGTACAGTAGGGAAGGTGTTGGAATAGTAAATCATACTATTCCTTAGGTTAGAGCGCCATCCAGCGCAAGTCGTTGTAACGACTTGCGTTGTAATACCCGCGATGTAAAGGCATTGCGATGCAATGCCCGCGTGGTAATGGATGTCTCCCCTCAGGCATGCTACTGCAGAGTCTACTTGTGCAGTATTAATACCAGTTCAAGTTTACATTTAGACTCCTTTGCAAGCCTTAGAAACCCCTTTTTCTACATGTAGTTCACTCCTAAGGTAGGCCATAGCTAGGTCATAGGGCAGGATGGTATGTACTTAAATGGCAACAAATTTACTTTAAAATTTCAGTCAGTTACATGTGCACTTACAGACCCATACACTGACTTATACAGCCAGTCTCCCACCCATACTACGACTCGCACACCTATTTACAAAAGTATAGAGCCACTCACACAGCCATTAGACAGTTGCAGAGCTTAGACATTCACTCACACAGCACTTATGTATCCAGCAGTAAGAAACCAGTTGTACACACAGTTACATACCCCAACACTCTGTTACGCAGCCAGAAAGCTATTCATACAGCGACTTGCATACAGATTTTCATACCAACGGAGTTACTAAGAGAGCCACTCATGTACTGATATAGTTACTGCCACATAGAGTCACACCCCCAAAGATAGACTGAAACACTCACTTAGTCCTTTAAACATGTCTCAGGCCTGCTACTGCATAGTCTGTGTGTGCAATTTTACTGTCAGTTCGACTGGCATTTAAAACCCCTTTACCAAGCCTTAAACTCCCTTTTTACTACATATAAATGACCCCAAAGGTAGGCATTCCATAGGGCAGGTTGGTATGTGTTTAAATGGTAAGACATGTAGATTGAGAGGAAGTACAGTAATGTTTAATATCTGTGGAGCGGAATGAAATACTGATATAAAGAATTATGTAAAGCAAACACAAGGAGATGATGGACGGAGCGCTGAAACTTTTCAGACACTCACCCCAGTCACAGATCTGGGTTGAATCCATCATCGTTCTTTAGCTCACTTCGCCACCCCAGTTCATGCTTGTTTCCAGTCCAGGGAGGACCTGGCCTGGCAGTTCGGGCTGTACTGTTCCCATTGGGCACAGGGTCAAAACTGATTTGCATATGGCTGGGTTCAAGCTGGAATGGCATGGTGAGCAAAAAAACGATGGATTTAGGCCCAGATCGCTGTACTGGGGTGAATGTATGACATTGTTCTGCATTCTGTCCATCAATTGTTGTTTTTGCATAAAGAATTATGTAGGCATTTAGTTGCTTGTGGTACATGTTAAAAGGTGATTTATTAGCAGGGACTTACCACTAGTAATACGTCCACAATCACAATAAAAGTTTTAGCCAAGGTCTCAATCAATTGTTCCTTTACTCAACCCATGGTTGCTGGCAACGAGTAGGCATGCATAACTTGGGAGACAGGTGTGTAAAGCATTTAAAAACACCAACACATTAAATAAGTAAGACACAACACACAATAAAAATCCAACACCAATTTATAAAATAGGTTATATTTTTATGAACAAATAGACACCAAAATGACAAAAAGTCTAATGTAGGGACCCAGGGATATGAATAAAGGTAAAAATAAAACTAGCACTTACAAACAAATAGCATTCAAAGGGTTAAAAAAAGGTTGTGCTGGACCGGAACAAATTCAAGAGTTCTTTACACTTACTTCCACAAGAGTTTCTTGATGTAGGAAAGTGTTCCACATCAGAAGCCGAGAGTTCAGAGGCTCTGGTTTGCCTCTCTCCAAAGTTCAGGAACTTCTTCCTGAAGTTCCTCATGTGGGCTCAAAGTTTCAAAACACCAATCCAAGGGGCAAGAAGTTCTGATATGGTCCTTGGGATGTTGGGACTGCAATTCCCACAATGCACCTGGCCATATCCTTAAAAGTGCACTGGACACACTCCAGGATGGGGACTTCTTGGTGGAGATGATGCAGGTGGCCTCTGCTAACCTGCAGCTTTCAGTGAGTCCACTCCTTAATCCTTGTGAAGCCAGGCAAAGTCCTTAAGGATGTAGTACCAGATTGTGCAGCAGGTGCAGTCCTTCAGAGTGCAGCCCTTTGAGTGCAGATCAGGGTTCCAGCAGGGCAGTCCTTTTTTTCCTTGTTGTTTAATGCAACAAATCTGAGTTGCTTGGCAATTCTTCCATATTTATGCTGTGTTCTGGGCGTCAAGCAGGGGGCACCCCTACCCAATGGGATGCAGGGTGCCACCCAGGTGTATGACGACTTCCTCCAATGTGTGGCATATTCTTGCCCCAGAAAGCACTAGCCTCTCAAAATACAACATGGAGGAATTCTTTCCTTGGAGGTTAGACCAGGCTAAGCCAACCCACTGGCGTGGCTATGATTCTCTATCACCCCCCTTCCATCCCTCTCCTTAATCTAATTACAGGGGCTCCTCTGTGGTTGAAGTGACAGGATGTGAGGGTGAGCCTGTGCTTTCCTAAAGTTTCAATTTCCCTTTGAAGACCTGTTTGGCCACCCCTCCTCCCTACTGCCTCCTGTTCCAGCAGTTTCAGTTCTCCCACAGTAAACCCATTTTCTCACCAGCAGGCTACTTCACACCTCATTAAGACAGCTTGGCTCAGCCTGGCAGGGGCCAGCCAATCAGGAGAGAGCAGCTGGGAGGCTGGATTTTGGCCTCCAGGAAAGAAAGTTCAATAAAGTTTTTTGTAATAGTTATTATAAATCGAACAGTTGTTATTTGTTGTATTTATCATAACTATCATATTAAGTCCTTAAATAACATTTTTAGCTCATTCCTTTCAATATTTATACTTACATAAAATATTTCCATGCTAGCCTATAGAGCTAGTTTTCTAACATAGAGAAAAAAAAATTGGTATTGTTTCTCTCACCAGGGCTTATAAAACATACTTTATAATGTCCCTGCGTATAGTTACAAGGAACCCTACCCCTGGGCCCCTAGGGGAGACTTTAGGGGCGGACTGTGTGTAAAAATAATGTAGTTTGAGACTTTGGAAGTACTTTTAATTCCAAAGTCGAATTTGCATATAATTTAATTCTAAAGACAGTCTGCAAAGCACACAAGTGCAGGAAATCTACTAGACCTCTAAACCTCCTTGCCCTATTATATACTGGGGACTTATAGGTAGTTTGGATACCCCTTGTCTTATTATATGCTAGGGACTTACAGGGGTCTGTCATTGCCTATTGTAATTACACCTAATTACCATATACTTTTAATCAGAGCACAGGCCCTGGGTCTGGTTAGCAGAGCCCAGGGCACTATCAGTGTCAGAAGACCAGCAGCTAATAGTCAAAATAGGGGCAAAAAGTGGGTTGACACTGCAAACAGGTCCTGATTTCTCACAGTATATATTATAAAATGTATACTGTATTTTGTTTTCAGATATCTACTTGTGTTCAAAGAAAACTATTTACAAAGGCAAGAAGGAGCAGAGAAGAAAAAAAACAAAAGAAACATTAATACTTGCAAAACCCTGAGAACAGAACAGGAGATGATAAACATTATGTAGTGAGAAAAAAACATCTGATGGTAAGAGAAATAAGGTATTTCTTAAAACAGTATTAGGAAAAATTAAAAATGTGGAAAATCAATTGAATAAAAAGGAAAGTTTACCAACAACTCAGAAACAAAAAGTAGTAACTCATGTTCAAAGCGGAAAAATTTCTAAACAAATAAATTATCTGTCAGTAAGGCAGAAGCAGTACAAAGACATAAGTAGAAGAATGTTTAGAAGCAGGATAATACAACATTTGATAAAACATATAAAAGCAATATGAGAGTAGAACAGCAGCTTACAAGCAAAAAGAACACATAGAAAGTGTAGTAGATAAGGCATTTGCTTTGAAGTGTAAACTATTTATCTTAATACTAAACAGAATAAGAGCACTGGATAAAACAGTGTTCTCTATGAAGAGGAAAAGACAGAAAAAAAGTAATGTTAATAAAACTAATTTTCGTAAAAATCTTCAGAGGAGAATGTAAGTATTCATCTAGTACTGAGCCTTTCTTTAATGAAGAAAGCCACTTCCAAGAGAAGACATTAGTGAATGCAGCTGAAACCACAGGTTGATGTTATGAGGTGAACAATGGTACTCCTATTGCAAAAGAGGAGATTGTTCCTAGGATTGTTGAGGAAGGGATAGCTGAAGGGGTACAATAGAGGTAGACAGGCTCCTGTATGCAAATGGAACTGTAGTAGTATTTGCAGTGTTCGGCAGGAATCACTTGATGTATTAAGACATTTTCTACATAAGTTTACATGCAAAAGTCTGAAACAGAAAATTGGAATTTTGCAAGGATTAAATCCATGCGAAGTAAGGAAGTATACTAATTTACAAAGACATTCACTGGCATGCCTATCAAAGAAAGTGAGCAAAAGCACATTTCAGCACTTCAGAATGTGAGCTGTTCACCACACTAAAATGCGAGACCTAGGAGACTTTTCTACGTGAAAACTCCAGCCCTATGTTTAGGAGAAATTAATAGATCTCTTTTGCATTGTACAGTAGCAGAGGTAGAAAAAGTTTGTGAAGACGTTCAGTTTCGATTCTTTGGTCCTAAAAAGGAGTCTAGGGAAAACGAGAAGTTGTTTACTGGAGGTGTAGAGGAACAGGACGCAGGGATTAGGATTGATAATAGTATCCTGTGAGAAATGAGAGCCTAGCTCCCCAAGCAAACAATACACTCTACATGACCAACATTCTGAAAATTACCATTCACCAGAGATGGAAAGGCAAAGATGCCCTTAGGAATAAAGTAATACATTATATCAGGCATGTGAGCGGCTGTAGGTCAGTTATCAGAGAAGACATACTGCGAGTGGAAAGATGTTCCTGCCCTAATAGTCCCATGGACTGTATTGAACTATCCCTAGTAGATGGTAGGCTGATCCAAAGTTTAATTGCATTAGAAGCAAGAACTTCTGCTCCTGTGACATCTAGCATCCAATTCAGGTACCGCCGCCCCAATTACAGCTGGCCATTGTGCATCCCCCCTTCCATATTACATCTTGGCCAAGATTCAATCTTGGCCTCAAATGATTGACTGAATCTGTGCATTATATACCCCCTGATTTGGTGACTCTATCAGTCTTCATGTCATTGTCAGAGGGCAGCTGCAAAATTACCCAAGGACAAAAGACCACCGATTCTAGGGGGCCATTCACGCAGAGGGAAGAGTCCATGAATGGGGAAGAAATTGCAATATCTTGCCACTATCAGGTCTGTGTAGAAAATCAAACCCTTAGACTTGGTTCCCTTAAGTCCCCCACACCGAAGGCTTTCTGCAAGCTCCAGATTGTGTCATGGAATGTGGCTGGGGTTAGATCGAAGATTACGCTTCTGCACTGGATACATTTTATGGAAGCCTTTTATATCTGTGTCCTCCAAGGAACCTGGAGCACCACTCCATGTCATATGACAGGTTATTTAAAATGTCACTATC
The DNA here is from genome assembly GCA_963921515.1 of Calotriton arnoldi. Taxonomy (NCBI): domain Eukaryota; kingdom Metazoa; phylum Chordata; class Amphibia; order Caudata; family Salamandridae; genus Calotriton; species Calotriton arnoldi. The sequence continues at coordinate 327,276 of CAWUFW010012913.1, forward strand.
CCACTAACAAGAGCAAAAAAGGACACCCTTTAGGAGGTTTGCTTGTTTGGGTAAAGATAGAACTTAATTGTCAGGTCCGTGAGCTTCCCTGAAACAACCCTGACATATTGGGCGTCCAACATAAGGGTGCGACTGGTTCTACTGTCAACATTTATAATGTCTACGCGAGAAGTACTAGAGGGGGTGGCAGATTTCCCACCTTACAGAAACTTGAGGAGCTCCTGGGGAAAAGGTGCTCTTCGCATCTCCTGATTGTAGCTGGGGATTTTAATGTGATGTTTCAACCCCTGGGGAGGGATGATATCTGTGAGGCAAGGGAGGAGGACGATCTCTGGCAAGTTCCACAACTTGAGCTACCCCCCATTCTTAAATGGTCGCAAATGCCGCTACAGCCAAATGCCATTACCCTCGGGCACGGGTTGAGGGCCACAAATGGGTGGTCCAATTCTGATAAAATGGGTGCTAACACTTTCAACAGATCCAAGGGAATAAGTCGTATTGATTATTTTTTACTTGACCTGAGGTTATGGCCCTCGCTCATAGATATGTGTGTGGGCTCAAGTGTCGATAGTGACCATAACCCTTTGTGCTTGAGTTTAAAGTCCCCTTGGGGTGACTCTCGTTCTTCATCAAGAGCCCATTTAGCAACCACGAGCTCCACTTAACGAACGATAATCACCACCTTTACTTGACTTGAGCATCCGGAAGGTCTGGAAGCCATATTGTGTAGGCACTCCTATTTTTTCCAGCAGCAGGCTGCGCACTTTGTCGACCCCTCACCCCGTCCAGCATATTGCTCCAGTGTAACCCCACGGACTGCATGGTTCAATCGTGAGTGCAGGCAGATAAAATGACAACTAATATCTGCCCTTAGATCCAATACTGTTGATCTTGTAAGAGCCTGGAGAAGGTCTTATAAAAAAGCTCAAAATAAAGCCAAAAGAGAGTGGGAGGAGAACAGGTGGAGGCTCATTGGGGAGGCATGTGCCGGAAAGGACTCCAAAACTTTCTGGCTCTTAGTGACTCTGGGGGAACTAAGAGGTCCTTGCAACCTTCTAGTAACATCAACGTATCAGCCTGGTGTGACCATTTTAAGCTCTTCTACGCGGGTCCTTCTCAGACTGATTTGGTAATGCCTCAGCCTGAAATATCTCTTACTTTTTCAAAGGAGTTCTTTATGAGTGGTGACAGTCAGGCTTCCATTAATTCAATTTCTCAAGTCAAGGCCCCTGGCCTAGATGGCATCCCCGGTGACCTGTTCTTGTATGACAGAGAAAACTGGTGGGCCTACATTCTCATGCTATCCAATGCTATTGCTGGCGGTGCTCCTAGACCCCAGACCCGAGAAATGGAGGGGAGCAGGGGTGATCCAGATCTACAAAAAAGGAGACAGGACATTGCCCAGCAACTACAGACTCATTTGTCTCATTGATTCAATCTAAAACGTGGTCTGTAAAGCATTGCTGGCAAAAATAAAGGACTGGGCCTGTGAGAATAATATTTTAACTCCCTTCAAAGCTGGATTCAGGGAAAAGATGGGAACAGTGGAACAGTGGACCAGGTGTTCCACTTCCACCTCTTCTGGAAGATTGTGGTCATTGGCTTTCATCGACCTAAAAACCGCCTTTGACCTTGTCCCAAGACAAAAACTGTGGCAAGTTCTTTCAGATATGGGGATGCCGTCGGAGATCCTATCTTTAGTTATTTGCCTCCATGATGCTAACTTTGCCAAAGTACGCTGGGGTGACTAAGGCCAGCTCGCAGATGCCATTTACATTAGCAGGGGCATCCTCCAAGGGTGTGTTTTGGCTCCTACACTTTTCTCCCTATATATGAACAACGTCGTGCAGTATCTCCAAGAGGTGCCAGCTGATGCACCTTTACTGGGGAGTGAAAGGGTTATGACGCTCTTATTTGCGGACGATACTCTGCTTGTGTCAAAAACCCCAGGAGGGCTCCAGATTTTGCTCAATCATTTTAATGATTTCTGCAAGTCACGTGGCCTTGAGATCAATACTGCAAAGACAAAAATGTTGACAAACAATCGCCACAAATCTTATAAGTGTAGTCCAACTTTGGGAGACATTCCGCTTGAGAGAGTCAGTACTTTCAATTACCTGGGCATGACTTTATCCGAAAGTCTGTCCTGGAAGTCCCAGGTGGCCAAATATACCCTGAAGCTAACCCAAATAGCTGGGGCTTTCAGTAAGGAACTCAGTACCTCTTAGACCAAACCAGTGGCAGTGCCGCTGCAGATATATGAATCCAAAGCAGTGAGCTCAGCCCTATATGGGGCAGAGTTGAGGGGTTTTGAAAGGCTGGTTGATCTTACTAGAGTGGAGAAAACTTTTCTGAGGAGTTTGGTCCAGTTGCCAAAGAGTACAGCCCTTCACCCTTTAGGGTTAGACATGGGCAGGAAACCAATTGCTGATAAGGCCAAGCTTCACCCCTTGTTATTCTGGAGAAGGATTAGGACCACCCCTGAGCTAGCATCCTATGCCAAGGCGCTTGATGAAGTTATTTGTCTAGATAATCAGAATAAAATTGTGTGGCTAAAGAATGTAAAGCATCTATTATCTGACCGAGGGATAGCGAGCCTCTGGGAGAATAGGGGCCCAGCCTCAATTCCTTCTAATGCCCTTCTAAAAAAACACAGTATTGGAGTTGGGTAGGCCAAACAGCAGCCGCCAATCCTAATGGGGGCCGGTTAATTCTTGAATTTACAGATCATAAACCCACAGCCTTCTTTGAACCATATTTAAGAATAATTCAGACGCCTAGTGATAGGACATTATGTATGGAGTTCAGATTTGGCATGCTTCCCCTTAATGTCATCACCAGCTCTTGGAGTTCCACTCGAGCGCCATTGCGGTTCTGCCCTTTCTGTACCACTAGTGTAGAATCCTTAGCACAGTTCCTGTTTGCCTGCCCAGCCTACCGACGCCCAAGAGCTAGGTGTCTCGCATCTATATGCAGGCAGATGGGAACACGTAATCATGTAGAAGCGTTGCGAATACTTAGATCAGACCCTAGGCCAGTGGTAGCATGTGCTGTGGCAAAGTTTTTGGGCCTTATGTGGGGCAGCAGGAGGAAACTGCTGCAATCAGATTGAGCTTGAGGGGGTTGAGGAGAAGTTCATTTTACCTGCTTTGTAATATTCTGTAGTTGCAGCTGCTTCATATCCTATTAAGGACACTGTAAGATCCACGCTGGCTCTACGTCATTTGTCTTAGCTACCCAACGGTCACCTTTTGAAGACTTTGGCTCTCCGGAAGTTTATTGTTGCCACTGTCCTGGGTGTCCCAGACAGAGGGCTGTTCCATATTTTTATCATGTCTCTGGTTCTAGCTCTAATTGTTCTGATGTGATGATGAGTTTTTAAAGTTTTATCTAACAACTTACAATATTTATGAATGAGGTGAATCCCATAATGTATATGAAGGTCTGTTGCCTATATGTTTTATTCTTTTGTTAAGCTTTTATCAATTTATAACTCTTTAAGTAAGAGCTGAACTGCATTTTATATCTGGAGGTTTTTCTATTTAACGATTATTTGTCTCATATTTTAATGTCGTATGTAAGAGTTATATTGCACATTGTACTTTTATGGTTGAATGACCGAAATAAAGTCTAATTTGATTAATTTAATTGAATGATAACTTTACACAAGAGATTGCAAGGTTTAACACAGTTCCTTCAGAGAAAACAAATTGGGGCATATTCACAAGGAGCTATCGCCGAATTAACGGCACTTTATCGCAGCCAAAGTCGTGATAAATTTACCTCCCCATTCACAAGCCGGTGTTAACAGCCCACAGCACCAGTTTACCAGCGATAGCAGACGCAAAAAACATCGCCACAGAGGACCCCCAGCAAATATCGCTAATGAGATGCAGAGTAGATGTTCCCGTGCCAAAAGCCGAGACAACATCACACCTCAACATTCACAACGACCAGTCACATCGGCGATAAAAACACAAAACAGGTGATAAGGCGCGTTAGCACCAGGAAATTTACACCTGCTCTGACCTGGTGTAAAGTCGGACGGCAGGCAGCACCACAAAAGGGAGCACAGCCCAGGGCCACATCCGAAGGGCAACAGATGCCATGGAGCCACCCATCATGCGGCCCGGACACCCAAGAGGGTCACAACACCTACCTCCACCACCCCAGGAACCCAACCCACACCCGGAACACCCCCCCGGACCACCACAGATGCAGCGCAGACAAAAACAGCGGAACACCAGGAAACGTACCAGCCGCACAGACCCAACATCTGACAATGTCACCGTCCACTACAGGCTGAAAGGGACAACCATCCTACGCCTACTGACAATCATCCCCTAACAGGCCTACGGCACCAACACAGCGGACAACCAACATCCCACCCCACACAAAGCTGATGGCTTGGCTGCACCTGCTGGCCCCTGGTACCTCCCAAACAACACCCGTCAGAGTCAGAGGAGTCACACAGCCAGCCACATCCAAGTCCCCCACACCTGTCCTGGACATCACCATCACCCTTGTACCCAGGTCCCCATACGTACAACACAATGCGCAGGATCCTCTGGAGACCAAGCAAGGACCATACGCCATAGCAGGATGCACGCACGTGTTGGGGGCAATCCACAGCACACATGTACTACCTGTGCCCCCTGGTGACACAGCACACAATCACCTCAACAGGAAGCACACATCTCACATCAATGTGCAGGCAACAACAGAACACTGTGGAACCCCCAACAATGTCGCCTTCAAATACACAGCCAGTGTGCATGATACCGTCATCCTCCGACAGCCCATCATCAACCAGTGTTCCCTGGATGGCAAAAAGGGAAATGCACACCCCCTTGGCAAGTCCGAAATGAACACCCCACACACCTCAACTCCACAACCATGAAACTCACAACTCTGGCAATGCACACGCCACAAAATCACAACCAACATGCACAACAACATGACCACCCACCAGACACGACAGAACAACTCACAATGGTAACCTGGGCAAGCCCTGAACATGAGCCATCAACGGCATGGCACCTCAGCCACATAATAGCCGAATGTGAGTAGAGGTGGCAACCAGGCATGTGCGAAGGATGCAGTAGAGCTATGATCGGGAAAGCACACAACGCCAAGAGTGGCGGAGATGTGCCGGACAGACCGCAGTATGCAGAACACACCCATATCCATGGCGACATACACCTCTGGCGTATGGAGTGCAGTGGACAGTGGACGCAACCATGCCACCACAGCCAGTGGGGGAACTCGTGGAAATGTTGCCTGTGACGCCACCCCCTAAGCGTCACCGGAGTGGGATGGCCCAGCGTAGGCCACGCCAGCGTAGGGTGTGAATAAAAATCACGTAGGCCTGGGAGTGGTCCTCTCCCGGAAAGACCCACGTCTCTGCCAGGGCGGCACCTCCCACCCCACCACGAGGCCGACGCCCTCCTCCTGAGCGTAGTTGCCTGCGATGCTGTGCGCCTGCCAGACCCCGGCACGCTGGACCCCGAACCCTTCAGGGCCGCCCCTGCACAGCCAGGCCACTCCGATCATCTGTCGACACCGGCGTGTGTCAAGGAGGGCCCACCATGTGCCGGCGCAAGCTCCAAGCCTGAGTCCCGCGACCTTGGCAGCCACCTCAGACCATCACGGCCTCCACGACACAGGCCCGCTTTATTCCCTTTTCATTGACGTACTCCACTGCCGCTTTCGGACTACTCCTCGGACCAGTAGGTCCCATATGTGAAACTGTGTCCTGAGTCATGAATGGCAGTGACTCCAAATCCCGGCCAGCGGCCACAGCACCAGACCCCCCCGATCAGTGAGGCAGAGTTCCAAATGAGCATCTTGCGACACGTGGTGCCATTAACCCTGTTCAACGCCAGCCGGCTACACATGGTGCCACTAATGAAAACACTAAATCGGAGATGCACCACTTTACAATAATATTCAAAAAGTCTTTTGAACACTAATTTTATACGAAGCCACGAAGCTGTTGTACACAGGTCAAGTTTTTCTTTTCCTTTATTGGTTCATTCTTTCAAAGACAGACAGCCAACGCGTTTCGTCCTTAAAAACAGGACTTCTTCAGGGCTGTAAGTTAAAAACATATAAAAAACTACATTTATAATACAAAAAAATGTACAAACATACGTCCAAGTGTGTAAACCATTTAGGACAACATGAGAAAAGAAAAAAGACCAAAGTCACAAACAACATTCAACAAACACCTTATATAAGACTTTTCAAAAGAAAGAGAGACCGAACTCCATAACAACAATAAATCTAAACATTTTGTTAAACGTACAAACATTTTCTATTTAACATACACAATTATATAACAAAACACACAAGCATCACATATAAAAATTAATACATTAGACAACAACGAAAGAGTCACTAATAACATTCACAATATAAAAGAATACCCCCAAAGTCCAACATCAACCCACTGTAAAACCAAATATAGATATCAATTTCAAACAGTCAATGATTAGTCTATAGTCATAGGATAGACCCCAGCATCCCATAAACTGTTATATTATTCCTTAAGAGCAAAGGGACCCCCAATGACAAAATATGTGCACAATAAAGGGGTATAGTCCTAATGCGATGTGTAACCTGCAAAGACCCCAAGTTGGAGAAATGTAACCGCTGTGATAACCAAGCAGAAGAGATGAAAGTATCTACCAATGTAGAATCTATGCAGAAAATTTGAGATGAATCAAACCGGTAATGACCCTGGCCAAATAGAGTATTACGACAAGGGTGGTAGTTAGACCCTTGCGTCCCGCTAGACAGTTGGATGAAAAAAATGAAAAAGGCAATATCAATCGAAATTCTAGGTGAAGAACAAGGAATGTATGACCTAAGCCTAACCTATTAGTACAATAGATGTGCATAGTTCTTATATGGACATACCTCTTATATTAGAGCCAACACGTAATCCAATCAAAAAGAGAAATGATAAAAAGGTTGGGTGTCCTTTTATGTTCTTGATGTCACCTAGTAATTTGCAGCAGGATATAAAGCACCTATGGTATGATAGCCACGGCAATATGATGTCACAGTACTGTTGTTACTCCCTAGACCATATCCAAAGTCTAGCAAGAGTACCTGTGGGGAAAAAACCACACAGAAAAGATGACACTAAAGTTCATCTTTCGAATAGAGGCTTCATCTTAAAACATATTACATTAAGCACCCACAACGGTCGTCAATGCTGGAGGCAAGGCAAGACAAGGCATAATTCAGACCAGGCATTCTAAGTCTCAGCTGTCAGTTACAGGCATGCATATGTAATACGACCGAGAGGATACCGCCTGGAATAGGAAAGTGACAAAAAAAATCACTATTAAACTCACATTCTTCACTTTTCACCTATTCAAGAAACCTCCTTTATAAAGAAAACCGCTTGGTCGCAATGTTTTTCCTAAATGTTTGATCAGTACTACAGTTCCTGCGGACTCGTACCATTTCCCGCAAAGGGATGTTTTTGATTACAGACTGGGGGTGAGCACTGGTGGCATGTAGTGTGCTATTGCATGAGGTGGACTTTCGAAAGATCGTGCTTTGAATTATGTTATTGTCAATGTAGAACAATAGGTCCAGGAATTCCATGCTGTTAGAACTATGTTTCATGGTTAAACGGACATTGTGAGGATTATTGTTAAGAAAAGAGTGATACTCAGACAACTGCTCAACAGATCCCTTCAACAGTAGGATAATGACGTCAATATACCTCCCCCAGAACACAATCATGTCCATCCAGGGGGAGGCATATCTACCCCAGGCATGCTCCCTCTCCCACTAGCCCATAAAAAAGCCGGTGTAAGAGGGAGCAAACCTGGAACCCATGGCTGTCCCTTGGGTTTGATGGTACCAGGTCCCATCATGTAGAAAAAAATTCTTAGATAAAATGATGTCAGTCATTTCCATGAGCGTTTCGTTATGGTCAATGTAATCTGCAGTGCGTGTTTTTAAAAAAGAGTAAACCGCTCTTATGCCAAACTCTTTTTGAATACATGTGTATAATCCTGTCACATCCATAGTTACAAATATTAAATCCTCAGACCACACTACTCCATCCAGTTTCTGTAAAATATCTCTAGAGTCCTGAATGTAAGCTGGAAGATTAATCACAAATGGCTGGAGGAATTTGTCCACATATTGGGAGAGACTTTTGGGGAGTGAGATTGTGCCATGTTTTAAATGGGCTTGTCAATAAAGGATTCCAGCTTTACAACGCACTTTGTGGCCCATGCGCCCTACATACAGCTATGGGCGCGGCATGTGTTGTTTTTTATAACGCCTGAACTATGCGTTATTTCTTTCCTTCGGGCACCTTATCATGGGTGGGGGGGGGGGTTTATCCCGGGCATGACAACCAATGGCGGTCCTTCCCGACATGTAATTATGCCCTCCGCGCCCCCTTTTTTGGGTTCAATGTGACTAGCGTTGTTAATAGTTTTTAGACGCAATTCCCGTTTTTAATAGCACCTGCTGGTATTTACATACAATTGGGTTTCTTGTAGATATAACCAGTTCTCTTAACCCGTTCTCTTATACAAACACATATAAAAAATATATAACGTAAGTTTATTGGAGATATTATGGTGTTGATTATCAGTTGCACTGAATAAGGCAACCTTTATGTTCCTGATGGATACTCCTGTATAGCGCATTGCGACCGAGCGGTTTTCTTTATAAAGGAGGTTTCTTGAATAGGTGAAAAGTGAAGAATGTGAGTTTAATAGTGATGTTTTTTTGTCACTTTCCTATTCCAGGCGGTATCCTCTCGGTCGTATTACATATGCATGCCTGTAACTGACAGCTGAGACTTAGAATGCCTGGTCTGAATTATGCCTTGTCTTGCCTTACCTCCAGCATTGACGACCGTTGTGGGTGCTTAATGTAATATGTTTTAAGATGAAGCCTCTATTCGAAAGATGAACTTTAGTGTCATCTTTTCTGTGTGGTTTTTTCCCCACAGGTACTCTTGCTAGACTTTGGATATGGTCTAGGGAGTAACAACTGTACTGTGACATCATATTGCCGTGGCTATCATACCATAGGTGCTTTATATCCTGCTGCGAATTACTAGGTGACATCAAGAACATAAAAGGACACCCAACCTTTTTATCATTTCTCTTTTTGATTGGATTACGTGTTGGCTCTAATATAAGAGGTATGTCCATATAAGAACTATGCACATCTATTGTACTAATAGGTTAGGCTTAGGTCATACATTCCTTGTTGTTCACCTAGAATTTCGATTGATATTGCCTTTTTCATTTTTTTCATCCAACTGTCTAGCGGGACGCAAGGGTCTAACTACCACCCTTGTCGTAATACTCTATTTGGCCAGGGTCATTACCGGTTTGATTCATCTCAAATTTTCTGCATAGATTCTACATTGGTAGGTACTTTCATCTCTTCTGCTTGGTTATCACAGCGGTTACATTTCTCCAACTTGGGGTCTTTGCGGGTTACACATCGCATTAGGACTGTACCCCTACGCTTTATTGTGCACATATTTTGTCTTTGGGGGTCCCTTTGCTCTTAAGGAATGATATAACAGTTTATGGGATGCTGGGGTCTATCCTATGACTATAGACTAATCATTGACTGTTTGAAATTGATATCTATATTTGGTTTTACAGAGGGTTGATGTTGGACTTTGGGGGTATTCTTTTATATTGTGAATGTTATTAGTGACTCTTTCGTTGTTGTCTAATGTATTAATTTTTATATGTGATGCTTGTGTGTTTTGTTATATAATTGTGTATGTTATATAGAAAATGTTTGTACGTTTAACAAAATGTTTAGATTTATTGTTGTTATGGAGTTTGGTCTCTCTTTCTTTTGAAAAGTCATATATAAGGTGTTTGTTGAATGTTGTTTGTGACTTTGGTCTTTTTTCTTTTCTCATGTTGTCCTAAATGGTTTACACATTTGGACGTATGTTTGTACATTTTTTTGTATTATAAATGTAGTTTTTTTATATGTTTTTAACTTACAGCCCAGAAGAAGTCCTGTTTTTAAGGACGAAACGCGTTGGCTGTCTGTCTTTGAAAGAATGAACCAATAAAGGAAAAGAAAAACTTGACCTGAGTACAACGGCTTCGTGGCTTCGTATAAAATTAGTGTTCAAAAGACTTTTTGAATATTATTGTAAAGTGGTGCATCTCCGATTTAGTGTTTTCATTTTGTTGCCCCTGGTAATAGGGGAGTGCTCTTGGACAGGGGGCACGTTTGGAGCTTTGCACACAAGAATTGATTTATGCATTTCAACAATTTTAATTGGTGATTGTATAGGATTGGTGCCTTATTGGTTGCTTTTTTGGTCCACTGTCCAGTTTTTTGTGTTTTGACATGGTGCCACTAACCCTGTTCAACGCCAGCCGGCTACACGTGGTGCCACTAACCCTGTTCAACGCCAGCCGGCTACACGTGGTGCCACTAACCCAGTTCAACGCAAGCCGGCGACACGTGGTGCCACTAACCCTGTTCAACGCCAGCCGGCGACACGTGGATGAGGGACCAGGACTACCCTGCGGACGAGTAGGTCACACATCCAGCACATAGTCGCAAAGCACGAATGGCAGAGTCCACACCAGTGGTCGCATGGAGAGGTGTAAGAGGAAGATGCGGCCCAGTCCGGACGAATGCCGGGTCACATACACGGAGTTGACCAAACACGTGGTGCCACTGAACCTGAACAACGCAGGCCGGTGGGCCATCCAACCTATGCCGGCGACACTAGGTGAATGGGCAGTGCTGACCGCTGTCTCAAGGCTACACCACGGTCAGGTAGGTAACACATTTGGAACTGAGTCTTGATTACACCATGGCAGTGAACATCATTTAAGGCAGAGAACAATTCACTATACTCCCTTTGGTGTGGTGCCAACAAGTCTGTGCATGGCATCACAACCACGGCTGTCTGTGGGCCTACGCGGACCACTGCCCTGGGCCTACGCTGCGCATGAGTGGGATCACAGATTTGGAACTGAACATCGGTAATTCAAAAGGCAGAATACATATCATCGCACGCACGGAGAGGCGTGAGAGGATGACGCGTTGCAGTCCGGAGGGAACAGGATCATCGTGACGGAGGTGATCGAACACTACCTACAACTGCCCTTGTGTCACTAACTCTGTGCCTCGTGAGCCAACAACATGTGGCTGTGGGCCACTGCTGAACGCTGCCTCCGGCCTACACTGCGGTCCAGTGGCTCACAGTCCTGATTTGGCAATGGTGGAGTTCATATCAGTGTACCGGCATCATCGCAGACTGCATCCCCTCACAGCACCTGTGCCACTAAATGTGTTCCCCAACATTCATGGACACTCACTGGTCGTACATTGGTGGCGTTTGAGTCTATGGACTAGAGGCTAGTTTTCATCCTCATGTAGCTGATACCGAATTGTTGGTGAAAACGAGGGTTGCGCTTTCCACTCCTCCATTTGCTGCTTCCAGATAACATCAGACCTTCCGCATCATGCCCTGGAGGACACCTTCCACTGTCCCCCGCAACACTCTGCAACATACACCTCGGACATTGATGGGGACCCGCTCAGGTCGCATGGCCCATCTGACTGCACCGCAAGTCACCGTCCCGTGGCTGGGTGCCTGTGCCGGCTGCAGTGCATCCAGGGCCACTAACTCTGTGCTTGTCAGGTCTGGGACCCCTTCTTCTGAGACATTGAATGGCCTCTGAAGCGATGGTCTTGAGGTCATCAACGCCATGTGTCTGTGGCCCTGCGCTGCCCGCAGCCTCCGGCTTCAACTGCGGGCCACCAGGGACCACACATAGCATCTAGTCCTGACCGGCCCGGACGTCACATCACCGCAGGAGGCACACGCCACCACGGGAAGGACCACCTCCAACCGCCATCTGCCAGAGTCGAAACGGTGGTCCTGACAGACCCACGGAGTTGCTCAGACCTTTCGTGGATGCCATCATCGGCCTGATACCCTGCTCAGCACTCCAGGTGCCAGTGACTCAGTGCACCGCAAGCCATTGTCCGTCACTGATGGAGTTCTGTGCTGTTGTGAGGTTGCGCAGCAATGTCACCTCATGCAGTGGGGAAGACCTGGGACTATGATGAGGAAGATGTGTCAAGTGTGCGAGCGGGAGAAGGCACAGACAATGGGAGGGCAGGCGGCAACAGCCCCAAGGCAGGAATGCAGACTGGTGGTGGTAGTCAAGCTACACACCCGGATCTATTACTGGGTTTTGCGCTGTGGACTGTGGACGCAACTGGCACCTCAGGCAGTGTGGGTGACCTGGTACATTGATGAGGAAGTTGATGCAGGTGTAACACACCCCACTGCATCTGCATCAGGACTAACCCGAAGGGACACAATCCTAGCAATTTCCTCACATGAGCGCGCTCTTCTCTAGTGCCCCTACCTCAGTGCACTGCAACTCACGGAACCTCCTGACTGAATATTGGGTGACCTCTGTCCTTAGTCCGGATCCCTCCATGTTGCTCTGCAGTTGACTCTGTTATGCTGGTGTGTTCTGTTTCCATTACACTGGTGTCCACTGTTCAGGTTGTTGCCAGCACCAAGCACTCCGTGCGGGCTGGCTTATACTCACCCCGCACACATCCAGCACAGGTGTCACTGTACATGTGGCCCTGCCAATAAAGGGGCCAGGCGCACGTGCCCGTAGCCAGTTCAACATGATATGTGCATGTGCCCCTATGGTCTTGTTGTATGCATGGGGGCCCTGGGCCCTACGACATTACATTGTGCTGTGTACAGCGGACGCAGACATGTCACCGCAGGCAGCGGGCTAGAACCTGGACATGTGGCTTTGTCGTCACCCACTCAATTCCAACGTCGGTGTGTGACTGATATGTGCGTGCCCCTGGGCGTGGTTCTGTACTGGGTATGTGCATCTGCATGTGTCTCTATGGCAGTGTGGGTCTCCTTTGTGGGGTGTAGGTGGTCCCTGAAGGGTATTGGACACCCACGTATGTGTTCTAGTTCACATTCCATGGGTTCGGCAACACCTGCACCTGTTGGGCCACCTACTTTTGGCATACTGACACCTGGCATTGGGGTGCCATGTGTGGGTCGGTGAAGTGTTGTGAGCCATCCGTGATTGCGGGTGCTTCATGCTGTGTGGTCTGTTGCAGGGGCTGGGTTCTCCTCTGAGTAGTTTGTCTGCCCTGGTCCTGGTAGTGGGTTGTGTGGGATGTCCATGGGCTGTTGTAGGGCGTCGGTGTCGAAGGTGTGGTGTTCGTCTCGGGCATCACTGATGGGTTGTCTGTTCTGACCTGCTGGAGGTGTTGTTTGTCCCTCTGCATTGTGAAGGGGAGGTGCATGTTGGCATTGTGTTGGCGCCTTGTTCTTGTCGATATGCAGACTGTGTGACAATGTACATTGTGACTCGGCGGTGGTGGCTATTTGAGTTGGGACAGTGTACATTTGGCCTACATGGCTGATGTGGGGTTGTAGCCATAGATATGTATCTCATAGTTCCCTGCTCTGTCCAATGTGATTGTTCTGTTTCTGCGCCTGGGCGGACCCAGTTGTGTCCCCTGTTCTGCAGTGTGGGTCTTGCACTTTGTTGCCACATTTTCATTGTATGTGCTGTGATTTATATGTGTGTGTGCTGCAGTGTGCCACGGGGATGGGGGCCATGTCCCTGGGTAATTGTGGGTGTGCAGTGTGCTACACCTCATTGTGCATGTATGCCATTGTGCCCATCACCCCCCGACCCCCCAGTCCCTGTTGGATCCTCACCCTGTTGTTGTTGTGTCAGGTCCTGTCGAGCTGTGTCCGTACTCCCTACTCCTTGCACCATCTCCACACTGATGACTGTGGGCTGGGTTTCCTCCAGCTTCTCCTGTGGTGCTGGACTGCCACCTCCTGTCGCCGTTGCTGCCTTCCTGTTGGCAGCGGGTATGTGCCTGGTTTAGGTTGTCACGTCCTGGCAGAGCCTCCTGGCCTCCTGAATTGGCCTCCTGGGCACTCCGACTGCATTCCAGGTGGTCTGCTTGTGGGTCAGTTGCTGGTAGTGTTCTGTCACCTCCGTGACGCTGGTCTTGTTTTCCTGCGGTCTGCACCCCGTCTTCCTCTCCCTTTTCTCCTTGGCCTTCCCCAACCCCGTTGTTCCTTGCTGGTGGTCTGTGGGGGTTGTGGGGTTCGCGTTGTCCTCTGCGCTGGGTCAGGGTGCATCCATGTTGCTATGTGCTTTGGCTTGTTTCTGGTGTGTTGTTTCTGTGGTTTTTATGGTGCAATTTCCCGCCAGACGCGTGGGATTTGCAGGCCTGTGGCTGCTTTTCGCTGCTTTTTTTTACCGCGATTGGCCTCATCGCATGATTTCTCGCGTTCGCGTTTCGCATTTTTTCGGCGTGGCATTGATTTTCACGCTGACATTTGACGCGTTATCTGATGACTATCGCATGGTACCGCCTTGTTGTGAATTCCACGTTGACACAGGGTTATTTTCCCGCGATAGGCTGCAATATTGAAAGTTGCGTTACGCTTCTCTTGCGGTAGTTATCACACGTTCTTGTTAATATACCCCAAATTATGTTTACATTTGTTTTCAATGCACTCACTACAAGAGCCAAACTCGAAATGTTGTTGTATAGTCAAAAACTGAACACAAGAACAGAGATAAATGGCAAGAATTTGCTGTGTATTTATTTGTGGAGGAGCAATTTGATTCGTCAGCACGGCAAAATATATGTAAGTATTGCTATGATAAGTCAGAGGATAACAAAATGCCAGCCAGAGCAATACATGACAAGTTAGAATTGATATCAATTCTAGAAGAAGTACAAGAATTAAATGCTTACAAATCAGTTCTCATACAATATATACATACATTTCAGGCAATAGTTCTATGGAAACAAAGACAGGGAAGCTGCCACCAACTGAGCTACAGAAAGGCCTTAAAGTAAGAGTAGTCTGCTTACATTTTGATTTTAAATGGACTAGTTAAACTGTAGGGGTAGAGAGAGATATTGATGAACTACTAATCATTCTAGTAAATGGTGTGCCTATCAAGAGCAAAAAAATCTGGCATGAGTTAGTGGATATCAATAAAATAAAAAAAAGTGACATGATACCTGGTGCAAAATAATATTTATTATAAAAATGTCAAAGTTGTTCACAATGTAACTTGAGTGGAGGATGAAACATTACCATCAAGTAGACAGGTTGAAAAAGTGGATTGATCCTGATCAGAAGAAATGTATGAACACTACAGCATCCATCCCCTGCATTCTAAAGAAGTTATTGGTGTTGCTATTGATCTCTTTCAAATGAAACAAGCAAAAGAAGCTCCCATGAGTGTGTGTGAAAAAAGCTTAGAGGTTCGCTGTTTCCACATCTGTTTCCCACTGGAGCAGGTTGTCGCTATGATGACAGTCCTGTACGGATACCAGCAGCTGAATACCGGTCAACCGGAATATATGCAGAGGATCCTAATTTCACCAGTGTATTCCATCTTCTGTTTGAGAGTGACTTGTGTGGACTTTCATATGTTGTAAACCACATACTGAACAGAGGAGTTAATCTTCAAAATCTCTCTGCTAAGAAATTTGTTGACAAAGTTCATTGAAAGAATAATAAGTTAAAATACAACTTGATTAATTTGATGGAATGCCAACGTGGTACCAACGAGTATTGGTATTGTGGTCATGGAGAATTGAAATGTACGTTGAGAAACCTAGGTGCACCTACTTGGTTTCTGACACTCAGTTTTGCTGAGTATGCATGGGATTAACTGCTTGAATTTTTGAGAGAAGTGAACTCAAACATTAAGGACATCAATGTGAAAACAGCAGGAGAGTTTTACTCTTTGAATCCTACTAATGTTTGTAGATATTTTAACCACGGGTTTCGAACCAAGCTGTCTTTCATCTCCAACAAAATAAATCCTCCTCTTGAAGAGGCACACCTCATATTCACATGTTGCTGTGGATAAAAGATGCGCTGAAATTTGGAACAGACAGTGATGAGTCTGTACATTCTTTCACAGAACAGTATGTGATATATGCTATCCGAAAGACAGTGATGAAAAAGGTCTGGGACATCAAGTTCTGCACTTTCAAACACATAGATGTGGAAAGTACTGTCGTCAAAAATACAGATGTAAAGGAATATTTTACACAACATGTTGGTTTGGATTTCCATGACCTGTCAATTCCCAAAGAAGATTGAACAGCTTTTTATCTGCAGTCAGACATACACTGACACAGAAATCACCAAAAATCACATACAACCTCAGAAGAACAGAGGGGTCCAAGGATATTGATGACTATCACCCTGAGATTCTCAAAATGTGGAGTACTAATATGGATATACAATTTGTTGCAGACAACTCCATTGCTGCTGCTCATTATTTTACTTCATATATTACAAAATCAGAGAAGACAGAGATGTAGGAGATTCTTTCAACACTGTGAAAGACAGGGGCATATTTACAAGCCCCTTGCGCCACTTTTGCGCCGCCGTTGCGTCACGCATGTGACGCAGCGGCGACGCAAACCATGCGCCGCGTTGCGCTATATTTACAACGTGACGCATCTAGGGAGATGCGTCACGTAGTAAACCCCTGTGCCACATAAAACCTGCGTCAGGTTTCATGTGGGCGTACCGGCACAGGGGGGGGGCGTTCCGGCGCAGGAACGCCTCGGAAAGTGATGCAGTGAAATCTACAAGATTTCACGCAGTCACTTTTCCGACGCTGGTGCGTCAAATCCTTACGCCTGCTTCAAGCAGGCGTAAGGATTGACGCACCATGTTAGGGATAGGGAAGGTTGGAACAGTGCTGGAGTTGCGCCGCGCTTGCGACACAACTTCAGCACTGCGCCAACCTTCCGCCGGCAGATGCGTCACGCATCTGCTTATCCTGCGCCACGATGCGCCGCATTGTAAATGCGGCGCATCGGACGTGGCACAAGGGTAAACTTGCGTGACGCATTTTCCCTGGCGCATCCCTGCTGATATGCAGGGATGCGCCAGGGAACGTAAATATGCCCCACAGTATTCAGTGTTCAGTCTTTCCAAACTAATTGCAAATGTTTAATGATGAGAATGAAAAGGCAAAAACAACTGCTGCTGAGATAGCTAATGAGAGTTCAAAAGCAGCCAAAGTTGTAGACCACTGAGTCAAGAGTCTCTTGGACAACCAATTATTGAAAATGAAGCTGCAATAGCCATGAATGAGGTGGAAAGTGCAATGGAACAAGCGTGACAGGAAAGTGTTGATTTGGAACAGTTAGTCGGACAACTGAAGGATGAATAGAAAGAAATGTATATGGAGGTAAAGGAGGAAATAGACCAAATTTATCGTATATAGTAACAGCACCAACTGGATTAGCTGCATAGAACATTAAATGAATTACTTTATATCGATTAGTTATGCTAGTTGTTAAACATGACTATAAACTGGAATACCAGAAGATTTCCGGTGAAGCTTGTCATGGATTCTCAAGAGTACTGAAAGAACTGACGCTTTTAATTATCAATGAGGTGAGCATGGTTTCAAACTTAATGCTTGCCTTTGTACACTTGAAAATGCAACAGATTTTAAAAACAGAGTATGAAGCACCATTTGGAGGAAAGCATGTAATTGTCTTCAGTGACCTACTGTAACGTACCCTCGTCAGAGGACAGCCTGTTTTCAAGACAATTCTCCATGATGAAACTCAGAATTATTTAGGAAATATTGGCAATGTAAACATTTGGCTAAACTTCCAATACTAGGAACTACTTAAAAAGATGTGTCAAGCACCTGACGTGGAATACAGAAATATTCTGAAATTCATTAGAGTATGAGTTCTGACAAAGGAGGGGAAATGTTCCTTAGAAAGTCATATTATCAAGAAACTATTTCCCTCTAACAACACAGCAGCACAGCTAATGTTCAATTTCATTAAAGAAGGGAAATCCATAGTCTTTTTAATGCCTACACTTCAGGTGGGCTCCAATTGTAATGAATATTACTAAAACTGGAGAAAGTACACATTTTGGAAATTACAGCAATCAACAAAATGAAATGGCGGGGGTGACAGTACTGCTAAGTGCAAAACTACAAGCAAAATTGGATTAATTGGAGAAATCTGTATCCAGGACTACAGGATTAGAAAATTATTTATGCTGATGAAAAAACTGTAGAGTAATTTTGTGGCATAATTTAAATGTTGAGGAAAGATTGGTAAATGGTGCAATGGGTAAAGTTATTGATTTCGTTAATTTTCCAAATAGGGATCAGGTTGAATACTGAGCCATAAAGTCTGATCAGATTAATGACATGAAGCAGATTAGCCAATGTTTTATATGTTTTTTGCTCATAAAGGACTTATATGTCTGGCGGCAGCAGTTCTGAGTGTCTCTAGCATGTGCTGTAACTATCCATAAATCTCAAGGTTTAAGTGTAGATGCACCTTTTTTAATATTGGTAGTACTGTATTTAAGGAAGGTATGTCATATGTAGCATTAACTCAAGTTAGAACATTGTCCTACTATACTATACTGCTACTATACTACTATGGCTATCATCATAGACAAAGGACTTAATATAACATTTGGACACTATACTGTCTATTTAAAGAGTGAAACTGGATGAATGGAATGCAATGACACCATTAAATTCAAACAAAAACTCCCTTTCAAACTTCCAAATTCTTTCCTCTTGTTTCTTCAACCAAAGCTCTAAGGAGGATTATTTATTCCCCACTGTTCAAGGAGGAATGTTTATACATTACATCATTTATGATGTACAAGTATGAAAGCTGAGAACAGTAAAAAAAGGAAAAAGCAATGTTTTAATGTAAAGTAAAAGACTAATACAACTTAAGAATTGTCTGCTGCTTTTTTATAATATGAATCTATGTGTTGCAGAAATTAAACGTTTCTTGTGTCATTTTGTAAAATGTAATACTAACTTATATTTCTGTTTCTTTTCTTTTTATACAGATAAATGGCATCATTATTGGAGTAATGTAATTTCCTAATTAATTCTTACTTTGTTGTTCAACAAATTTATATTGTCAAGGTACACACCGAGGGGAAGGATGATACAGCCACTGAGATAACTAGACATACGCCCACTCATACAACTAGTCACATACTGCTAGATGCACTCACATACCCAGTCAATCATCCATAACGTCACTTGCATACTGTCTCACTTTCCTGTACAGCCACAAACACAAGCACTCCCTTACCCATACAGCTATTCATATACCCATTCACTCACTTATACAGCCACACAGCCACTCATATACCCACTAAGTCACCCATATAATCACACTCAGTCACTTTCTCATGTAACCACTGATGCACACAAAAACTCACCCACATACCTAAAAACACACCAACTATCTCACCTATACAGCTACTCACATATCCCTTCAGTTACCCATACAATCACTAACACATCTAGTCACTCTCCCATGTAACCACTGACACACCCAATCATGCACCCATACAGCTACAAACGCACCCATTCTCTAACGCATACAGTCACTGACACAGACACTCACTCACCCATACAGCTACTAACACAGCCATTTAGTCATCCATATAGCTAGTGACACACACACTCAGTCTCTCATATAATCACACACTAGTAAATGCACTCACACCCACTTACTCACATATATACAGTCACTAATGCAGCTACTAACACACCCACACGGCTACTTACATATACACTCACTCATCCATAGAGCCACTGACATCCACTCACTCAACAATATACCCATTGTCATACCCTCTAATTCACCCACACAGCAAGTAACACATCCACTCACTGATCAATACACCAATGACACACCTATTCACTCACCCATACAAGCACTCATGCAGCCACTAACTTACCCATACACAACACATGCACCCACTCACTCACCTATATACCGCTGAAGTACCCACTCACTCATACATCCACACATGTACCCTTTCAGTTAACCACACAGATATACACTCACTCATTTACTCAAACAGCAACTCACACACTCACTCATCTATAACACACTAATGCACCCTTTCACTCACCCAAAAAGCCACTCACACACACAGTCACTTTACCATATAGCCACTCACATATCCTGTTACTCACTCATGCAACCGCTAGCACACGTACTCACTCTATAATACGGTCACTCACACACCCACTCACTAACTCATACAGATACTAACATAGCCACTCACATGCCCATACAGAATTCATGCAGTCACTCACTTACCTAGACAGCTAGTCACACACTTACTTATTCACTCATTTACCTAGCTAAACACCCACTTACTCACTCATAGAGCTACTCACACACTCAATCACTTATCAGTATACCACTGATGCACCAAGTCACTCACCTATACAGGCACTGATCCACCCACTCACTCAAACAAGCAGCACTCATGCACTTACTAACTAATCATTCACAAATTAAGCACCCACTAACTCACCTATATACTTACTCACAAACCCTTTCACTCACCCATACAGCCACTCACACACCCATTCATGACACATGCAGCCATTCACGCATGCACTCACTAACCCATACAGCCACTGACACATCTACTCATTCACCCAAAAAGACACTCACACACACACTCACTCGCCCATAAAGCTACTCACACACCTACTCATTCATTTATACAGCTACTCACATACCCACTCAGTCACCCATACAGCCACTCACACATACTCACTCACCCATACAGTTACTCACACACCCACTTACTTACCCACATAGCAATTTACATGCCCACTCACTCATCTATACAGGCACTCATGCACACACACATATCCTTACACTACTCATGTAGGGCCCGACTCACAGAACTAATCTGAGACTAAATCCAAAACTTACTACTTTTGGTATTCAAAGAAGGCATTTAGTAGTAGCAAAGTTAGGATTTTGTCTTAAGTTTGACTTAAGACAGACTTAAGACAGACTTAAGACAGACTTAAGACAAACTTAAGACAGACTTAAGACAAACTTAAGACAAACTTAAGACAAACTTAAGACAAACTTAAGACAAAATCCTAACTTTACTACTACTAAATGTCTTCTGTGAATACCAAAAGTAGTAAGTTTAGGATTTTGTCTCAGATTAGTTCTGTGAATCGGGCCCGTAGTCATCACTCATCCATACAGCTAGTCACACAGTCACTTATTCACTCATAGAGCTAGTCACACACCCACTCACTCACTCACCCATAGAGCCACTCAAATACCCAGTCACTCATCAATACACTACTCACTCACCAACTCACTCACCCATACAGGCACTAATGCATCCACTCACTCATCCATATACCACTCAGGAAGCCACTACCTAACCCATACACCACTCATATACCAACTAGCTCACCCATATAGCCACTCACACACCCTTTCACTCACCCATAGAGCCACTCACTTACTCACTCACTGACATATACAGCCACTCACACATGCACTCACTGATCCATATAGGCGCTAACACACCCACTCACTCACCCAAACAGCCACTCACATACACATACTCACTCATCCATCTAGCTACTCACATACCCATTCACTCACTCATACAGCTATTCACACACTCACTAAATTACTCATACAGTCACTCACACAAGCACCGACTCACCCATACAGGTACTCACACACACTCACTCACCCATACAGACACTCACACATCCACTCACTCAGCCATACAGCCACTCATGCACCGACTCATGCATACAGCCACTCACATACCCTTTCATCTACCCATTTAACCACTCACATACTCATTCACTCACTTACACACATAGCCACTTACAAGCCCACTCACTCACCTATACAGCCACTCACACACACTCAGATACCCATAGACCACTCATGCAATCACTCACTCACCTATACAGCTAATCACACACTCACTTATTCACTCATACAGCTAGTCACCGATCTGCTCACTCACCCACAGAGCCACTCACACACCCAGTCACAAATCAATACACTACTCATATATCCATTCACTCACCCATACAAGTACTAATGCACCCACTCACTCACCCATACAACACTCATGTAGTCACTAACAAACCCATACTCAACTCATGCACCTACTAACTCACCCATACAGCCATGCATGCACCCTTTCACTCACTTATACAGCCACTCATGCACCCACTCAATGACATATATAGCCACTCACACATGTACTCACTCAACCATACAGCCACTAATGCACCCACTTATTCACCCAATTAGCCACTCACACATGTATTCACTCACCCATACAGGTACTCACACGCCCACTTGCTCAATCATACAGGTACTGTCATACCCACTCACTCAGCCATACAGTCACTCTTGCACCCACTCATTCATACAGCCACTCATGCAACCTTTCACTCACCCATACAGCCACTCACACACTCATTCACTCACTCATACAGCCACTTACACACCCACCCACTTATCTGTACAGGTACTCACACACATCCACACACCTATACACTACTCATGCAGCCCCTCCCTCACTCATACAGCTAGTCACCCACTGACTTATTCACTCATACAACTAGTCACACATACACTCACTCATCGATAGAGCCACTCACACACCCACTCACTCATCAATACACCACTCACACACCCATTCAAGCACTAATGCTCCCACTCATTCACTACTACAACACTAATGCAGCCATTAACTAACCTATATATCACTCATGCACCCACTAACTCACCCATACAACCACTTATGCACCCTTTCACTCACCCATACAGCCACTCATGCACCCACTCACTGACACATACAGCCACTCACATGTGCACTCACTCATCCATACAGCCACTAATGCACCCACTGCCACACCCACTCACTCATCCATATAGCCACTGATACACCCACTTACCCACCTATACATCCACAGACAAATCCACTCTATGCACGCACCCTCTCACTAACTCATACATAACATAACATAACATAACATACATGTGTGTTTATGAAGTGCAAGTTCACCCAAGGGTATCTTGGCACTGAATAGCAGATGTTTATTGACACTAACATACCCTATCTGTCACCAATACAGATACTCACACACCCACTTACTCAGACATACAGTCACTCACACATGCACTCACTCACCCATACAGTCACTCATGCAACCACTCACTCATCTATACACTTAGTGACATACCAACAGACATAACAAGACGTATGTATACTGTTACAAACATTCATATAACATATAATTGTTCTTTTTTAAATCAGAATAGGTGGATCTAGCAAGAACCATTTTTTTTTTAGCTTTTATGCATTTTCTAACAGTTTTGGGTGTTTTTTTGAGTTTTTTTGTTTCTCCAAATAAAACAGTAAAACATAGTGCTTGTAAACAAAAAGCACAAAAGTTCTGTAAGGACTGTAATGACACAAGAAAGCTAAAACTTATGTGTATTGATGATCTCAACTAGAGCAAGCATTGAGTGCTCCCCCGTGCTCACATTCTTTTGTTCTTAAGGCAAAATTGTCCCAGGTTGGCAAATTCGGGAACAGTTGCTGGATCGTCTGAAGTCAGTTGAGCAGCTGATGAGGTGTCTGCTTCTCCATCGTCTCCAGCAGATGTAGCTTGCTAGCTCCTTTCTCGTTCTCTCTCTGCTCTTTTCAGATGTTTGGAATGAATAGTTTTGAGGTTTTTTGACGTGCTAGAAGTACCACAGGAGTCCTTATTGTCTATTCTTCTCCACAAGATTTTTTGGGGGAAATTGCACTAGACCTTTTTCGCTATAACCTTTTCCTCCCAAAGGGAAGCTGAAGAAGTGCCATGCAATACTTTCCTTCTTTAGTCTTACTTCATCCTCTGACAGCTTCCATGGTCATCTGACTGGTTATCAGGAGCAGATGCCATTTTTGCACAAAAGAAAAAAAAACAAAGTAAAACACCAAGAGAAAACAAAATTATTAGGAGAGTTGCAGAAGTGTGAAAACTTACAGCCACTCCTTAAAGATAAAGAAGATGGGTGGGAGCTTCTTCTAGTAATGATTGAAGGGTGTTTCAACCTATCAAATCCATTTGTTCCTGTGTCACATGGGATTTGCAATGACAACACGATGATATCACAATGCCATCACGAATTCTGAAAATTTATTTAAATGAGTTTTAAAATCTCTAACCTTAAACTATACTTTTAACGCCTTCTGTGCGCGGTAAATTCTCCCGCTGTGCGGGAGAATTAACGCGTGGGCGGGTTTTCGACGGCCCCCAGCCGTCGTGAGCACACGCCCACTGTAACGCGTGACGGCTGGGGGCCGTCGTGAGCATGCAAGGGGTTAAACGGTCTATATATGTGTTTAAGTGTTATGAAAAACATGCTGGAGTCATGATTCTCCTTCAATACCAGAAATACATGACAGCAGGGGGTTGTAAAGGATTGGCGGCTCCCAAAACAAATTCAGAAGAAATACTTCATAAGATATTCTACAGCTTACTGTAGACAGCTCACTACCACTCAGACACTCATGCACCCACTCACAGACCCCCTCAGACACTAACAAACCCACTCACAGATTCACACACATACTGACTAACTCATTCAGACACACACTCACCCACTCACAAACCTACTCAGACACTTATGCACCCACTTTTACACCCAATCAGACACTCATGCTGCCACTCAGAAATGGACGCACCCACTCACAGACCCATGGAAACACTAATGCACCCACTCACAGACTCACTCCATCACTCATGCACTAAGTCACAGACCCACACAGACGCTCATGCACCACTCATAGATTCACTCAGACACTCATGAACCCAGTCACAGACCCACTCAGGCACTTATGCCCCCATTGACAGACACACTAAAATGCTAACACATCAACTCACAGACCCACTCAGACACTGATGAACCCACTAACAGACCCACTCAGAGACTAACACACCCACTCACAGAACCAGTGAAACTCATGTACCCACTGACTGACCCACTGAGACACTCACTCACTCATTCACAGTCACACATCCACTTACACACCCAGACACTCATGCACCCAGTCAGCCATCCATTCAGATACTGATGCACCCACTCACAGACCCACTGAAACAATAACGTACTCACCCACAGACTTACTCCGACACTCATGCACCC
The DNA here is from genome assembly GCA_963921515.1 of Calotriton arnoldi. Lineage (NCBI taxonomy): Eukaryota > Metazoa > Chordata > Amphibia > Caudata > Salamandridae > Calotriton > Calotriton arnoldi. The sequence goes on from CAWUFW010012913.1 coordinate 352,395, forward strand.
AGTCAAAGACCCACTTAGACACTCACTTACATACTGACAGACCCACTCAGACACTCATGCACCCACTCACACACCCACTCAGACACTCTTGTACCTACTTACAGGCCCACTCAGAGACTGACAAACCAACTCAAAGTGCAACTCAGGCACTCATGAACCCTCTCAAAGACCCACTCAGACACTCATGCAACCACTCACATAGCCACTCAGACACTTATGCACCCACTCACACATTCACCCAGACACTGACTCACCCACTCAGACACTGACTCACCCACTCACAAACCCATTCAAAAATTCATGCACCCACTCTCAGAAACTCATACTCCCAGTCACAAACCCACTCAGGCACTCTTGCACCTACTCACAGATCCACACAGACACTGACACACCCATTCATAGACCCATAGCATGACCTACACACCCACTCTCCGACCCACTCACTGACCTATACAGCCACTGACACAGCCACTCTCAAGAGTTACAGGTTACAGTTTGGAAAGAAAATTAAAAAACCTTTGAAATTCACTAGAAAACCAAAGGTTACAGGGATGTTATAGTTAGGAAATGAAATTAAAAAAAACCTTAGAAATTCACTGAAAAAAACAATGGTTACAGGGATGTTATATTTGGGAAATAGAATTAAGAAAACCTTAGAAATTCACTGAAAAAAAACAAAGGTTTCACAGGGAGTCATAGTTAGGCTCAGATTTTACTCACACAAAACCAGTGAAAATTAGCAGTTATAGTTACGTGAGCTATTTATAACTTATGCCTCTGCAATGCACTGCTCAAGTAACTATAACTCATGCCCTAAGGTAACTATAACTCACACCCCCACCCTGCACAGTTTTATCATCAATAATTTCACTGCAAATGTTATAGTGATATTATGAGTGATATCATAGAAGATGTCATGAGTGATGTAATATGTGGGGTAATTAGCAGTGCATGGCGGTGGTGCGAGCTATAGTTACCTTAAGGCACAAGTTATAGTTACTTGAGATAACTATAACTGCTGAATTTCTATGGTTTTGTGTGCATACAATTTCAATCTAACTAATGTCCCAGTAGCCATTGTTTTTTTAATGAATTGCTATGTTTTTTTAATTCTATTTCCCAACTATAACATCCCTGTAACCTTTGCATTTTTCAGTGAATTTCTTTAATGCCATTTTCTAAGTATAACGTCTCTGTAACCTGGGTGTGTGAGTGGTAGTGGTTGTGTCAGTCTGTAAGTGGGTGTGTGAGTGTGTGGTCGATATGTCAGTGCATGTGTGACTCGGTGTGTGGGTCTCTGAGTGGGTGTGTGAGTGGCTGTATGGGTGGGTGTGTGGCTGTATTGGTGTGTGAGTGTCTGTGTGGTCTGTGAATGGGTGTGTGAGTAGTGTCTGGGTCTCTGAACTAGGTGTGTGAGTGGCTGTACAGGTATGTAAGTGGGTGTTCAAGTGGTTGCATGGATGTGTAAATGGGTGTATGAGTGGGTGTGTGAGTGCGTATGTGAGTATGTGAGTGGGTATGTGAGTGGTTCTTTGGGTCTCTGAGTGGGTATGTGAGTGGCTCCATGGGTCTGTGAGTCTGTGTGTGAGTGGTTGAGTAGGTGTGTAAGTGGTTGTATGAATCAGTGTTTGAGTGGTTGTATAGGTTTGTAAGTGGGTGTGTGAGAGATTGTGGGTGTGGGTCAGTGAGCGGGTGTATTTTTTTAACATTTGGGATTTGGATCCAGGGGCCCATTGCGGATTTACATGATGGGAAGCATCCCAAAACATTTTTTGGACAATTTCTTGCCCATGAGTGGTCCCTCACCGACCTCTCCATCAGTTCCATGGGGTGAGGATACCTCAAGCTTGTCCCTTTATATCCTTTTTCTATTTATTTCCCTAAACCCAGGAACCATGTCCTGATTCACAAATGGAGGCCGCAACTTTTCTCTTGGTTGCGGCCAGCCAATCATGGCATTGCTGTTGGCACATGGATCTGCGGATCCACAGCGGTGGATCCGCGGTGGATCCACGTCTCTAGATATACATAAATATTTTTCTCTAATAACTCCAAAATGACTGAACAGTTTTACACGAAATTACAAAAAGCACTCTATCTGGACCAAGATCTAGCTTTCTTCTAAATTCGGTGACATTCCGTTTAGCGGTTCGGGCTGTAGTTGTGTCTAAAATCCCAATGGGAGATTGTATGGGGAAAACGTGTTTTGAGACTACCCTTTTGTCACCCCCCCCACTGACGAATCACCCCAAAATTGTCCTGACAGCAGCTGAAATGAGTGGCAAACTAGTTTTGAAATTTTCATGAAGATTCATCAAACAGCCATAATAGATAAGCCACTTCTGCTGACATGTTTACTGACATGCTGCAAGAAACCCCTTCGCATGTTTCAGACAACAAACATGTGGGCACAAACAATGGACCTCCTTTAGAGAGTACATATTTAGTACCCATATCAATAATCTTTTTTTTAAACCTGTATTTTTTGCTTCTATTGTGTTCAAAGAAACATAACATTCAGTGCATATTTCTAAGGACAGTTGCCATACCACGCATCCAATATTCTTGACGATGAAAATCAATACAGAGTAAGCAACATTACATGTACCAAGTCTGTAAGCTAACATAACTATACATTCATCAAATTTGTGCTTCGTAACCACAGCTCCTGTATTCAACAAAAGCCTATATACATTCATGTCTTCCGTTCTCCCTGATCTGAATCAGTTTCCGAGTCCCCATGTTCATTAAATCATCCAACATCAACCTCCAGGCTGCCACAACCTCGGCAGCTTTGTCGTCAGTGCAGGAGAGACATATATGTTGCTCTTTCACGAACCCCATTTGAGCACATCCCTAATCCACATGGCTAAACTCAGCACCCGTGACCCTACCCGACCTATGGGCACTCTACGTTTGGCAAGTAAAAGCACCAGCTGTAGGAACTTGTACGATATCTTGTATACCTTGGGCCTCTATACTATTTCTGCAGGCAAGCTCAAGCTGTACAGGGGATTTCAATACCTGTGACTCCCTCAATTCTAGAGACACATCACTCCAAAAGCCATGTACCTCTGCACACTGCCACACCAGATGTAAAAAGGTGGCACTCTCCTCTCCGCAACACATACATTTCGCTGCCCTTTTGGGGTACATTTTATTTAGCCAGGGCGGTGTCAAGTAAATGGGATGCAAATAATTGAAGTGAAATAATTGATAACTGTTATTGCAGGAAACTGCCCTCACCAAGCCACATGCAATCCCAATCGGAATCCTCAAGAGGTGCCCCTAAGTCCACCTCCCATGCCATTCTTGCCTTGTGTAAGCTCTTTGTCATATCTCCCTTGATGGTCTTGTTTCAGAATGTAATGAGGTGTATACCCTCTCCCCATCTAATCAACCTGCCCAGTGTCTGAGAGGATGATGGTGCCATTGGGTGAGTGCACCATATCTCCTTTGCCGTGTTTTCTAGCTTTGCATAGTGTAGGAAGTGAACCTGCCCCATATTAAATGTGTCCTGCACTTCCTGGAAAGTGAGGAAGACTTCCCATGAGTATAAGTCACCCGCCAGGACGCATTCCCCTCCCTCCATCTGTCCATGGACATGTCCTGCTCAATAGATCGAAAGAGTTTGAGGTCCCATAGGTGTAACTCCCTGTTGAAGCGGGCCCTATGCAGTACCTTCCCTACCACAGTCTCCCATATTCGTGTCGTATAGGGTACCCGAACTTCGGAACGGCCCCCCTCATCAGTAGGCACAACAGCGTATCCCACCAACCATGCACCTCAAGAGCCTTTTTTCTCAATGATCAGTTTCTGTCAGCCCTCGGGCCGCATGCTGCAGGTATGTTGCAAATTAATAGAGTTGCATATCTGGGAGAACCAAGCCCCCCTCCTCCATGTACCTTTTCAGGACCGACAGGGCTACCCTGCTGCACTTTTCAAGCCACACTAAAAAGATTAGTAAGCTGTTGAGGTTTTGGAAAGAGTTAGCTCCAAGGGGGAACAGTTATGGACCAGGTACAAACATCTTGGGAGGAAGGTCACCTTGGTGATAGCCGCTCATCCTAAAACCGATAGGGGTAACGTCCTCCAGAACTCAATCAACCCGGCCAGGCACCTCAAAACTCTATCCATATTCAGGCACTGGTGTGAAGCCATTGTGTTTGTGACCATCAGTCCTAAATATCAGAAGCTCTCTCACCGGAGCTCAAGGTCGTGCAGTCAGTCAGGAGGGAGCCAGTCTCCCCAGTGGGAACAACAAAGTCTTCCTGATGTTAACTCGTAGACTGTAAATCTGACCAAATTTCACCATATGTCTCATCAGCAAAGGTACCGCCTCTGCATGCAATTGGATATAAATCAAACCATCATCAGCGTATAAGAGATGATGTTATTCAACTCTCCCTGCCGTATGCCCCAGAGTTCCAGCTCCCTGTGCGGCAAGATCGCCATGGGCTCAACTGCCAGGGCAAACAGGAGTGGCAAAAGCAGACAGCACTCTCTACAGACCAGGCCTCCGAGACCCCCCCAACCTGATACAGGCCATAGGGTTTGTATAAAGTAGTCACACCCAGTCCTGGAATACTGGGCCAAAGCCCATCCCTCGCAACACCGTCATGAGATAACTCCACTTTACTGTATACAGTGCCTTTTCCAGGTCAATAAACACAACTGCCATGTCTCGATCCACTCCTGCGGTCTCATGTAGCATGTGAGTTATCCACCAAAAGTTGTGAGCTGTGCTGCGCGCAGGTATAAACCGACCCTCGTCTTCGTGGACTAGGTCACCAACCACTCCCTGCAAGTGCTTCACCAGCAATTTACAGAGGACCTTAATATCGGAATTGATCATGGTGAGTGGTCGGTATGAGAAAGGTTCCTCGAGGTCCCCCCGGCTTTAACATGAAGCATTTGATGTCCTCAAGGATGGTAATGGTCAGGGTCCTGGCCTTCTGTGCTTCTGAGAAGACTTCTAGGGGTTTCTCCGCTAGCGTTGCAGAGTAGGCCTGAAAGAATTCAAAAGGGAAACCACCCCCAGGGGCCTAGGCCTTATTCAACTCGCTCAGGGCAGATGTTAGCTCTTCTAATGTAAAGCCCTCTTCCAAATCAAGCACCTTGTCATGCGAGAGGCGCAGCAGGTCTAGCCTCGCAAGGGACGCCTCTTTCATATTCATGCCGATCATCGTCCCCAGAGCAATAAATGCCCTTAAAGTGTGTCATGAGGACCATCAGGATGGCATGCTGGTTCATCACCAATTGTCAATCTAGTGTCCTTAAATGCAATGTAGGTGGGACCTCCTGTACGCGTTTCAGTATCCAGGCCAGGAGCCGGCTATTATTGCCCTCTCTGGGTGGGGATTGCATTGCTGCGCTCGGTTCTGCTTTCTAGTTGTGGCTTCAAGATGTCTATTAGCTCTAGAATCACATTGCTACTCAGCATGTACTGGTCATATATCTCTTCCTCTGTCATGTCAAACATGGTTTGACTGACTCTGAAAATCCTCTCCTGTCTCTGCCTCCTCTGTTGAGCAGCCAAAATCTGAATCCTCCTCACTATCACGTACTGGACAGCCATTGTAGTAAGATTTGTGATGTAGTCTGGGCCTGTTTTTATAGGTTGGGCCCTGTTACCACCTTGATTTATGGTAAATTGCATGTGCAAACAGGTCATTTTGTACTTGCTCACAATTTGCGACTCCTCTGTTCATGAAGGTTTGAGACTCGTAATTAGCCACTCGCTATTTGAGACACACAAATTCCACCCGCATATTTTTGCGGCTCGGTAATCAGTTGCATCACAATTTCTGATTTGCGACTGCCTGTGTACTCCACGTATGGCTCATTTTGCATGCGTAAATCATTTTGTGAGTTGCAAAACGGTCGTACATCTGGCCCCAAATCCCTACAAATTAACTATGGGGTTGAATTAACAACAACTGTTTAACACCCCCACCACATACAAACCAGACCTCTCCTTATCCATCTAGAATGTCACTTACTCTATGTCGATCGTTGGGTCTGTTATGGCACCATGGAACTCCACCACACCATGGAGGCAGCCAATGCTATGGTGCCATCCGCCTGAATGACGATCCTGGTAGAGTCCTGGCCCTCACAGTTCCGGCTAGGCCCATGAGCGAACTCATCTTGCACCATCTATTGCGGGTAATGTGGTCCCGCCCGCTGTGCATTCCAGTTCTCCAGGAGCCTCCTTTTTTAGTGGCACCTTATCCCACATGTCCAACCACCTCAACACATCCTCAGATGTGTCAGAGAAGTGAGACTTACCGTCTGAAATCACCCACAGTGTGACAGGATACAAGAGCATATATCGGAGACCCATGGCATTTAGATTGCTCTTTGCCTCGAAGAAGGATTTGCGATGAACCTGCACTTTCTGCATGTAGTCCGGAAATATGGAGATTTTATGGTTTTTGTAATGACCATTATCGGTTTCAAGGGATGCACAAAGTATACAGTCTTAATCTTTGCAATTTAGGATTCATGCTATGATGGCAAATGGCATGTTTCGACAAAGCTCTCTCTTGTGACCCCCTAAGCTTGCTCGGGGAATCCCAGCAGGCAAATATTGTTGCGACGCGATCTCCCCTCTGCGTCCTCGGCCCACGCCTGTAGGGTCCCCATCTTTGACGTTAGGGTGGCCATTTGCTTTTTCAGTGCCGTCACCTCCAACTGGAGTTCGGCAACATACCCCTCAATGGTGCAGACTTTATCTGACACAGCCTCCATCTTCCCCTGCAATGCCACATGGGATCCCTGGATAGCCACAGGATGTCTCCTCGAGATGGCTCCTTCGGAGATGATGTCTGCGCTTGTCGCTGCAAGAGCCCTCTTGTTGTGTTTGTCTTTAGGAGGAGGCTACCAGGGTGGCATATTGCTCAATGGTGTTCCCCTGCAGGGGCTCAGAGGCCATCCTTTCCCCATGGGAGGTATGATGATGAGCTCCTTGTTTATAACACAATAGTAGGTATATTCACCGTGGTTGGGAGTCAACCACTCCTCCAAGTCTGTACCCCTCAGGTCTTGGCCCACTGCACACAGTTTAGTGAGCACAGGGTCATCACCGCTGCTATTCAGGTGGTTTCATCCCTGCCCCCAGATGCCTGGGCCCCTGTGCCACAGTCTGTCAGCACCAGGGATCAAAGTATGGCCCAGGTAGCTCAAGTGGCTGAAATTATTGTAGGGCCTGAATGCTAGGGCTCCATGGCAAAGTCCAACCATCTGTTGAAGTCCCCGCACAGCGGGCTGCACCTCCACTCCGGGTCCAGGCAAGAGGCCCCTAGACAGCACTCCTCCACTCAGATCAGGGTTCATCAGTGCCCAGTGCCAGGCCGAATCATGCTGCACAGTAGGTGTTGCCACTGGAGCCCACCAGCACCTTCAAGTCGGGTGCTCAAGTCCTGGGAGAGGCAGACTCCTTGGGCACCACTGTATTGTGAGTCCCTGCTATCACCGGTGGCCTTAAGAGGGAGGGTGGGAGAGGCACGGCGCATCCACATCACTGGAGTTGCCTGCCTACCCCCAGGCTCGCCGACCCACAGCACCACTCCACAGGCCACAACAGCATGACCCTGGTGGGCCCAGGCAGAAGGGATGCCCTGAACCATGAGGCGCACCAGTCGTCCAGCACACCACTCTCCTTGGGGCTCTACTTGGTCAGGGGTAAGGGAGGACTAGGGAGAGGCAGGGGCACCTGACTTGCCCCACCCCACCCCACAATTCACTGCCATCGAACCCCTTTCCTTACTGTCTTATACAGCATCCAGCAGTCGATATATTTCAGGCCCAACCAGCCTTACGCCAGCCCATCTGGCCACGCCCCCTTACGGTGCTCTCTTTCAGCTCCCCGGGGCCCCTAGAATTCAATCGGCACAGTCCCTCGGTTCACAGGCAATGCAGGCTGCAAGTACTCCTCCCGGCTGGGTGCAGGCAGGAGGGACACTCCTGAACCACGGAGTGCCCCCGCCGTTCGGTGCACCACTCCCCTAGTGGCTCTCTGCATGGCTGGACAAGCAGGAGAATTCAGAAGGGAGGTGAGGGGGCCCAGTCAAGCCTGCAGCTTACTGTCTGTTGTAATCAGGCCCTTCTCCTCTCAGCCTCACTGCTCCAGGCAAGCCGCCCGCTTCAGGCAAAGACAGGGCCACCAACAGGCTGCACAGCCGTGCCCCCACCATAGTGCTGTCCTCACCACAGGGGCCCAACGGGCCAGGCAGGACGGCCCCCCAGATCCTCAACAGCTCCCACCCTCAGCAGAGGGTTACAATTTGGGCAGTTTGGTCAGTTATTTATGGCAGGATTATGCAGGAAGATACGGGGCCAACAGGGAGCGTCTCAAGGAGTGTCCTGTTGGCCATCTTGCGTGGCCATGCCCCATAAATAAATTAGATGTAATAGGATTAAAGCCCCAAACAATTTGAAATATTTCGTCAATCTAATTTTAAGAAACATACACCAATTCATTGGTGATATTTCACCTACTGCAATTAGAATTGTTAAAACTGTTTCAGCAAGAGAAAAACAAATATTGTAAACAATGCAGAAACTAAATAAAAATCTTCAGCAAAGAAATATCCAGTAAATTGAAAAAATATGTCTTACAGAATTAAATAAAACCTTTGAAAGCAAGTCTCATTTTGTAATGTGAAAACAAGTAACGATTCTAATAATTATTTCTTACTTTATCAGTTACAGATTAAAAACGTCTTCGAATGAACCCAAATACATCACCTTACAAAAGGAAAATTGTTCAACCCTGTCAGACTTACACATATTACCAAGAAAACACCAAAAATGAAAGAACGCACTGAAAGACCACGAAGCACTTACTGCACATTCTATGGAACAGCAACTACAGTTAATGTTTCTATAGAAAGAAAAATGGAGGACAACCATCTATTTTCAAAGACATATATTAGAACAACAGGTGTAGTGGATCATTTAACATCAGTAGCTTCCACCTCTGCTGTACCCACAGGCACATTGTTGAAAGATAATGCTCCACAAAAACCTGAGCATCTATCATCCCAAATCTAAAAAGAGCAACTAGCAGAAAATGGAAACAACAGCAACAAACAACCTATGATCCAGAACTTATAACCAGACAGACATCCCCTACCTATTAACACTAACCCAAAATAAAGATTACTTTACAGTCAATGCAATAATAATAATGATAAAAGGCTCTAATATTCAGTACACAGACAGTAAACACTGTAATGCAGCTGGTAGCATAGTTAATGCAAGACACTTTCAAATCGTACACATTTTTGCCTGTATATGCACAATACACTGCCAATATCTAAACAATGATTGTTCTAATCTATGCCCTTCTGCCCATTAAAAATATTCCACATCCAATGAATTAATTACAGTAATAATCAAAAAAATGAACAAGTGCTAGTTCAACATGATGAATAAGCAGTAATACATGTCATTAATAAAACCTTCCTATAAAGACAAATACATAGACGAAACTTCTGCAATCCTGGACTTGTCTACCAACTGCAAGCAACCGGGAAGTGGAAATAGGAAAAACTCTCAACCTTAAAATCTCCAACAAAAAAGTGAGCAAAGGCAGGCCATTATTTTCAGATTAGCTTCTCTTGTTTGAGAACATACATGGAATGAAGTACCCGGTAAAAAAAATGAAACTATATTACAATATAAAATATTGATTAACTAGATTCAAATATTTTAAAACACAATGAAGAAACTGAAAATTTTCAAACAGAAGCTATACATAAGTAACTGAAAAAAGAACATATGTACATAAACATAAATAACTAAAGGCATTCCAGCTAAAGACGTACAAAGGAATGAATGCAAAATAGATTACCTTAAGTAAGCAATATATTTCTAAGTGTCTACTCATGATTAATTTAACGCAAATAAATCAATTATCTTCAAACATGAATTTTCATTACAAAGAAATAAATATATTAAAGAATCTTAACGCTTTATGACATTGAACAATGTCTAAAGGCTCTAACCCCAAAAATCCAATATTCCATCAGAAAGAAGCATCTAGAATAATACATTAAAATATGAAGAAAACATTTAAACACTATTAACAATGAAAAAACATCCATATCCAAATCCAAAAATGCACATCAACATTCAAAAAAAGAAATAACTCATATAAGAAATATCAAAAATACTAGATAGATGTGAAACATCTGTGGAGAAAAAAACTCACAATATAATTTTAAAAAAGAAACATAAAAATCCTCCAGCAAGGCAATTCAACGTGAATAGGAATCGATCTTCATCTGTGCCTATTAAAATGCAAAATTAAGCATACACAACATTCTCCTGTTTAAAAGCGGTAGTTTTAAGCATGAACTAAACTAGAAACAAATTAATACAATACATTTTAATACACATTAAACACAATAATCATAAATATTATATAGTATGATGAACTTATAATGAAACACTCTAACATACCAACCATACCTTAAATCTGGCTTCTCCAATGAGTAGCTTGTGAGCTATAGGGTCTCCACCACCATTTGAGTAGCTCTCTTGTGTGCAGTCCAGCCTATTTAATTAGAAGCTTTTGCTTGATTGAATTAATATAGTTATATAAAAATTGATAGTGGGTATTCAAGACAAAAATGTGTGCATTTTCAGAACTCATCAGCTAATGTTTTGAGAAAATAGCTGAATTTTCAAAACATTTAAAGCTGATATTTGAATAACAAACCATGTGGTGTTGGGGAGACTTATTCTTAATAATATTACCTTGGTAGAGGGCATTGCAGATATAGCTCTTATGTATTAAACATGTACAGGCATGTTGAGAGTGTCTCCATGTTTGTGTTTCTAATTTACTGTTTCATCGGGAGATACTCATTAATTTTTGTTTCAGTTGGTGGCCATTTTTTTAATGTCACCTTCTATTTTGTAGACTATTGGTGTTATTTTGGTTAATTTTCCAGGAACCAAGTTGCGGTTAGGTGTTGCTCTTTGTCGGAACAGGTAAGTCATTTTTATAAGGGTTTTGAGGGTTGGGTGGACTTAAGACGCATGTTTAAAAGTTGGGTATAGTGTTGTTTCTGATTTTTGGGTATATTTAGATGTGTTTTTGATAGTGTTTTGCACGGTTTTGTCATTTTGTGCATTTTTACAATGTGACATTAATGTATGAATGCTTTATGTTGAATTATGTGATGTTATTTATATTTTAATGATTAAGGGCCTGTCTGTAGTGGTCCAACCACCACATCCTCATTGGTCCGACTGCCTGTTTATGAGTAGGGCGGTCGGAGCACCACAAGACCGCCACCACTTCCAGGATCCTGTATCCTGACTGGGCGGCGGTGGGGAAAGCAGCATTCTCTGGTGGCGGTGCCTATGCCAGCACTGGCGTGCAAATTACGACCTGCCTTACCATTAACCTTTTCATGGCGGGGACCCCACCATGAAAAGGTCAGTGGAAAGACAGGGAAGTGGCCCCAAACAGTAACCCAGGGCAATGTGCTTGGTGGCACATGTTGTAACCCCATCTGCTTGCACTGTCGTGTGTGCACTGTGTGCCATCCACAACATGGTGAATGGTACACAGTGCACTGACATGCAATCAGCATATGCTCAAGGCTCTTCATAAGCCAAAGCATGCCACCGCCGTGGCACCGCCAACACAACACCTCCAGCCCGCAGTGTACTCAGAGTAAGACTCCATATCCCATCTGTCACTGGCCCAAGAGGAGGAGCCTGACTCCTGCCACCTCCTGTTGTCACTCACGCGATATATAGAGCTTGCTGAACATTCGCAGTGAGGGACACTATGTGCTGGGCGACTTTGTTGTTTTAACCAGGAAGGAATCCATATCTCAGCTCACACTGGCCCAAGAGGAGGGGCCTGACTTCTGCCACCTTCCATTGCAGCTCACGCACTATATAGCTCTTGCTGAACAACCGTAGCGTGCAATGCTATGTGCTGGGGGACTTTGGTGTTTCAACCAGGAAAGACTCAATATCCCATCTGTCACTGGCCCAATAGGAGGGATGTGACTCCTGCTGCCTCCCATTGCCACTCATGTGATATATATCGCTTTCTGAACACCCACGGCATGGGACCCTGGGTGCTGGGGTACATTGTTGTTTCAACAAGAAGGGACTCCATATCCCATCTGTCACTGGACCAAGAGGAGGGATCTAACTCCTGTTACCTCCCGTTGCTGCTTATGCACTATATAGTGTTTGCTGAACACCCGCGGCGTGGGACACACTTGGGCAAAGCCGTGGCAAAGGGCATGCCTGTCCACATCAGTCGGAGTCCAGAGGAAGCTGGGATGGGCCACCCCCCTAACATTTACTTTGTACACTTATAGATACTGTTGTCTGCTGTCTGTAAAACTTTAAGAGCGCTGTTCATCGCCACTCTAACTTATACATGCAGGACTGTTTGTCTTGATGTTTTAGTTAACTAGCTGCCCTTCTTGCTAACACTCCACCTTGTTGACACTTTTGATTTACTGTCACATTGTTCTAGCTGTAGCTCTGACTTTGGCCGATTCTTGCTCGCAGATGGGGAAGAGGAAGGCTACCGAGAGTGGGGCAGGTTTGGTAAAAATAAAACAAAAAAACCTCAAAAACATGCTACGGTAAATTGTGTGCTAGATGGAATCAGTGCATATCACTCCTGCCCATTTAATTCAAGACTCTCCTGTGAATGTTTTGCCTTGCAGCAATTGGTTTACCCCTTTTGTCCGAGTTGGCGAATGACCAGGCTGCTGATAGCAACCCCCGTGTGTTCACCTATTGTACATGATATTCCTGTTTCTATCTCCCCTGACCACACCTCTTATACTGCTCTTATTGTGGATTTGAAAGATGAGGTGGAGGGTGCTAAAATCTTTGGTTTTATCTTTTCTAATTCTTTGAATCAGTTTTTAGCTTCCAGCAAAGAACATGTAGCTATTGTGCAAAGTACTTCAACTATAACCGCTGCCAGATCTTTTGTTGTTCCATCTAACTAACTGTCGATTCCTGTTAATATGGGTCCATCTTCCTCCCTGAGCTGTGTTCCCACTGATAACCATGATCACTTTTCTCCAAAGCCTCTGACTTGATAGAACTCTGGTCAAAATGGGGTAACTTCGATCACTCCTACTATTCAGCCTCTGGGAACCCCTGGTGGGTGCACAGCGCTTTTTACCTCTTCTTCTTTCTCTAGGGCTAACCTTGGATGTATACCTAAAATGCCCTCATGCCACACTAATAGCAAACCTATAAGTGCTGGCCCCATCATGATGACTAATGTCCCCAAGTTGACCCCTCAAGCTAGTCCCGAAGGCGCCAAATTCATCAAGAATAAAGTGACGTATTAAATACGCCATGTCCAGGGCTGTCATTCACTTATTTGTGCTGACATCATTAGTGCCAAAAAGATAGTCAATCCTAATTCCAACTTCAACACTTTAGAATTAACACTCAGGACTAAGTATATGGTAGATAACTTGGTGTCCGTTGATGTACCTGCAGTTGCTCCAGCATCCAATTCAAGTACCCAAGGACATTCCATCACCCCGACAAGAGGTTTTGCCTGGTGCCTGATAATTCCACTTCACACATTAGCGACAATGACTGACTCTGGGGGGGTGGCAGTCCCACTTCTTGATCCATCACCACCCCAATCACCAAATTTTACACAGACCCGCTCTTCATTGGATGATAGGGTGCTAGACCATCTAAACCATTCTTGTCCTCCTGCGGTTCTGATGTTGCCTAATACAAACCTCAATCCTCCGTCTACTAGTAAGACCACCTCTAATGGTTTCAACAATCCCGCCCACCCCTTTTCTAATAAATCATCTTGCCTGAGACGATTGAGGATAGCATCACGAACAAGGTATCCATAACCCTCAAGCCCCACAAGTTGCTTTTTGTTTCCTGGAATGCGGACGGACTTAGATCCCAAACAAATTCATGGATGACTATGATATCTGTTTACTACAAGAGACTTGGTCCCTGGAATCAATTCACAGGCCAAGTTACCTCAATTTTTGCATTCCAGCAATTCCTAGTCAGAGGGGTAGAGCCTCTGGTGGTCTAGTCACATGGGACCAAGCCTCATTATATTGTCAAATATGTCAACTCAATAATAATTCCCCTGGCATCTTTGGTATTCAGTTTAACTTCGAAGTAACCGTGGAATAACCAGAGATGTCATGGTATCATGAACCCTTCAAGTGCTTGAAAGGTTTCTTGAAGAGTACTCCTAGCAACATCAGCTCATTTTAGCAGGTGATAATTTAACGTTTGAGCCCCTTGACAACGATGATGTTTATCTAACCAGAGATGAGGACACTGCGTGGGCTAATCCCCTTTTAGATATTCCACCAATCTACAGATGAACACAAGCTGCTCTTCAATTAAAGGCATTAATCATAGAGCTGGGGCTTAGGACCCGTAATGGAAGAACTAAATCTGATTGAAAAGGCGCTCACACTTATAGTAAGCCAAATTACACAAGTCGAATTTACTATATATTAGTTGACGTAAGGCTCTGATCATCTGTTGTTGATATGATCATCCTAGTAAGAGTTGAAAGTGATCACTATCCTCTTTCCCTGATTATCCAGGCCTTTTGTGAGAATACCACTTCTAATTCAGGTTTGTCTTCCCTCATAAGAAACGTTGTCCTGACAGCTGACAAAGACCACCTAAAATGGCACCAGTTGGGTGCTTGTCCTGACATATTATCTGCTGTAGGCGACAGTCTTAAAATAGTTCTTGCCCAGTTTGCGAATGGTTAAACCAATACACTAGATCAGTTGATGCTCACCCATAAAGCATTTTTTGAGCGCATTCATGGACATTTTACCATTTCAGGTTTGCCCATCAGGAAAGGTAATGGTAAGAATCAATCCTGGTTTAATAAAGAATGTTGCGTGCTTAAACTTTCCTTAGTCACAGCCATTAAATCTAAGGATTTGGCACGCATCCCCCTGATCAGGAAGGCCCATAAGATGGATATTGCTCATGCCAAAAGGGACTGGGATGAGCAGAGGTGGAGGTCTCTTTTGGATCCATGCTCAGCGAGTGATCTTTCCAGATTCTGGCTTTTGGTTGCACTGGGTGGCTCTTCTGTTGCACTGGAACCTTCAAATAGTGTTGCTCCATCTGACTAGGTTGATTATTTCCACAATTTATACTCTGATGATTTTACCAGCCTGACCCAGGTTACCACTTTCATCCCTCCCTCTCACTTTTGTCCTTAAATGCTGTCTCACAAGGCAGGGAAGCAGGTCTTGATGGTGTTCCGGCTGACATATTTCTACCCGTTATGAAGGCTTGGCCCCACTGTAATTTAACTCTTGCTAATCCCATTGCCAAAGGGGCTCCCATTCTTGATTCCTGGAAGGGTGTAACAGTAATGCCTATTCACAAAAAAGGTGATAGATCCCACCCGAACAACCATAGGCCCATAAGCCTACTAGATTGCCCCCACAAAGTATTTTATCGCTGTGTGCGGCATAAATCCAAGACTACATATCTGAGAAAGACATCCTTAGCCCTTTTCAAGCAGGCTTTCAAAGGAAGGTTTCAGCCATCGACCAGGCCTTTCGTTTTCTGTTGATTTACTGGAGGACTGCTGTCATCAGCAAGGGCAACCTCTATGTTTCCTTTGTTGCCTGAAAATCGGCTTTTGACTTGGTCCCCGGCTTGGTCTATGGAAAGTCCTTACTGACCTGGAAATGCCACCAGATATTTTATCGCTGGTAATTCCTCTACATGAGGATATCTTTGCCCACATCAGGTGGGGGAACAGGGCCAGTTGACTAATAGGGTACCAGTTTGCAAAGGCATCCGCAAAGGCAGTATTGGCACCCACACATTTATTAACAACATTGTAAATTTTCTGCCCCAGGCTGATACAGATGCTCCCCTCTTGGCTCAAACCAAAATTCCAATCCTTCTCTTTGCAAAAGAGACCTTGTTGATCTCCAAGACCCCGAGCAGCTTCCAGAAACATCTGATTTGATTTGACAAGTTTTTCCTTGCTGGTGGCTCGGAGATCTGCACTTTTAAAACTAAACTGATGCTGTTTAATCCACATTAATCATAAAAGGGGAGTATAGCCTTGAGGGGAGCTCCCCTTGAGATGGTCGACTCCTTTACTTATCTTGGTGTGGTGTTCTCTGGGGCATGACCTTGAGTTCCCATGTTAATAAGGCAGCCACAAATTGTAAGCAGACTTTGGGTGCGTTACTAAAGAAATATTTTACTTCATACACCAAACCCATTACACCAGCACTGAAAATCTATGAGGCCAAAGCACTGGGCTCTGCCATTTACCGGGCAGAACTGTGGGGTTTTTCTGATTCTGAAGAACTAACTAGAGCTGAAAATCAGTTCCTCTGAAATCTTGCCTCTCTTCCTCCTAGTACTCCATTGCACACTTCTTATGGAATTGGGTGTAAGAGGGTTGGTGGGCAAAATTCATCTGCGTCCATTTCTGTGCTGGGGATGTTTATGGACCACACCAAATGTTGTCCACTATGCTGAAGGCCTCAGGGATATTATAAAAGCCAACCACTTGAACAAGGTCTCCTGGCTCTCTAGAATCGAGGTGTTTTACTCTCTGGGGTTTGCCTGAGTTGTGGGGCCATCTGGATTCTACTAGCTTCCCGTCCAAGGATTCTCTGAAACAGCACTACTGTGCAATCGTAACAGTCAATAAATCCCCAAAAGCTTCTTGCTCTAAGTTAACTAATGACTTTATCGACTTCAAGCCCATTTGTCGGTTTGAGCCCTTCTGGGATCAGATGTCTGTCACTTTGGGCAGGAAGTTATGTTATCAGTATTAAGTTGGCTACCTACCACTGAGAGCATTCACTTTCAACTGGGTGGGCGGGGGAGCTGCTGGGTGTTTGGCTTGTAACTCCCCAGAGCAGAATGTTCTGCATGTTTTCTTTGTGTGTCCGTCCCCCACCCCAAAGTACCTGGTTAGCTCTTATATGTAGAATGTTAGGTGTGCGCAGCCACTCTGTTGCCCTCCATTTTCTTAGAGTGGGCATTTACCTGGTTTTTCCCATTTCTGTTGCCAAATTCTTGGGCACCACGTGAGTTCTTAAAGGAAGGTTCTCCCCCACCTGTAGTCGCTTGCTGTTGTTTGTAACACCGAATAGGCACCACATTTTTTTTGTTGCTATATTACTTATGTGCACTCTCTCCTTGTAAAATCAATGTATTGCTATATTTTTATACAGTTGACAATTTCAGTTCTTGGCTTGCAACAATGGGCCTGATTCAAAAAGGTAAACTGAGACGAAAGTCTAACTTTATGACTTTTGTTATTCACAAAGGGCATGTACGAGTAGTAAAGTTAGACTTTTGTCTCAGTTTGACTTAAGTTTAGGTCTTAAGTTTAACTGAGACTAGACTTTTGGTCTCAGTTAAACATAAGACCAAAACTTAAGTTAAACTGAGACAAAAGTCTAACTTTTCTACTCATAAATGCCCTTTGTGAATATCGAAAGTCATAAAGTTAGACTTTCATCTCAGTTTACCTTTGTGAATCGGGCCCAATGTTTTTATGAACTGTGCCTTTGGTCTTAGTGAATTTTTATTTATTCATTGTATGTTTTATCTTTTTGTACTTTTATGGCCCTGGTGGTCAAAATCAAGCCATTTGAACAGAGAGAAGTATGGCAATGCTGGATTTTAGGAATGTTATTGCTCTACACAAATTCTGTAATTTTCCATGACAGAAATGTGAGGAAAACCTAGAGGGATCCACACAAGTAACACCTCACTGGACTAACCTAGGTGTCTAGGTTTCAGAGCTATCTGGGTTTAGTAAGCTTCCCTTTGTGGCAGCCAAGAATGAGCCCAAATACCACAGCTACCCACATATCCATGTGGGTCAATCTTCTTGGCAAAAACGTAATACTTCTCGTTGTATCCTCTTTCTAAGTATGCTGCATTCTGAAGCAAGCTTAGAAAGAGAAAATTATTTTAAGGATTGTTTTTGTGCAGGAAGGTGTCCCTTCCTGCACAACACAAATCCTGTCTGCAATGCAGTCTCCCTTGCACCATGACACAAGGGTGCTTACAATGATGCTAGGATGCACTGAGGGTCCCAGAGCAAGGAAAGGACAACAATGTGCTGTACAATAGTAAATAGGGGCGTTCCTGCCCTCTCCCTTTCACGCAGGCAGCAAGTTGTCTTGCTCCATTGCACTGCATGAAAGTTTGATAAAGCTGGCCCCTGTTGTATAATTAAAAGTTATGAAGGCTTAAGTGGGTAGTGCCCCAAACATCATAAAGGGGCCTGCATTGAAGTGGAAAAGCCTCTGCAGCTACTTCTGGTATATTGGGGCAGGACTTTACGGCTGATATGCACCTAGGGAAAATTGTGTTGGAGGAAACTTCATTGCAACCAATAATTACCAGGTGTGGTACACTTCACCTAACTCATAATTTCAACCCCTGAGCTAAAACCTCTTATAAACAAGGCAATTGGCATCCCTGGGATTGTCATAGGAGGAACGACTGTCTCTGCATGTGTCATGGTAACCAAAAACATATTGGGGCATATTTAAAAGGCCCTAACACCACCACAACTTTCAGTGACGTTGTGATGGCGATAGGGGCCTCGCCTTATTTACAAGGCAGCGTTAAGCCACTTAATGTAAATAAGGCACCCTTTCATGCTACACTTAGCGTAAAAGGAACAGGCAATGGGTGTTGCAGTGGGCGTTCCACCACAACACCCATTGATTTTAACACTGCCCCCTATTTACAAGGGCAGCGTAAATAGGAGGCAGACCCAAAATTAAGATCAGGGAAAAACTGGTCTTAAACAGGAGGAACAAGGGGAAATGCTTTAATTCTCCTCGTTTTTGCTGTTACCATGTGTGCTGCCTTGTGCAGCACACATAGAAACATCAAATTGCCTATGATTGTTTATGTGCAGGAAGGTCCCCCTTCATGCACATTAAGAATCATTTAAAAAAAATGCTGTTCTGCAACTTCTATGGGGCATATTCACAAGGAGCTATCGCCGAATTAACGGCACTTTATCGCAGCCAAAGTCGTGATAAATTTACCCCCCATTCACAAGCCGGTGTCAACAGCCCACAGCACCAATTTACCCGCGATAGCAGCCGCAAAAAACATCGCCACAGAGGACCTGCGCAACTATCGCTAATGAGATGCAGAGTGGGCGTTCCCGTGCCAAAAGGCGCGACAACATCACACCTCAACATTCACAACGACCAGCCACATCGGCGATAAAAACACAAAACAGGCGATAAGGCGTGTTAGCACCAGGAAATCTACACCTGCTCTGACCTGGTGTAAAGTCGGATGGCAGCCAGCACCACAAAAGGGAGCACAGGCCAGGGCCACAACCCAAGGGCAACAGATGCCATGAAGCCACTCATCATGCGGCCCGGACACCCAAGAGGGCCACAACTACCCACCGCCACCACCCCCAGGACCACCCCTCCCTGGCACCCCCCGACCAAAGACATGCCACATCAGCCACACTTAAACATGTACAAAATATTCCGCTTGATGCCGCACAATCACAACTGGTGACATGCATGTGTCGTCACAGAAATGAGCAGCACACATTCACTTTCCAAGCAACAAATGAAACTTTATTAAAATGAACAACAAAATGAAATGAAGACACATGGCCGCTCCCCTCGGGACAATACGTAGGTCACAGCCTGTAAGACAAAAAACATGATGAGAAGGTGTGTCCTGCGCACATCAGAGGACAGAGAGAGAGCGAAGGAGAGAGAGAGGAAGGGAGGGAGGGAGAGAGAGAGAGAAGAGGAGAGAGAGAGGAAGAGAGGGAGGGAGAGAGAGAGAGAGAGAGAGAGAGAAGAGGAGAGAGAGAGGAAGAGAGGGAGAGAGAGAAGAGGAGAGAGAGAGGAAGAGAGGGAGAGAGAGAGAGAACATGCCGCCCCTGCGCACCCAGGCCACACTGCTCACCTGCTGCCCCCGGTGTGTCTCCAACCACATGCCGGTATGTATAGCAGGACACCAGGTCACACATCTGAGTCAGAGCCGTCAGCTGAAACAGAGCCCAGATACATGACTGGCACAGTACACACACTTGCACAAGACAACATCGCCTACCCGCCCATGCACACCCAGGCAGAGGCACCCCAACCCCTCCCGCCGCCCATCGGAGCATGCCCGCCCATGCACACCCAGGCCTCAATGCTCACCTTCCGCCACCGGCGTATAGACAGGAGGTCCCACCACGTGCTGCTGCAAGCCACAAGCCCAGGGCCCTAGGACATGGCACCCTCCACATTATGTAGCCCCGCTCCGCAGGCCACCAGGTCTCACGTTTGGTGCTGGGTCTTGATTACTCCATGGCAGAGGACATACCAGTGCACCCGGCACCATAGCAGGCTGCACACCCGCTTATCCCAATGGGTGCCACCAACTCTGGGACCACGGAAGCAACGCCACGGAGCGGTAGGCCCGCGCTGCCCGTTGGCTCTGGCCTACACTGCGGTCCAGCAGGGCACACAAAACCTGAGCTGTCCGGACCGCCGGGATGGGGCATCATCACAGGCTGCACACCCGCTCAGCAGCTGGACCACGCCCAGATCCCACGAGTCATTGTTGCAAGCCCTGCGCTGGTCCGGCGTACGGCAGGCCAGACCACTCCGCTTACGGCCCTCATTGCTACCCGTCGCAGCCGTACTCGCTGGTGGTGTGCAGGTCACTGGTCTAGTTGTCAGCATGTCACAGCCACTCCCTGAGGGCAGGTTTTCACACACACACCACACCCATCCGGCACAGGCGTCACAGGCCATGTGACTCCGCCAATATAAGGGGCCGACTACGTCACATTCCCCTCTTCCGGTGGTGACTGGATGACGGACCTCCACGGTTCGCAAGATGCCACTGACTCAGTGCACCCAAAGTCACTGTCCCGTGGTGGGGTGCCTGTGCCGTCCGCAAGGCCTCGGATGCCACTAACCCTGTGCAACCTCAGTCTGCGCCACGTGGTGGTAGGCCCGTGCCGTACTCAAGGCCTCGGATGCCACTAACCCTGTGCGCAACAACTCATGGGCCCTATATGAGTGCGAACTGTGGAGCGTCTGTCATCCAGTCACCACCGGAAGAGGGGAATGTGACGTCGTCGGCCCCTTATATTGGCGGAGTCACATGGCCTATGACGCCTGTGCCGGATGGGTGTGGTGTGTGTGAAAACCTGCCCTCAGGGAGTGGCTGTGACATGCTGACAACTAGACCAGTGACCTGCACACCACCAGCGAGTACGGCTGCGACGGGTAGCAATGAGGGCCCCCCTTGGGGCGTAAGCGGAGTGGTCTGGCCTGCCGTACGCCGGACCAGCGCAGGGCTTGCAACAATGACTCGTGGGATCTGGGCGTGGTCCAGTCCATGGCCGGACAAGGAAGTGACTGATGCGTGTGTCCCTGTTGTAGTGTTCACGGGACCCGGTACACAAAATGCAATGTCGCACCCTCTGACTGGCATCCCACAGGATGAACATCATTGACGCAAGGGAAGGCACTGTCCCCACATTCATCCACACATCCATACATGAATGACGTAAGACATTACACAGCAGTGCATCACTGGATGTTTATTTGCACATCCAGTGCAGTCATGCAGCTGGAGCGGTACAGGGCAATGCCGAGCACACTAAACAAATTGGGCCAGGGGAGGGCCAGCCAGTGTACATCCAGGGATGACCTGTACTGCGGAAGGGGAAGGGTACAGTCCGCAGTCTGTCCGCCGTGTCAATGGTCATCAAACAGGATGTGGCAGTCCATGTCGCTGTCCAAGGTGAGTGCATCGGATGTGTATTGGGGGTCAGTGGTAGGTCTTGAGGCCATGTGCGGCACCAAGCAGAAACAGGCATGGTGGCGGACATGAATGCTAGTACCTCCTTCTGATCTCAATCCCATCCACGTCCTTGTCCCCGGATGTGTGCTCTGCCCCACCTGTGGGTGTTGCAGTACCTGCTGCGGCACTGTGTGCCACTGACACATCAGGGGACGGAGGAGGATTGTCGGCCGCACTGTGTGGCAGTGACACATCAGGTGCCTGAGTGGATTTGCCTGCCACACTGGGAGGCACTGACACACCAGGGGCCGGAGATGTGGATGGTGTGGGGGCAGCAGCATTCATCATCGCCACGCCTTGTGGCAGCAATGCCATGATGAAGACATGCAGGGCTTGGTAGATCCCAGCTACATTTCGCTGATGTGCAGCGGTGGCTGCCATCCTTTCCGCCTCCATCCGCACCATGACCTCCATGGGCCTCCGCATGTGTGCCAGCTCACGGCTGGCATCGCTGGGGCCACTCTGAGAGGACAGGTATTCCTCCCTCCGCGTCATGACTCCAGCGAAGTCAGTCAGGGCTCGTTGGAGACCATGGGGCGGACATAGACACCCAAGGATGGCGTCCAGTTTGGTAGCCATGAGGTCGAACCCCACCCGCACCTGCTCGGCGGTCTCCCTCTGGCCCGCCAGCACACGGCGTTGGAAGGCCATTTGTTGTTCCTGGGGGTCTTGGGAGAGTGCCGGGGCTGTGGGTGCCTCCTGCTGGGAGGTTTGGGTGGTGGGTGGGGTCTCATCGATGTAGCTGGGCTGCCCTAATCCTGGAGGTTGCTGGCGGATGAGGTCAATAATGTCTTGGATGGTTTGGGTGTCGATGCTGGTGTTGTCCTCCTCGTCATCAGTGAAGAGTGGCTGTGACTGCTCTGCAGGAGGTGTTGACGGTGCCCCTGCGATGTGAAGGGGAGATGGTGTATTACAATGTGTCCACATGTATGTAGCCGCATGGTACAGGTTGACATTCAGACAGCATGGCATTGTACATTGTGACAGTCTGTGGGTCTGGGCGAGGACGCAGGGCATTGTGGGTGTGCACTGTGCCCTGCTTGCTTGTGCATGTGTGCCATTGTGGCCATCTCCCCCCGTCCCCCCAGTACCTGGTGGTCACTCACCCTGTTGCGGTTGTGTTGTGTCCTGTCGAGCAGTGTCCGGTCCCCCGACTCCGGCCACAGTATCCATACTGATGACTGTCGACACCAGCTCATCCATGTCATCCAGCTCCAGCTGTGGCGCTGGGCCCCCACCTCCGGTCTGCGTTGCTGCCTTCTGGTTGGCGCTGAGTTTCTCCTTGGTCTTCCGCTTGATGTCATTCTATCGCCTCTTGACCTCGTCTATTGTCCGCTTGTGCTCTCCGACGCCATTCACCTTGTCGACGATGTCCCGCCATATTCCATTTTTGGTGCCCAATGACACGTTGGAGGTGACGAAGAGTTGTTGATGGTGTTCCTTCACCTCCGTGACTATGATCCTGTTCGCCTGCAGACTGAACTTGGTCTTCCTGGTCTTCTTGTCCTTGCCCTTCCCTGTCCCCGAGGTCCCAGGCTGGTCGTCCGGGGTGCTTGTGGGTTTGCGCTCGTCCTATGCGCCTGCTCCGGATGCCTCCATGGTGCTTGGGTGTTGGTCAGTTTGTGTGTAGGTGTATTTTCTACTTTTATGGTGATTTTTGACGCCTGCCAGGTGTGTGTTGCAGGCCTGGTGCTGCTTGTCGCTGATTTCCTCATCGCGCTTTGGCCCATTGCGTGTTTTTTGGTGTTGTGGTTTGTGTTTTTATCTCCATCGTGGTGGTTGTATCGCAGACATTGTCCGCGGTTTCGGCAGACTATCGCATGCTACCGCCTTGTTGTGAATTCCACGTTGACACAGGGTTATTTTCCCGTGCTAGGCTGCGATATTGAAAGTTGCATTACGCTACTCTTGCGGTAGTTATCACACGTTCTTGTGAATATACCCCCTATGTGTGCTGCATTAAGCAGCACACATGGAAGTTACAAAATGGCATTTGAAGATTGTTTATGTGCAGTAAGAGGGGCCTTCCTGCACATAAACAATCTTCCCCTCAACACAGGCACCCTTGCACTATGGTGCAAGGGTGCCTGCATTGGCGCTAGACAGCTAAAGTTAGCGCCAGCGCAGGGGGAAACGCAGAGCTGCCCCATATTCTAGTAAATATGGTGCAGCCCTGAATTTCTAAAGTGACGAAGCGTGTCGTTAGCCTTCTTTGCTTAACAACACGCTTCGCCACTTTATTGTAAATATGCCCCATTGTTGGTTGATAATTATGCTCTCTTTTAAATGCCTTATTTTTTACATTACTTCAAAGGAGATGTAGATGAAATTGAGCTAAAGAATTTCAGAGCAGGTTGGATTTTACATTTTTCTTCATTAATCGAAAGTTGAAAGCTCAGCATTTGAAATGTAATACCGGTTCGTATTTAGCATTCTTAACCTTGTACTTGAGGTCAGTCTTAAACGTCCTACTTTCCTAACGCCTGCAGCAAAGGTTGTTCAAACGATTTTCCAGCGTTGCTCAGCAAGATCTCCGCTGTCTCTCAGCAGGCAGCCACAGCAGCAAGTCCTCCCGCTAGGGTGGCTTTGTAAGAATACATTTGCTATAATGTTATGGTGGAGTTGTTCTTATGAAGAGCACTTTGTCAATAATTATAAGTTGTCATAGTACTAATTTACATGTTTATAGTGTGAACATGAAATAGTTTGCGATCTAACAGTAAATTAACAGTGGTAATTTGCACTTCAATGACCACTTCACTCTCTGCGTGGTGCTACTTAATAGTAAAGTATACAGAACTACATACAAAGGTTATCATGCTTCTGTGCCCTACCATTGCACATGGAGAAAGCGCTCGATGAGACATGAAATTAGAGGAAGGGAAAAAACTACATTATAAAAAAATGAACTCCATATGTATTTCTGGAAATTGCTGATTTTATATGATGGAAAGGGAAGTGAATTCCCTGATTGAGGCAGAATGGTTTCTTGCTATTCCTTTGAGAGATATTTTAGAACATGCCCATGCATTTCTTTTGAGACAAGAAAGAAATCTTCTGGGTCACAAACCGATCATGAAGAGGGCCCCCTTATTATGCCAGCATCGAATTGGAAAATATATGGAACATTTCAGGCAGATTTGATAAGATGCACAACAGGCCTTGTGTAGGTGTATTTTTACACACTTTTTACACTGTTATAGGAAAACCATAGGATTTGTGAGTACTATTAAATGTCACTGACACATTTGGCACTCCTAGGGACAAAGTTATCAACACTTTTTGCCGGGTTTGCCTCACAAACGTGACTCAAACTGGCACAAAGCACTGATTTTGGTGTTTGCTTTCCAACACAAAGCATGTACTTCGCTGGAAAGTTGTTTCAAAGTAATGCCAGGTAGTGTTTTGTGCTACTTTGGGTGAAGAAGGCATGTATTGGATGGTACATGGGCATTCCCATGAAACCACCCATGGTTTTTGATGCATATCTCTATCTACTAACATTAGAAGGCAAGGATTTGCATCAAAAAATTATGCCCCCTCGAAGCAGACCTACCGTGTGGTAAAAGCTATTTTCTCAAAACCTTCCAATTTGCAAATGTGCTGTAATGTACATCACACACAAAGTTAGAAAACTTTTTAACTATGTCTAATTATAGTATTTTGTATTGGGAGGGTCCCCTGTCAGTATTAAAACAACATTAAACACCACAGACACCTTGTACAATGGTGCAAGGGTGTGTGCATTGCACAAGAAAGACAAAAGTGCGCCAGCGCATTGAAAGAAAAAGCGTGATATATTTGCAGATATGGCACTGTTCTGCTGTCTCTCTTTGATGCAACACAGCACAGGCACTTTAGTTGCTGTGTTGCATCACATTTTAGTAAATTTGGCCTTTAAATCTTTTCAAAATTGGCTTTTGTGTCCGAAGTTCAAATTTGTGTGCACTTTTGCATAGTGCAAACAACAGACTAAATTGTCCCTTTAAACTCCACATGAAAGGGTCACACTCCAATGGCAAGAGCATGTGATGGAGAAGGTCAATTAAAGACCTTTGGTGACAAGCAACATAGGGTCAATAGAGGACAAGTTACTTACCTTTGGGAACACCTTATCTGATACAGACATGATCTAGCCGCAGATTCCTTACGTTTGAATTTGCCTGGCATCAGTCTGATTCCGAAAGATTTTTCTTCAAGCAATACCCCTATGCGCCGGTAGGTGGCATTGGTCAGCTTTGCGTCATCTCAGCCATTGTCACATCAGCATCACGACATAGGCACACTTTGGCGCGCTGATGCCAGTTACTCTTCATGACTTTCTACGCCAGAAGCGCGGAGTCATGAAGTGCACTAAATTTGGTGTCTTTCTGAATACCTAGGGCCCTGAAATGGAGTCAGCTAAAAACCTGTCCGCAGTACGAGATAGACGGGTTGGTTGGTAATGAATATGTGGCTAGATAATTTTTCTGAAATAACACATAAATGCGGGTTGCACACCGTCTCTTGTATTTTAATTCCATGATTTAAACTCCCATATTCAACGTTGCGTGCTCAGTGGGAACGTGCCTAGCCCAAACTGCACGTATTAAACTAAACAACATTACGATGGGGCGACGTTCCGCCCCAAACCACTGGCACAGCCGATACTGCCTCTGTATTAATTCCTTTATCAATTATTTTCCATTTTTCCACATTTATCTCCAAAAATCATCCATGCATTTGTTAATTTTGAAACTGTTCAAATCCGCATGCAAGGAAATGCATTTTCCAAAGATTCTCATGTTCTCGTTGGGCCATCCGAACCTCTATACAAGAACACGTACAAGCGCAGGTTCATCATAGCAGTTTATTAAAAACCCAATGCATTTCAGGCCACTCAGGCCCTTCGTCAGGGGTAACTGAAAATGACAATAAAACATACATTATTGTTCCATTCCTCCATGCTTTTACAAAAAAGATATTATTTAATATTAATTGTATTACTCTTCTCAGTCACTGGCTTTCATTAAATTCAGTAATACACTATGCAACATTTCCATGAGCCACCTCTTAATATTTCTGGCAGAACTCGATCCCTTCCCTTTGCTTAGTTTCATGTAACTTCGTGTCAATCCATTTCTGCCTCCCATCTCATAAACACTTTCACTCCCCCTCCCATCATTCTCCTCCATTCATACACCCTCCATTCAAACCCCTCATTAATTAACAACAACAAACTGGTTCAATCTCACCCCCTTCCGATCTCCTCCATACTAACTCCCCGCTTTCTCTCCCTTCACCAAACTCACCCCTGTACTTCCTCCCACTCGACTCTCCCAAATCCTCATCACACATCCACACACACCCACAATCTCCCCTTCCCATTCTACACTACCCATACCGCTTCCTTCTATCTCCCCTACACGTACCTGCTAACAAACAACCATCTTCCTCTGTCTTTCACCGCCGGAATTTCCTGTCTCTTTCAACCACCCGAATTTAAACTCGACATTCAACCCTCCCATCTAAAACCCTCCCACTTTTTCAAACCGGATATTCACCTGTGACACCTTAATTGCCCGGATCTACCGCTATACTACAACTCCCATAATACACCCAATTATTACATGTAGCGTTTGCCATACATATTTGTTGTGATGCTCAAATTTAAATGCTATCTGTGCAAGTTAATGACTATTTCAAAGACATTAACATCATAAACAACATGTGAAAAGTTCGATTTTTTTGCTCATATTTCCATGTTCGTCTGACTCCGATGTAAATAAACATTGCTAAAAGAACAGATAGTCCGCCTTGCATGAGGATAATAACGTAATTTCCAAAAGATTCCTGTTTTCGTACGCTGTATTTTGTGGGTGCAAACCCGATAGGGCAAAAACCATCTGAAATAACACATAAATGCGGGTTGCACACCGTCTCTTGTATTTTAATTCCATGATTTAAACTTCCATATTCAACGTTGCGTGCTCAGTGGGAACGTGCCTAGCCCAAACTGTGCACGTATTAAACTAAACAACATTACGATGGGGCGACGTTCCGCCCCAAACCACTGGCACAGCCGATACTGCCTCTGTATTAATTCCTTTATCAATTATTTTCCATTTTTCCACATTTATCTCCAAAAATCATCCATGCATTTGTTAATTTTGAAACTGTTCAAATCCGATTGCAAGGAAATGCATTTTCCAAAGATTCTCATGTTCTAGTTGGGCCATCCGAACCTCTATACAAGAACACGTACAAGCGCAAAGGGAAGGGATCGAGTTCTGCCAGAAATATTAAGAGGTGGCTCATGGAAATGTTGCATAGTGTATTACTGAATTTAATGAAAGCCAGTGACTGAGAAGAGTAATACAATTAATATTAAATAATATCTTTTTGTAAAAGCATGGAGGAATGGAACAATAATATATGTTTTATTGTCATTTTCAGTTACCCCTGACGAAGGGCCTGAGTGGCCTGAAATGCATTGGGTTTTTAATAAACTGCTATGATGAACCTGCGCTTGTACGTGTTCTTGTATAGAGGTTCGGATGGCCCAACTAGAACATGAGAATCTTTGGAAAATGCATTTCCTTGCATGCGGATTTGAACAGTTTCAAAATTAACAAATGCATGGATGATTTTTGGAGATAAATGTGGAAAAATGGAAAATAATTGATAAAGGAATTAATACAGAGGCAGTATCGGCTGTGCCAGTGGTTTGGGGCGGAACGTCGCCCCATCGTAATGTTGTTTAGATAATTTTTCTACCATGTTAGACTTGGTATCTTTTGGCGTGTTTCCCCTGACTTTTTGCTTTCTGACCTCCCGGTTTTGACTCTGTTTTTGCTGGTGTAATGATTCTGCGCACTTTCCTCACTGCTGTCCAGTGGGAAAGTGCAAGTGCTCCTGTATAAAATGTGTTACGAATTGGCGTTTCCATGATTGGCCTATTTGGTTTATGTGTCAGTCCCTTGTAAAGTGCACTGCGAGTGCCAGGGCCTATAGACCAAATGCTGTTGGTGGGCTGCAGCACTGGATTGTGCCACCCACGCAAACAGCCTGTAAAGAGTAACTCGGGCCTGCCATTGCAGAGCCTGTGCGCAGCCTGGGGCTGCCATGTCGACTTGGCAAGTGCGCACACTTGCAAGTCCCTAAACCTTCCCTTTTCTACATGTTAGTCACCCCTAAGGTAGGCCCAAGGTACCCCTGTGGGCAGGGTGCGTTGTATGCGAAAGGTAGGACATGCCCTGGTGTGTGTGGCATGTCCTGATAGTGAATTACAGCCTAGTTCGTTTTTCACTATTGCAAGGCTACCTGTTCCCCATAGGCCAGAAAGGGCAGTTTTGATTATTACAGCTTATAATCCTAACTGACCCCGGGAACATGGTAGAAATTCGAGTTTAGTATGCCTGGACTCAGAATGATAAAATGCATCTTTTAGTGAAGTTGGTTTTAACATTCTGTGTTTGAAAATACCACTTTTAGAAAGTGAGTATTTTCTTGTCTAACCATCCAAGCCTGCCTCTGCGAGGTTGTGTATTCCTTGTCTGGAGTGTGAGTGACAGGGGCTGGGGGATGCCAGGAGACAGGGTGAGTCAGCACAGGGCTGAATAGCAAGATCCACATGTAGATGGGTGGGAGGGGTTGCACCTGGGCCCTGAATAGGACAGTGCCTTCCCTCCACAATGCTGGCTCCACCTCCTGTGGTGCGTCTGATGTCCCTGGCCTACTCTCTGAAAGAAGGGACGGAGACTTGTCAACAAAGTGCTCCAGAACTGGTTTGGACTAGGCAAAGGCCTCTCTGCCTTCAGAGAACAAAGGAATTTGGGATATAAATATTGGGGCCCTGACCCCATGAATTTAGATCTCGCTGGAATCAAGGAACCTGTCAAGAAGAAGAGCTGGAGAGCTGCTAGGAGGAGTACTGCCCTTTGCTGAGTTATTGCCTTGTTGGGTTGGCCTGCAGTTGCTGCTTCTGTCTTGGGCAGTGAATGGACTGAACTTTCTACAAACTTGTGCTGAGTATCTCCAAGGGCCTGAAACCGAGCTGGCCTCCTGTTAAGAAGTCTCAGGGACTACAAAGACTTCACAAGCCTCTGGGTACCGCTTCTGGAACGCTGTTTCAGTTGCCACAGAGGAAGGGAACTGGAACCGACTCCGTCAACCGAATCCATCCCTGACCGGTGACCTGTTTGCACCGCAGACCGCATCGCCCCGCTTCGCATTGCAACCCTGGTCTCACCGTAGGCGACGTCCGACGCCGTCAACACCGAGCCGCTGCTTGCACCGTGACCTGTGGGCACCGCAGTTCGCATCGCTTCACTGAACCAGCCGGACTCGACCGACGCGGACGCTGCAACTGGCTCAACAGTCGTGACCGCATCGCATTTGGGGCACCGCTCGCACGTTTGCGACGCACCGCTCCGACTCGCACCGCTGTCCGACGCCAGCTCCCGCACTCCGGCTTGGTCGCCTGCATCGCAATCTGTCAGCACCGCATCGTACACCGTCTCGCCCTGCACCGCACGCCTTGGACTCACCGACTCCGTCTGCACGACGCTCATCGAGCCGCTGCCTGCCCCGCATCGAGGGACACCGCACCTTGCATCGCTCCGTCTTGCACCGCAACCGCGACGAACGCCGACCGGCTCGTACACTCCGTACCAGCCACAACGAGAAAGGTACTGTGACCGAGTCTGATCACGACTCTGCTGGCCCGTAGCGACGCGGTCGGCTGGAACTGTTGGACTCTGTGTAATTCAGCATTGCTGTAGACCCGGACGGGGCTACCGACTCGTACGAACTTTGCTTTTGTGTTATTCCTGCAAAGAAGAAGTTACCTTATCAAGTATTCATTTTTAAAGTATAGTATTGTGGATTTTTGTTGTAATTGGTCTTGTCTTGAGTATATAAAAAATATTGGTTATTTTTCTAAACTGGTGTGGTGTCCGTTTGTAGTGCTTACACTGTATTACTGTTGGTTATGTGCAAATGCTTTACACACTTCCTCTAGAATAAGCCTGACTGCTCGTGCCAAGCTACCACGGGGGTGAGCAGGGGTTATCTTAGGAGTGTAACTCCCTTACCCTGACTAGGAAGAAGGGTCCCTACTTGGACAAAGGTGCAAACCCTTGCCAACTAGAGATCCCATTTCTAACATACCAGATAAGGCGTTACTGAAGGTAAGTAACTTGCCAATCTGATAGAGACATCTAGCCACAGATTCCTTACCTTTGAATAGATACCCAAGCAATACCACCCCCGGAGGAGGGACTGCAGACAACTTTAGACCAGGATGTCCTGCAGGACAGAGTGGCCAAAAAGGCCGTCCGTTCGGGGTTGACTGTCCAGGCAGTAGTGTTTGGTAAATGTGTGCAGTGATGGCAAAGCTGCTGCCTGACAAATGTCGAGGACTTGAACACCACTTTGCAACGCCGTGGTAGCAGCCTTAGCTCTGGTGGAATGAGCCCTTAAGCCTTCAGGAGGCTGCTTGTTGGCCAGAGTGTACCAAATTGTCATGCAGAGGATGACCCATCATTAGAAAGTCCTCTTCTGCACCGCACAACCTTTCTTTAATCCAGCATACCCCATGAAGATTTGGTCATCCACCCGGAACTCTTTCGTGTGGTCAAGGTAGAACAACAACGCCCTTTTTGGGTCCAGATGGTAGAGTCACTCCTCTTCTTAAGAGGGGTGTGGAGGTGCGTAGAAAGTGGGCAAGTTGCCCAATTGCTCACGTGGAAAGGTGTTACCACTTTCGGTAAGAAAGAGGCCCTAGTGTGAAACACCAACTAATGGGAAGATAGTTAGGTAAGGAGGCTTGGATGACAGAGCCTGCAATTCCCTCAGCCTCCTGGCAGAAGTTATTGCCACTAAAAAGGCTGTTTTGATGGTAAGCAGCCAGAGGGGACAGTTGTGCAGAGGTTCGAATGGAGCGCACACCAGGAAGGCCAGACAAAATTAAGGGCCCACTGAGGCAGGATTAAAGGGGCAGGAGGGAACATTTGTACAAGCCCCTTAAGAACTCTATTTACAATTGGTGATTTAAATGAAAAGGGTTGGTCTGGCAGCCTCAAAAAGGCAGACAGGCCTGAAAGGTACCCTTTGAGAGTGCCCAGAGCAGATTCCTGCTGGGCAAGGTTCAAAATAAAGAGAAGGACTTGAGAGAGGGAAGCAGAAAGAGGATCAATAGATCTTACTGTACAATATTTTACAAATTTGTGCCACTGGCAGGCACACACGATCTTGGTAGAGGGATGCCTGGCTGCCAAAATAACATTACAGACTTCGGAAGGAAGGTTGAATGCTATCAACTGCCTCCACTCAATCTCCACGCAAGAAGGTTTAGAGTTGACAGGTTCGGGTGGAGGACCCTTCCCTGCTGCTGCGACAGAATATCCTCCGGGAGGGGCAGCCTGATCAGAGGATCGATGCTCCGTTGGAGAAGCTCAGGATACCAAACTCTCCATGTCCAGTCTGGAGCCACAAGAATGACTTGGGCCCAGTCGCTACTGATCTTCCTGAGCACTCTGGACAGGAGTGGTATTGGCGGAAAGGCGTACAGAAGGCCTGAGCTCCACTCGAGACGAAAAGCGTCGCTGAGCGAGTGCCAACACTGGAAACTCCAGCGTGCAAAACTGCGGGCATTTTGCATTCTCGGCGGAGGAAAACAAATCTAACCAAGGCTCTCCCAATTGCCGAAAGAGGCCTTGCTCCACTTCCGGATGGAGATGCCATTCATGATCTGCTAGGCATCAACAGCTGAGTTCATCCTTGCTGGCATTCAGAGAACCTGCAAGGTGTTGAACCACCAGAGATACACCCTGCTGTTCCAGCCACATCCAGAGATGCCGGGCCTTTTGACAAAGGGTCCACGACCCCACCCTTCCCTGTTTGTTGCAGTACCACATGGCGGTGGTGTTTTCCATGAACACTTGAACCAGCTTTCCTTTGATTGAAGGAAGAAAGGCTTTCAATGCAAAGTGAATCACTCGTAGCTCCAGCAAGTTGATGTGGAGTCTAGATTCCTCTGGAGACCAGAGTCCTCTGATCTCCACCCCTCCAAGATGGCCACCCCATCCCATGAGTGATGCATCCGTCACTACTGTGTGGTCTGGTTGGCGATGGGAGAGGGGTCTGCCTCTGACCCAATCGTGAGCTGTTAGCCACCAATGCAGGTCCTTTGCAGTTCTCGCTGAGATCTGGACTGTGTCGGAGAGATTCCCCTGATGCTGCACCCACTGGAACTTCAAGTCCCACTGAAGAGCCCACAAATGCCATCCGGCATGTGTCACTAGCAGGATACAGGAGGCCATGAGTCCCAGCAGCCTCAGAGTCATTCTCACCGAAATCCAGAATAGAGGCGGAAACATGGGTGTCATAGCCTGAATATCCTGGACTCGCCGTTTGAGAGGATAGGCCCGAAACTGCACTGAGTCCAGAACAGATCTAATGAAAAGGAACATCTGAGAGGGAGCAAAGTGTGACTTGAGCACATTGATAAAGAACCCCAGTCAATGCAGGAGGTTTACCATAGTCTGGAGGAGGGAGACGACGGCCTGGGGCAGAAACTCACCTTCAACAGCCAATTATCGAGATAGGGGAAGACTGTTGTGTAGTTCCTATAAAACCTATACAGGATCTGCGCGTTCGGACAGCATACACTGTAGGATTGGTGTCGGACTGATTCTGAACACCCCCACCGGGTATGTTGGCCTTTTGTACCAGCTAGCTCACAGTGCCACTAGAATTTCCTCTTACCAAGGAGAGAGTAGTTCTTGGCAACCATCGAACATGACAACCCTGATCCCTCAGGACCGTGGAAACAATATATTACTTTTTGCTCAGTAACTCGTGCTTACTTAGTATGTCTTAAAGAGGTACACAGAATAAACAGGCTGGGCATTTTCAATAAGTATTTATTGAACAGTTGTTATGCTGGTGTAAAATAGATGAGCTGCAACAACCGTTAGACAGTAGCAGATATAAAGGGTTAGAAGCACTATGAAAGTAAACGGATGGTAAAGCTCTACCATCTTGCAGTAATCATGAATAAATACAAGTACATAGAATACATGATAATAAAAAGATGCATACTCCTACGATGTCTCCCTAACTAGATGTACCTAAGTGTACCTAACATGTGTGTAGGTGTTAAGCCAAGAATCCCTCTAGGATAAAGTCAACCCCATTACCTGATGAGAGAGACTGTCGGACCCCGTCTTGGTCTCGAGTTGGACACCCCACGAGGGATGTTAGACCACTGCGAGTTGGAGTGTCTGCATGCAGGAACTTCAGCGTCTCTGGTCAGTGTGTCGGCCGGGAAGTCCTGATCTCCTCTGTCTTATCTGAGCAAGGTGTGATGTATATATACCCATAGGTCTCCCCAGGGGTCCTACTTGCTGTTTTACTGTGTCGGACTAAGGATGACGTCGGGCATGAACTTTATACATTGATATTATACAGGAGATGATAGTCCTGCTGTGCTTCCGAGAATCCTCATGCATAATGTATGAGATTTCGAACTAGGTAAAGCCCGTGTTCTGAATGCAGTGTCGTATCTAGGTAAAAGGTCAGTCACTGTAAACCGTTATAAATGCAATGTAGGGAAGAATATAGGTGAAGGGTTATGAAGTTACCTGGGCCTATATTGTGGTACTTATATGGAATATAACACCCACTCCTCTTCCGAAAGGACGACATAATTAAATTCTCAACGTACTACTAGGTTGACTAGACACTGGTACACTAATTGTTTTTAAAAAAACATTAGTTTTTGCTTAAAAATTATTAAAAAGTTCTAAAAATCTTTAGAAAGGAAATTGTCACTCAAGCCATAGCTCTAATGTGTCCGTAGGTATAGTTTGAACTACTACAAGCATTTGAAAGCCATGTATGCTCAAAAGAATGCTAATTTTGTTATGGAGTGCCAATTTTAATTTTGTTTTTCAAAAAGTCGAATTTCTCCCAGCACATGACGGGCCAAATGAGTCAAATGTTTATGTGTTCTGGCTGGTAGACGTAACATTATTGTTGCCTGCTTCCACAGACGACGGTCCCTGTAACACCTCGCAGATTATGTCAATTGAGCACAGATGATTTTCCGTGCTGCCACACCCGACGCTGGGGCAGCCTGTTTTCCGTCCAAGGCCTGTGTGTCAGAGGAGGAGCTGGTGTCCACACCAACATGAACCGTGACTACCTGTGTAGGCTCTAGGAATGCCGCCATCAACATTGGAATACGCTGGGGACACTGCAGAACATGGGCCGTTATTGGGTCCAGTAAAGCATCAACTTCCGGTTGCGCACATGATGGGAGTGTCAGACAGAGATCCAACACGCATTCTTCTCCGCAAAACAGGCATCGGAGGACAGGTAAGATGCAGTCCATCCAGACTGGTCTAAATGACAAGAACCAAGATGCGCTTAGTTCTCTAAGGTGAGGTGTGCCCAGATGTTGTACCATGCGATCACGGTATTTTCGCTCCAGGAGTACTGTTTCCATCTCCTTGGTGACTGGGACGTCCATTGCGTAGCAGAAAAATTACGATCAGGATACCTGATATTGGAAACAGGATCCGCGGAAGTCCTCCAAAAATGCTTCCAAATACGGAGTGTATAAAGTATGGTATAACTCCGAGGACCGTCTGAAAGGTGCTTAATAGTCCAGAACCTATGGTCTTAAATAGGTGGACGATGCCTGTCGTATCAAACATGTTAAAGATACGATTTACCATTTCTGAGAAATGGAAGGGGCAATTCGAACGTATGAGACCCTTTATCTCTGCTGAAGACCTTGCGATCTGGAGATCAAAAGTCTCTCCAGCGGAGGTTAAGGGCACAGACTTCTGTAAAAGCATGGCTTTCATTCTGCTCAAAGCATCAAACCGTATTAATGAAACATTTAGCGAAGGCCATAAAGGCGTCTCCCTGACTGTATGTGTTGGTGGAATCAATACTAGCATACAACAAGTAACCCTGGAGTTCATGGTTACCAGATATGCGATGCCCGGAAGCATCCCACAGCAACCTTGATCGTTCAGCATCAAGTAACTCCCATTCGAAAGTAGCCTGAACACTGGAGTGATCACGGCAGCTGGGGTACCCCTCAAGTGACAGGACAAATTAGCTACTGAACCGTTACATGCCCCATGCAGCATTATATCCTGACATATGAGTGATCCACTTAAAATTGTTCTCACAGTTCGTACTGCTTAAAAACACTTCTCTATCCCCACTCCGGCATCGAAATCTGTACCGTATTTCTCAAGATTCCTTGATCAATTCCCTACCCATTTCTTCATATCTGCCTGCCTGATTTTGTTCAACGCAATGTTGAAATTGAAAAGTAGTGACCGGTAGAGTAATGTGGCCATGGATTAACCATTCTGTGGACGGTGATTCTGCCACTGTAACGGCTAATCTATCCAGTTTTTCAATACGCAGCATTGTATATTTTGCACCCCTTTGTGCCATCTCTATCTGTTTGTCTGTTAGGTTATATGAAGAAAACAGAGATGTACTGTTAATGAAACGCCAAGGCACATAGCCTGCACGCAAAGATTGCAGCGTCCAGCTTAACAATATAATAGAACACAATTGCGATTGCCCGTGTTGTAATATGGACAAATCTTTTTCTAATATATCTATTGCAGAAGATACAATGTTGTCCAGTGAATAGATCCTGGATGTTAGTGTAGTTAAACCATTGTGAACCACGGCTATAGCTTTCTCTAGGTTTAATCGATCTTTTTTACTTAATCTCTCCGTGGCCTCTTGTTGGGATATTTTCCAGATTTCATTATAGACAGCATAATAGAAACGTTTGTGACGTGGCTTTCTAGGACCTAATTAAAATCCCGTAGATTCACATCCTTTGTAAGTAAGGATAAGTGCTGTTTCACTTGTGACAATGTCAAGGTTCTTAGCCAATCGAGGCATAACTTCCCAACACTGTATGATGTCACTACCCCTGGATGTTCTCTCTGTACACAGCATGGATCTGGCCTGTTGATATTAAACCCTTCGGTTTTACCCATAAATCTTTCCTGACATCTATTGGTGTCTGTGGGCCAAATCAACCATTCCTTCCAATTGGGGTCTGATATATTGTATTGCATGATCTCATCTAGCGTAATCCCTTCTTGTGACATTATGTTACCCTCGGTTTTTGATGGTGTGGGCATCCGAGGTGTATTCAAGTCTTTGTTCTTGGCTATTCCAAGACAGGAAGTTTGTTGCACAGTTTCATTCAAAAACATGATTTACTGAGGAATGAGGCATGCTCAAAATAGTGCTTCAGTTCCCTGGACCTGCCAGTCTCTAGTACCCTAGACAGATTTTAAGTCTATAGTGTCGACCTTGTTCAGACAACTGGGCAATAAAGGAAGCAGAATAAATCTGTTTGGTGTTTGTCAACATATTTTTCTGTGCTGGTGTTGGTGCAACCGTATAGTAATATGAGGCTGGGTCTGACATGCTAAACCCTGAAAAATATGGAAATTTCTGTGCAAATGTCTTTGAACTGCTTTTCGGCGGTGTAGGGCAATGTTCCCATTGCTGGTATGTAAAAACATTTCTGGGATTAGCAGATTTATGCAGAAAATGATGACCATAATGTTGATAGCAATACATTGTTTCAAAATCTAATGCGTCTTCCAACATTTCACTACTAGAAAAAGCTGCAGATTTATCTAAATCAGACAACATATTATTTACAGTTTTATAATCCCAATCATCGGAAAATGTACTGGAGGTAATGATATCACTCAATGAAATTTTAAATAAATGTGGAATTTTTAAAAGTTTGGTCGGACCAAATATATCGTAATCAACCTTGTCCCATACTACACCATCAGGTATAGGAACTGCTGTAATGTTCACTGATGACAAGTCTTTTTGTTCACGATGTGATGATAGGTGAGGTTTCAGGATCAGATTTACTGTTTGTGCTGCAGAGCTTTGTCGAAGGTAAGCTCCATTTATAAGCATGCTAAAAACAACTACTAAGCCTATCCAGAAAAGAAAGAAAAGTATCCCGGTAATTACCCAGAGTTCTACCCAAGGTGATACCAGGTAAGTTTTTCTAAGAAAGTTCAGAAAGTCTTTAATTTGCTGGTTGTGTGTTCTTTGGGCTGGCATTGTTTCAGGTTCACTTGGATCCAATAAAAAGGTATCAAAGTCGATGAAATAGCCAGATGCAGTTCTATCTATTTTCGGTATTTCAGCAGGTCTTGTGGACACTGTAGTTTGCTCTTGTTGAGGCATGTTGATGTAGATATCTGTGTTTGGTCAAGTTGAAATTTGTCTTTAAATTTGATTTTGATTAATAACTTCAGTTTCGAGAGGAACGAGTTCCATGGCATTATTGCATAGTCCATCATTCCGTGCAGGGGACTCTTCAAACGTGATGAGTCTTTCTGTTTGAACGTCTTGTATGGTAGCGAGAGGAGGGCGTCGGCTACTCAGGAGTCCACCAGGCCTACTATTCAGTATCGGCCACATAGTGTGGTTTGATTAAGTCGATTGAGACAAATCTTTTCTCCTTTTTTCAGGCAAGAGGCGACAGAAGTACAGTTCTTGTTCCTTCAACGGCCAGGACAGGTACAGGCTTTCTGTATGATGGCCCAAATTCTTTTTTATCCGCAATTTTCTCTCTGACCAGATCCCCAACTTTAGAGACCCAGACTGGTCTTGCTGTAACTGACTTGACTTCCCCAGTGGTGGTCCGCTTTACCTGGACATTGCTTTGTAGTGCCCTGGATTCATTCATATCCTGTAAAACAGCCAAACGTTTATGGATGCCAAAATGTTTTTCATCTGCCACTGTGCCTTCACAATCAAGATCAGGTACCCACATTCTCGTCCCAAATAGGACCTCATAAGGAGTGACACCCCCTAGAGAACTTCTTGGCACGTTATTCAATGCTCGTTGAACTCCATACAAATGTTTTACCCAACTCTCACCCGAGCCTAACACTCTAGCTGTTAAAGACTGCTTTAAGTCCCGGTTTTTCCTTTCCACTACCGCATTTCCCTCGGGATGGTATGGAGAGGAGCACCGCAATGCTACACACAAGCCTCCCATGGCTTCCTTGTAAGCCCTAGAGCTAAACGCAGGGCAACTGTCAGAATGTAATATGCCAATTGCGTATGTCCCTATAAAGACTCGCAAATCTTTTATAACAGTTCGAGCGCCAGCCAAGCGCTGGGGCCACACCCATAGGAATCTAGAGCAGGAATCCACTGCAACCATGATATACCTGTAAGCCCCATCTGTTTGTAAGGGGCTGCAGTGGTCCAAATAAACACACAAGAGTGGTTTGTCTGATATTAGCAATGGTGTCTGCGCTGGACGTGTTACGGTGGATCCTTTCATCTGCTGACAGATGTCTCATTTCAAGACATAGTCCTTAGTCTGCTTTGTTAAACTTGGCCACCAGTAGCGTTGTTTCAGTAAGGAAACAGTCGCCGTAACTCCTGCGTGTGCAGAACCTATACCCTTGTGTGCTGCTAGAATTAAACCTAACCTGCGATCCATATTCGGTATTACTCTATCCCCCACTCCAGGAATCTGAGCAAATGGAACGTTTTTTACATCTAACTTGTAGGAGTACTTGAGTGGAAATCTTTTCGGTAGTACCGTTTTATTGCTTGTAGCAATAATTGCAACCATAATCTCACCGTCTATTCTTGTTTTTGAACGAGTGATTGCAGCTACGGAAGCCTTGCGCACAGCTCCCTTCGCGGCTTCGTCAGCCAATGAATTCCCTTCAACGTGAACGCCATCACATTGATGACTCAGTGTGTGTATCACGTGGGCCCTTGGTAGTTAATTTTTCAACTCCACTACCTGTTCCCATAGCGTTTTGTGCTTAACTGTGCCACCTTTTCCATCTTTGAACCCATTTTGTCCCCAGTGGTGTAAGTATTCATTGTATGACTGTACACAGTAAAAGGAATCACACACGATTAGTGTGGGGAATTCTCGATCCGTATTTACCAGTGCCAGTAACAGAGCCTTTAATTCAGCCAGCTGCGCCGTGCAGTCTCCTAGAGACTGGGGGGTATATTCACAAGAACGTGTGATAATTACTGCAAGAGTAGCGTAAAGCAACTTTCAACATCGCAGCCTATCGCGGGAAAATAACCCCGTATCAATGTGGAATTCACAACAAGGCGGTAGCATGCGATAGACACCAGATAACGCGTCAAATGTCAGCGTGAAAATCAACGCCACGCTGCAAACATGCGAAACGCGAACGCAAAAAATCATGCGATGAGGACAATCGCGGTACAAAAAGTAGCGAAAACCAGCCACAGGCCTGCAAATCCCACGCGTCTGGCGGGAAAATGCACCATAAAACCCACAGCAACAACACACCAGAAACAAGCCAAAGCACGTAGCAACATGGATGCACCCTGACCCAGCGCAGAGGTCAACGCGAACCCCACAACCCCCACAGACCACCAGCAAGGGACAACTGGGTCGGGGAAGGCCAAGGAGAAAAGGGAGAGGAAGATGGGGTGCAGACCGCAGGAAAACAAGACCAGTGTCACGGAGGTGACAGAACACTACCAGCAACTGACCCACAAGCAGATCACCTGGAATGCAGTCGGAGTGCCGAGGAGGCCAATCCAGGAGGCCAAGAGGCACCGGCAGGACGTGACAACCTAAACCAGGTACAAACCCGCTGCCAACAGGAAGGCAGCAACGGCGACAGGAGGTGGCAGTCCTGCGCCACAGGAGGAGCTGGAGGAAACCCAGGCCACAGTCATCAGTGTGTAGACGGTGCAAGGAGTAGGGAGTACGGACACAGCTCGAGAGGACCTGACACAACATCAACAGGGAGTGTAACGAACAGGTACTGGGGGGACGGGGGGAGATGGGCACAATGGCACACATGCACAGCGAGGTGTAGCACACTGCACACCCACAATTATCCAGGATCCAGATCCCCTTGGCACACCGCAGCACACACACATAGCAAGAACAGCACTCCCACATCGACGATAATGTGGTACAATGCGCATAGCCGACACTGCAGAACAGAGGACACAACTGGCTCCGCACATTCCCAGAAACATGCCTACTACACCTGACAGAGCTGGAAAGTGCAGAATGGAAATGTATGCGTACGACCTCACATCCGTCATGTAGTCCAAATGTACACTGTCCCGCAGAAGAATCCAGCACCTCCCAAACAGTCACAATGTACATTGCCAGACAGTCTGCATGTAAACCAGAACAATGCACCAACATACATTGCAACACAATGTCAACATGCATCTCCCGTGCACATTGCAGAGGGGCACACAACACCTCCAGCAGAGCACAGAAGACAACACATCTGCGATGCCGGAGAGGACCACCACACCGTCGACACCGATGCCCTACAACAGCCCATGGATATCCAACGCAATCCACCACCAGGACCCAGGCAGCCGAGCTACTCAGAGGAGAACACAGAGCCTGCAACAGACCACACAGCAGGAAGCACACGCAAGCACAGCTGACTCACGACACTTCACCCACCCACACATGGCACCCCAATGCCAGGTGTCAGAATGCCAAAAGGAGGAGGCCGAACAGGCCTGGGTGGGGGCCGAACACCTGGAATGTGAACTAGAACACATACGTAGGTGTCTATCACCCTTCAGGGACCACCCACACCCCACAAAGGAGACCCACACTGCCATAGAGACACATGCAGATACACATTCACAGTACAGAACCACGCCCAGGGGCGCGCAAATAGCAGTCACACATCCATGTTGGCTCTGTGTACGACGGCCCCGGCCACTCTCCTTACGAATTGAGTGGGTGACGACAAAGCTACATGTCCAAGCTACAACCCGCTGCCTGCGGTGACATGTCTGCATCCGATGTACACAGCACAATGTAATGTCCTAGGGCCCAGGGCCCTCATGCATACAACAAGACCACAGGGACACACGAATATATCATGTTGAACTGGCCATGGGCACGTGCGCCCGGCCCCTTTATTGGCAGGGCCACATGTACAGTGATGCCTGTGCTGGATGTGTGTGGGGTGAGTGTAAGCCAGTCCGCACGGAATGCTTGGTGCTGGCAACAACTTGAACATTGGACACCAGTGCAATGGAAACAGAAAACACATGCATAACAGAGTCAACAGCTGAGCAACATGAAGTGAGCCGGAGAAAGTCCAGAGGACAGCCAACATGCAAACAGAAGTGTCCGTGAGTTGCAGTGCACTGGAGTTGGGGCACTAGAGATGAGTGGCCTTATGTGAAGAAAAAGTCTCGGATTGTGTCCCTTCGATATATACTCCTGATGCAGGTGCAGTGGGGTGTGTCAGACCTGCATCATCTCCCCCATCAATGTACCAGGGCTCCCACACTGTTTGAGGTGACATTGCTGCGCAACCTCTCCACAGCACACAACTCAATCAGTAACGGACAATGGCTTGCGGTGCACTGAGTCACTGGCACCTGGAGTGCTGAGCAGGGTATCAGGCCAATGATGGCATCCACAACAGGTCTGAGCAACTCCGTAGGTCTGTCAGGACCACAGTTTCGACACTGGCAGATAGCGGTTGGAGGTGGTGCTTGCGGTGGTGGCGTGTGCCTCCTGCGGTGATGCGACGTCCGGGCCGGTCAGGACTCAATGCTATGTGTGGGCCCTGGTGGCCTGCAGTTGAGGCTGGAGGCTGCGGACAGCGCAGGGCCACAGACACATGGCGTTGATGACCCCAAGACCATCGCTTCAGAGGCCATTCAATGTCTCAGAAGAAGGGGTCCCAGACCTGACAAGCACAGAGTTAGTGGCCCCGGATGCACTGCGGCCGGCACAGGCACCCAGCCACGGGACGGTGACTTGCAGTGCAGTCAGATGGGCCATGCGACCTGAGCGGGTCCCCATCAATGTCCGAGGTGTATGTTGCGGAGGGTTGCGGGGGACAGTGGAAGGTATCCTCCAGGGCATGATGCGGAAGGTCTGATGTTATCTGGAAGCAGCAAATGGAGGAGTGGAAAGCGCAACCCTCATCCTCACCAACAATTCGGTATCAGCTACATGAGGATGAAAACTAGCCCCTAGTCCATAGACTCAAACACCACCAATGTACGACCAGTGAGTGTCCATGAATGTCGGGGAACAGACTTAGTGGCACAGGTGCTGTGAGGGGATGCAGTCTGCGATGATGCCGGTACACTGATATGAACTCCACCATTGCCAAATTAAGACTGTGACCCACTGGACCGCAGTGTAGGCCGGAGGCAGCGGTCAGCAGTGGCCCACAGCCACGTGTCGTTGGCTCGCGAGGCACAGAGTTAGTGACACAAGGGCAGTTGTCGGTAGTGTTCGATCACCTCCGTAACGATGATCCTGTTCCCTCCGGACTGCAACGAGTCATCCTCTTACGCCTCTACGTGCGTGCGATGATATGTATTCTGCCTTTTGAATTACCGATGTTCAGTTCCAAATCTGTGATCCCACTCGTGCACAGCGAAGGCCGACGGCAGTGGTCTGCATAGGCCCACAGACACGTTTGGTTGTGATGCCATGCACAGACTTTTTGGCACCACATCGAAGGGAGTATAGTGAATTGTTCTCTGCCTTAAATGATGTTCACTGCCATGGTGTAATCAAGACTCAGTTCCAAATGTGTGACCTACCTGACCATAGTGTAGGCCTGAGGCAGCGGTCAGCACGGCCCATTCACCTAGTGTCGCCGGCATAGGTTGGATGGCCCCACCGGCCTGCGTTATTCAGGTTCAGTGGCACCACGTGTAGCCGGCTGGTGTTGAACAGGGTTAGTGGCACCACGTGTAGCCGGCTGACGTTGAACAGGGTTAGTGGCACCACGTGTAGCCGGCTGGCGTTGAACAGGGTTAGTGGCACCACGTGTAGCCGGCTGACATTGAACAGGGTTAGTGGCACCACGTGTAGCCGGCTGGCGTTGAACAGGGTTAGTGGCACCACGTGTCGCAAGATGCCCATATGGAACTATGCCTCACAGATTGGGGGGGTCTGGAGCTGTGGCCGCTGGCCCGGATTTGGGGTCACTGTCATTCATGACTCAGGACACAGTTTCACATATGGGACCTACTGGT
Organism: Calotriton arnoldi; assembly: GCA_963921515.1. NCBI lineage: Eukaryota > Metazoa > Chordata > Amphibia > Caudata > Salamandridae > Calotriton > Calotriton arnoldi. The sequence goes on from CAWUFW010012913.1 coordinate 396,357, forward strand.
CCGAAGAGTAGGCCGAAGGCGGCAGTAGAGTATGTCAACGAGAAAGGACTAAAGCGGCCCTGTGTCGTGGAGGCCGTGATGGTCTGAGGTGGCTGCCAAGGTTGCAGGACTCGGGCTTGGAGCTTGCGCCGGCACGTGGTGGGCCCTCCTTGACACACGCCGGTGTCGGCAGGTGATCAGTGTGGCCTGGCTGCGCTGGGGCGGGCCTGATGGGTTTGTGGTTCAGCGTGCCGGGGTCCGGCAAGCGCACAACATCGCAGGCAACTCCGCTCACGAGGACGGCGTCAAACTCGTGGCGGGGTGGGAGGCGCCATCCTGGCAGAGACGTGGGGCTTTCCGGGAGAGGACCACGCCCAGGCCTACGTGCTTTTTATTCTCACCCCTACGCTGGCGTGGCCTACGCCAGGCCATCCCACTCCGGTGACGCTTAGGGGGTTGCGTCACAGGCAACATTTCCGCGAGGTCCCCCACTGGCTGGGGTGAAATGGTTGCGTCCACTGCACTCCATACGCCAGAGGTGTATGTCGCCATGGATATGGGTGTGTTCTGCATACTGCGGTCTGTCCAGCACATCTCCGCCACTCTTTGCATTGTGTGCTTTCCCGATCATGGTTCTACTGCATCCTTCACACATGCCTGGTTGCCACCTTTCCTCACATTCGGCTATTATGTGGCTGAGGTGCCATGCCGTTGATGGCTCATGTTCAGGGCTTGCCCAGGTTACCATTGTAAGTTGTTCTGTCGTGTCTGGTGGGTGGTCATGTTGTTGTGCATGTTGGTTGTGATTTTGTGACGTGTGCATTGCCAGAGTTGTGAGTTGCATGGTTGTGGAGTTGAGGTGTGTGGGGTGTTCATTTTGAACTTGCCAAGGTGGTGTGCATTTCCCTTGTTGCCATCATGGGAACGCTGGTTGATGATGGACTGTCGGAGGATGAAGGTATCATGCACACTGGCTGTGTATTTGAAGGCGACATTGTTGGAGGTTCCACGGTGTTCTGTTGTTGCCTGCACATTGATGTGAGACGTGTGCTTCCTGTTGAGGTGATTGTGTGCTGTGTCACCAGGGGGCACAGGTAGTACATGTGTGCTGTGGATTGCCCCCAACACGTGCGTGCATCCTGCTATGGCGTATGGTCCTTGCTTGGTCTCCAGCGGATCCTGCGCATTGTGTTGGACGTATGGGGACTGGGGTACCAGGGTGATGGTGATGTCCAGGACTGGTGTGGGGGACTTGGATGTGGCTGGCTGTGTGACTCCTCCGACTCTGGCGGATGTTGTTTGGGGGGTACCAGGGGCCAACAGGTGCAGCCAAGCCAGCAGCTTTGTGTGGGGTGGGATGTTGGTTGTCCGCTGTGTTGGTGCCGTAGGCCTGTTCGGCGATGATGGTCAGGATGCGTAGGATGGTTGTCCCTTTCAGCCTGTAGTGGACGGTGACATTGTCAGATGTTGGGTCTGTGCGGCTGGTACGTTTCCTGGGGGTCCGCTGTCTTTGTCTGCGCTGCGTCTGTGGTGGTCCGGGGGTGGTGTGTTCCGGGTGTGGGTTGGGGTCCTGGGATGGTGGCGGTGGGTGTTGTGGCCCTCTTGGGTGTCTGGGACGCATGATGAGTGGCTCCATGGCATCTGTTGCCCTTCAGATGTGACCCTGAGTTGTGCTCCCTTTTGTGGTGCTGGCTGCCGTCCGACTTTACACCAGGTCAGAGCAGGTGTAAATTTCCTGGTGCTAACGCGCCTTATCGCCTGTTTTGGGTTCTTATCGCCGATCTGGCTGGTCGTTGTGAATGTTGAGGTGTGATGTTGTCTCGGCTTTTGGCACGGGAACGCCTACTCTGCATCTCATTAGCGATATTTGCGGGTGTCCTCTATGGCGATGTTTTTTGCGGCTGCTATCGCGGGTAAACTGGTGCTGTGGGCTGTTAACACCGGCTTGTGAATGGGGAGGTAAATTTATCACAACTTTGGCTGCAATAAAGTGCCGTTAATTCGGCGATAGGTCCTTGTGAATATGCCCCTGGGTTTTTTTACAACTCGGATGAAACTTTCCATCCTGCATGCGACCTTTAACGTTTGCGCGTGCGGCGCTGTATTGCTGTTTACTCCCAATGGCCGGCTGAGCAGATCCGTCAGTGTAAATTATATATTCATACTGATCTAGATGCAATATTTCATTAGGGGGGAGGATATTCTTGCTCGTATTGCAGGAATGCTTGTGTTTTTAGACTTGGGTCGTACCTGTATTCTACATCTGTTGCAGTAAGAGAACTAGCCCATTGTATCCATCTCAGATGTAAGGCTTTAGCGTTTGGAACGCTAGCCTTTGTAGCTGCCTCTAAGGTGGTGCTGGGGTTACGACAATTATTCGCTTTCCCTGAGCCAGTGCTCTTTCTCTTGCTACAGCACTCTGTACTGCTGTACGAATCTTTTCTGTGGATGCAAAGCGCATCTCAGCATTTGTGTACAAATGTGATTTGTACGCTATTGGTACTGCTTCACCTTCATTATATGTTAGGTAGGTGTATCCTGATTGATCCGCAACTATACGGATCACTAAGTTGCGTACATTTACGCATGTCTGTAAGTGTTTTGAAGCTATTATATCAGCTTGTAGGGAACGAAGGATATCTGTGTGTTCCTGTGTACATTGTCTAACTGAAAAGACAGGTTTTATTAAATCGTAGAAAGGTTTAACTCTTTCTGTGTAATCCAAAATGTATGTTCTGCTAAAGATCAGGAATCCCAGTATTGATTGTAACTTTTTTTAATGATTTCAGAGGTTGTAGCAGTGCACACTTTTCTAAAAAGTTAGCTGCTAAACTTTTCCCTTCACTGGAAAGCTCATATCCCAGGAAAAGGACATTGAGGTGGGCTATCTTTGATTTCTTAAAATTAAATTTGAAGCCCTCAGATGCAAATCCTAATATTATGGTATTTACTCTGTTCAAGTGTTCCTCCAGGTCATCATTTGTGAGATAAATATCATTCACGTAGGACAATGCCTCTGCATCCAGATTTTGAAGTAATTCAGTTACTCTGGCCGAAAATAACCCGGGCTGTTCTTATACCCCTTGGGGAGTCTACAAAATTGTCACTGGGAGCCTAACGCAGAGAATTAGGTTAAATACCTGTTTTCAGGCGCTATATTTTGGCAAAAAAATCCATTTGAGATATCTAGTGTTGTTTTGTATTTTTTCCGCACAATGTTATTCATTAGTGCGGCACTGTGTGCATTTTGTACTGCAAATGTCTTTGTGCAAGTGTTTAGATGTCTATAATCTAAAACTAGGCAATATGAGTTGTCAGGTTTCATTACAGGAAACAAAGGATTATTCATTTGAGAGGTGCAAGTTTCAATCACCCCTTGGTATTCAAGTTGATCTAGGATCTCCCTGTCCTGTTTTTTAGCTTCCTGCTTTATTGGATACTGCCTCTGTGGAATCGGAGTATTTTTAATGGAATTATGTGGTGGGTTAAATCCTCATCCCACCCAACATGGTTTTTATATAATGCCGGGGCCAGGGCTACCGCCCACTCCCGCACATATGAATATTTTAGATATTTGGGAACAGGGTAATAAAAGGCTGGTAATATTACTGTTTCTCCCCTAGGGCAGTCCATGACGAATGCTGGGGTCCAATCTTGTTCAGCTAATAAAATGTCCTAACCAAACATCAGGTTCTCCGAAAAGAGGCCTCTAACTTTCCTGGGTTTGTCCCCCTCCATTTGGAGTGTTATTTCATATAACCTATGTGGGACACTTACACTAGTATCAGGTGTTTCCACCGTGATATAATCATTCAAGTCCGCTCTCACCAGAAATTCCATCAGGTTCTGGCGAGCTATTGTTACTTCTGTTGAGGCGTCTAGCATCGTCAGAGCACATTCCCCTTTCAGTAGTTGAGTCCTCAGAATTCTGGGCATGTCTGATCTTCAGACCTGCTACCTTCTTCTTTTTGAACTGAGTTTTTGGTTTGGATTCATCTTCTTTTTTGGAAGTATAGTCTTGAGCGTGCTGCTTGTCTCTAGACTTTGTACGCTCTTCTTGTCTGTCTGACCGTCCTTCCCTCTCTCAGTTTTTCATCGAACCCTGAAAGGAACAAGAGGAACGTGTATCAGTATCCTGATACCTGTCAGGTTTCCTAATATTGTCCCTATTCCTAAGGTTATATCTCCTTTCGGAGGACTTCTGTGGAGGAGATCTACCTCTGGATTGAGATCTGTTTTCTTTATTTTTCTGTTATTTTCCTACTTCTTTTTCGAAGAAGCAGGTGCCTGCTTACCGGTGTCCTTCTCGGGACTGCCCATCAGTTGGGGTTTTATTGCTTTCCCACCCAAACTGTCTCTGCCCAATTCTGCATACGCAGTCTCAATTATTTTTGGTAATTCATGTTCCTGTTGTAAAGGACTGAACTTCCTTAGGCGTTGACGGATTGCCACTGATGCTGCTTCCCCTTTAATATTTGCTAATATTATGGCTGATACCTGGGCATAATTACCTAGTAATTGCATCCCTAAGTTCAGAGCCGGTTCTGCTCCGTACTCATTTGGTATTTGTCTTAATACATCTGGTATTACTGCTAATGACAGGATACCATGTGTTCTGGTATATATGGCGGCAAAAACTGTAACCCAAGAGGTACAATCCTCTATCTGTGGAGTTATCCCCATGGGCAAGCAGATTGTCAGCATTCTGTGTTTTTCATAAGGGCTAGCATTCGGGAATACTGCTTCTAGCTGTGTTATTTTTTGAGCTACCCAGATTGGCATTTGTTCACGTTTTGCGGGCATTTTACCCATTACTGCGTGTACAGTTTGTTGTGTTATTTTAATTGCTGTATTTTGACCTGTATTCGTGTTTGTCGTAGCCGTTGCTGGCTGGACCGTAAGTGTCCTCATGATGAACTATGTCATGTTTCTGTAAAGTTTTATCAGTTCTTTGTGAAGTATAAGTAAGTCTCCTCCTGGCATTGTTTCAATGTCAGGATGTGGTGTGTAGGCTGCTATCACTGGCCATGTCGCGCCGTCTCTTCCGAGCGGACCGAGTCTTCCTTTATTTCTTGTATGGTAGAGGGCACCTTTAAACCAGTATAAATGTTCCTGGTAAGTTAGTGGAACTTTAATGTCCTCATAGGGACAATATTCTTCTGGTATTCCACTTTCTGTGTACAAGTGAAATGTTTTTGTTCTTGCATTTGCAACTGGGAATGTAACCCATGAATAGAATACCTCTGTTTTAAATGATTCGTGTGTCTCAATCACAAAAGCTACTGGTCCACCCCTGGATGTTAGACCGTGTGCACCTAGTTTTATGGTAAGGGCATTTCTAACATTTTCTGCAATTGAAATTGCATCTGCGTCTTCTTCGTCTGCTGAGATATTTAGTTCTTGCGTAACTCTATCCAGGTTTATTAATTCTTCAGTCATTGTTTTTAGAGAAGAAGAGCTTTTCAAGGGAACTAAGATAAGGTGTTTTGCACCGTTTTAAGAACAAAGTGTCCTTCAAGCTTGATTAACCAACAGCCAATAAATAGGATTTTGCCTACTCAGCTGTGGCGGAGTTTTGTGCCCACCCACTTCAGACGTCTCTGGGGAGTTGTGAGTAGGGTCTCTGAGACTAGCACAACTGAACTACTCCAATTCTACTGTTAAATAAGTACCCAACCAACATTGGCGGCTCCATGTCGTGTAGTTCCTATAAAATCTATACAGGATCTGTGCGTTCGGACAGCATACACTGTAGGATTGGTGGCGGACTGATTCTGAACACCCCCACCGTGTATGTTGGCCTTTTGTACCAGCTAGCTCACAGTGCCACTAGAATCTCCTCTTACCAAGGAGAGAGTAGTTCTTGGCAACCATCGAACATGACAACCCTGATCCCTCAGGACCGTGGAAACAATATATTACTTTTCGCTCAGTAACTCGTGCTTACTTAGTCTGTCTTAGAGAGGTACACAGAATAAACAGCTAGGCGTGTTCAATAAGTATTGAATAGTTGTTATTCTGGTGTAAAATAGATGAGCTGCAACAACCGTTAGACAGTAGCAGATATATATGATTAGAAGCACTATGAAAGTAAACGGATGGTAGAGCTCTACCATCTTGCAGTAATCATGAATACATACAAGTACATAGAATACTTGATAATAAAAAGAGACGTACTCCTACGATGTCTCCCTAACTAGATGTACGTAAGTGTACCTAGCATGTATGTAGGTGTTAAGCCGAGAATCCCTCTAGGATAAAGTCAACCCCATTACCTGAAGAGAGAGACTGTGGGACCCCGTCTTGGTCTCGAGTTGGACACCCCGCGAGGGATGTTAGACCACTGCGAGCTGGAGTGTCTGCATGCAGGAACTTCAGCGTCTCTGGTCAGTGTGTCGGCCGGGAAGTCCTGATCTCCCCCGTCTTATCTGAGCAATATGTGATGTATATATACCCAAAGGTCTCCCCAGGGGTCCTACCTAGCTGTATTACTGTGTCAGACTAAGGATGACGTCGGGCATGAGCTTTATACATAGATATTATACAGGAGATGGTAGTCCTGCTGTGCTTCTGAGAATCCTCATGCATAATATATGAGACTTCGAACTAGGGAAAACCTGCATTCTGAATGCAGTGTCGTATCTAGGTTAAAGGTCAGTCCCTATAAACCGTTATAAATGCAATGTAGGGAAGAATATAGGGGAAGGGTTATGAAGTTACCTGGGTCTATATTGTGGTACCTATATGGAATATAACAAGACAGGCACCCCTGATCTGCACAAATAAGCTGTGACCACTGCCATCACCTTGCTGAACACCTGAGGGGCACTGGTAAGGCAAAAGCAGAGCAGGGCGAACTGAAAGTGCTCTTGGGTTACAGTGAACCACAGGTAGCGTTGATGGGCAGGCAGGACAGGAATGTGAAAATAGGCACCCTGCAAGTCCAAGGCGACCATCCAGTCTCCTGGGTCCAGGGCAGGCCAGACCTGAGCTAGAGTGAATATTTTTAACTTTTTCTTTTTGAGGAAGTAGTTGTGGGCTCATAGATCTAGGATAGGGTGCAGGCCCTTTTTCTTTTTAGGGACCAGAAAGTAGCGGGAATAGCAACCACAGCCTACTTCTGGTGCTGGAACCCCCTATATGGCTCCCTTGGCCAAGGGAGTCATGACTTCTTCCTGAAGCAAAGTTAGGCGATCCTCGGTGAACCGATCATAAGTTGGAGGCATGCAGGGAGAGGTTAGTCTTGAAGAGGAGGGAGTAGCCCCTTCAGACTATCCAAAGGACCCACCTGTCCGACATGATGTCCTGCCAGTGGTGGACTGATCCTGCCACCAACTGACTGCCCATGATCTTGAAGGGCCCGACTAGAAAGGTTTGGAGGCTGAGGTTGCAGTGGGGGGTTGATTGACCCGACCTCTGGCTGCCCGACCACAGGGGCATAACGAGCCGCACCCAGAGCCGTGCCGGGGTTGCTGAACTAGCGTGGTCTTATGGCTGGGGTATGGCTGGCGTGGCTGAAAGCCCCATCCATAGCCATGAAAGGAGTGAAAGGCAGAATGGGGACATATGGCCACAGAGAGGCTCAAGGACTTTTCCGTAGCCTGGGAGTCCTTAAAGTGCTCCAGCACCATGTTTGCCTTGTCTCCTAACAGATGGGTACCATCAAAGGGCAAGTCCATAAGAGAGGCCTGGACATCCCTCGAAAATCCAGTAGTCCTCAACCAGGCGTGGTGTCTAACAGCCACTGTCATTGAAATTGCTCTGCCCAGTGAATCGGTCATGTCAAGCCCAAAAAAGATGGCAAAAATTGCTGCAACTCTGACATGGCTTGGGAGAGGATGGCCCAGTTCTCTTCCAGGACCTGTGGCAGCACTTGCACAAAGTGTGGGAATAGTGGCCCAATAAGCACGCCATGTTCACTAACCGCAAGCCTGGAGGAAGGAAAAATTATCTTACCCCAACAATCCAGCCTCTTGGATTCCCTTTCAGGGGGACGGAAGGGAACGCGCCTTGGGAGGTAGAGTCTTGGACCACCAAGCTCTCGGGAGTAGGGTGGTTGGTGAAGAAAGATGGGTCACCCGGTACAGGGTGATGCCAGTGAGCAATTGTCCTATTCACAGGAGCCCCTGTGCTGGGCTTGGACCAGGTGCGCAGTAGGACATCACTTAAGGCTTTGTTAAAAGGCAGCAAGGGTTCCGATGAGGAGACACCAGGCTGTAGGACCTTTGTAAAGATGTTCATCTTGACTACCACAGAAGGGAGTTCAAGGTCCAGGACATAAGCTGCCCTTCGCCCCACCAAAGAGTATGATGCTCCCTCCTCCATAGCAACGGTAGGGGGACAAAGCAATTTCTCACACCAGTCCATTTAGTGAAAAGGCTGGTCTTGTAAAGGGTCCCGCAACCTCTCCCAATCTTCCTCCATTTCTAGCCCTTCAGAATAGGGCTGAGAAAATGAGCGAGAACCCAAGGATTATATCTGTGCTGATGTGGCTCCGGATCGTCAGGATAAGAATGTGCCTGGCACCGCCGGTGGGCATCTGCGGCGTCGGTAGTCTCGGCATCGGGACCGGTACCAAGGAAGGTTGCAAAAGTACAACCGGATTTGGTGCGGATCCATCACTGGATCCATGGGGGGCATCCAGCGTGGAACCCAATGGATCCCCCTCTGAGCCTCCGGGGCTCGAAGGCACGCCTGTGGGGTCAGATCACCCAAATATGAGGCACATGGTATCATAAAACTACTTGAGCTGGGCAAGGGTCGCTCTGGCTCCTGGAAAGGCACAGGTCCTGAGGAACGAGACCTAGAATGCTGAGGCTCCTCCATTGCATAGGCCGACGGATGGAGGAGAAGTCCCTTAAAGCTTTCGGGGCCAAGGCCCGGCAGTTAGAGCACGACTACAATTCATGGTCGCATTCCAGGCACCAAAGACAAACCAAGAGTAGATCCATCACAGACATGGCACGGTGGCAGGCGCTGCACAGCTTGAATCCAGAAGTCTTCTTGGACATGTTGGAAACCTACACACCAAAAAAGCATTCGACAAAACATCAAAAAAGCTTGTCAAAAACTGCAGAGGGTAGCTCTCTTCATGGATGTGCACTGGCTGGAACGGAACGAAAAGATCTGACATCAGCGTGACGAGGTGGTGTCTATATAGGTGACGTGGATATCACAACAGCAGTGACGATGCCGACGACGTCACACAGAACCGACCAACGCCACCTACTGGTGTGCAAGGGTATTGCTGAAAGAAAAATCTTCAGGATCCAGACTGACATCTGGGAAATTTAAAGGTAAGAAATCTGAAGCTAGATGTCTGGATCAGATACTATAAGCACTAGTTCACACACTGTTCTCAGTCCTTGCGCAAGCTGGAATTGTGTTGGGGGGGCTGAAGCCATTAGGGTGTGCCTCTGCCCACATCCTTTCAGTCAGGGACTGCAAGGTGAACTCTGGTAAAACCGCAGAAAAAAAATAAATGTCACCAGTGCACTTGGAGGCAACTCTCATCTTGTGTGGGGCAATAGATTTGTCATTCCTGGAAATTTATTTCAACTTTTGTGGTCTCTCTTCAGGAATTCCATAAGTGATGATAGGTTTGCTGTCCCATAATACTGTTCCCCAATAACAATACCAGCCCTTTATGTGAGAGGCCAAAGATGGTAGATGTTTCTGTTTAATGGCCCATTCACTGTGCCAAGAGGAGAGCTACAGCTGTCAGTCCACCAGAATTTAAATCAAAACATGAATGTCCCAATTCAAAACCTTGTGATTGATTGAAACACCTTTCATTCAAAATTCAGGGCTTATTTATGATACCACATAAAGTGGTACATGCGTGACGCAGGGCTCTGAATCAGATTTATGAAGTCACTCAAAGCCACCCTGCATGGCTTCGAGTGGCCTCATAAATCATGAGTGAGGCAAAGCAGTGCAAACCACTGCAAGGAGTCCCGTCCTGCACAACTACAATTCTGCATGCAACAGAAGCACCCTTTCACCATGGTTCAAGGCTGTCTATGTTGGTGCTAGGCTGCGAAAATAGTGCCAGTGCAGGGAGAAAGGACAGGAATGCACCGTATTGCATAAACACAGTGCATTTCTGCCCTTCCACTTTGGCTTAGGGCAGTGCAGCAAGGTGCCTTGCTGCGCTGCCCTATACCAAAATCCTTTTAATTAGCACCTTAGTACCTGTGGTTAGCTTGTTAACATTGACTCTTGAGGAGACAGAATGGCTGGTGCTTATTGGCCTCTTACAGTAAACAGAAGAGTACTTATTTATGAGAGCCCTGTATCACTTTTGCTCCACGTAAAGTGATTCATGCATGAAGCAGGGCTATGTATTGGAATTATAAAGCCACCCTGCATGATTTTGAGTGGCCTCATAAATCATGAGTGAGGCAACGTAGCGCTAATTTCTGCATTGCCTTACTCTGCACCTAGGAGGCATTCCATGGGCATTACAGTGGGTTTTTCCACGCAACACCAATGGAATTTGACGCTGCCTCAGATTCACAAAATCATGTAAACCTGGGGAAGCACCAAATCCTTACTCTTCCCTAGGTGAAGTGTATAGAGGAGAAATATCTTTATATTTCCTTGCTTGTGTCCTGCATTCTGCAGCACACATAGAAAGAGGAAAACACCTCTTAGGATTGTTTTTGTGCAGGAATGTGTCCCTTCCTGGACAAAACAATACTGCATGCAACGGAGGCACCCTTGCCCCATAGTGCAAGGGGGCCTACTTTGGCGTTAGGACAAGGACAGGAATGCACCATATTGTATAATTACACTGCATTCCTGCCCTTTAACTTTGACATAGGGCAGCTTAGCAAGGTGCATTGCTGGGCTGCCCTACGCCAAAATCCCATTAATACAAGCTTAGGCTTCTTTTTTTCCTTGGAGTAGGAAGGTACAGGATCACCAGATACAAAGCCGTAGTTCATAGCCCATAGGGGGACTGCTTAGCATTTTCAGTGACAGCAGATGTTCTCTGCAATTATTTTTATTTTTCATTTTTTGTTTTTATTTCATTTTATAATTCGGAACGAATAACTTTTTATCAGTATATAATTGAAATAAGCAATGTAGAAATTAGTGGTTCCAATCTTCTGCTTCAGGAGCCTCAGTTTATTTGTCATTTAGTTTGTACTGTAATCTGCACATCACTAACTAAAGGTCAGGAGCGGCCGTTGCAGGTAAGAGCGGTGTGATGGTAAGGTGGGGTGGAGGGGACTCAACAGACGACGACGAGGGAAAATTAAATAATTACATTTCCCTCGTCATCGTCTGTTGAGTCCCCGCCTCCCCGCCACCCCGCCCCACTGCTCTTACCTGCATGGGCCGCTCCTGCTAAAGGTATATCTGCAAGCAATAAAGAGTATGTTTTAATGCATGTTTAGTAAATGTTTCCTTAACTCATAAGATTCTCTGTTTTTAATGATCATGATGCTCCTTTTTAAGGCTTTTAATGATGTTTGAGGGTGGATTTGCCTTGGACTTCCTATGGACGTACGTGTGATAGGTTTGGGATTCCTTTCCAGGGTTTAGAGGATTTTAAATTTCAAAGCAGGAGTATTAGAAACATTTAGGGGCATGAAGAGACAGGGGATAGCCAGGACACAGAGAGAGGGGTCACTTACAGAAGTGATTGGTGTAATGTGTCTCAGGATGCGGGGACACTTGTAGGAGGTAAATATGGTGGTGTACAGATATGGGGCTTCTGATACATATGTGGGGACATGTCAAGAAAACAACTGTGCAATTGACTTGGAAAGAGTTGACAGGGACTCCGAGTGAGTAGGATGCTTGTAGGGGATTATTTGTAACACCATGGATTGGGGGCGATTGAGGACAATTAGAGGCTGCTGTATGTGGAGGACTCCGGAGCACCTAGGCAGGGAGTTCTGGTAGCAAAAAAGGAAAATCTGGGACATTCACTGAAGTTGCACCGATGAGCACTTAGACATGGAATTTCGAGGGAGAGAGAGCCATTAAAAAAGAGGGCTGATGGAAAATCTGTGGTGCATTGGGTTGGCATGGACAGAGCATCTTGGGAGGGGGCTAAAGGAGGGGAATCAGTGTTGTCACACAAGGAGGGGGACTTGAGGCACAGACATTTTTACAGGCATTCATTTGGCATAAATGGAAAGGAAAAACGATAAGGGGCACTAGGAGTGGGAGAACCTCTGCCACTTGTGTAGAGCAATTTTGGGTTAGTCAAGTGGTACTCAGACAGAGGGTGTGGAATTTATAGTGTATTTGGTTGTGGAGAGAAGGCATCTATGACAAAGAGGAAGAGAGAATGTGTGGTCTTGTTCAGGGCAATTTGTGTGGAGGACATGATTTAGCTTCTTGGAAAAGATTGAGTTGTACCATTCAAATCGTGTGGCAGGCCTCAAAGACTGCAGGTGGGCCAGGGTTCAGAGAGTGAGTGTTAGAAATTGGGTTACTGGTAGACTGGGGTGTGAGCCCTGCTCAAGTAGCAACCACAATCATAGTTAGGTAAGGCACAAGCAAACCATAAATTAGCCTGTGCGCTCCCTCTGGTAGCCTGGCACAGAGCAGTGAGCCTTAACTTAGAGGCAATGTGTAAAATATTTGTGCTACACTGTGAAAACCCCACACTAAAAGATTGCACACCAGGTTAGAAGAATAGAGTTAATTCACTAAATAAAACAAGACCAACACGACAAAACTCCAATTAGTAGAACCGGAGATATTGAATTTTAAATTTTTTAGAGGAAGTAGAGCCAAAAGCACCAACTGTGGACAACTGGTCGTGCCGGACCTGGACAAAGAAACAAGTTCAGGCTGACCGGGGTGTAGCACGGCCAGCTATAGGGACCCAGTTAGGTACCTCAACTCCTCGTTTGCGGAGAGTTGGGTGGATCCGCATCGAAGATGCGTCGCTCAGCCGAAGTGATATGTTGGTTCCTGATTTGATGAGGCTAAGTTGCGAGGCCGTGTTGTGTCGGCATCGAGGATCCCATCAGCAAAGGCTTGCGATGTGAAGTCCGGAGTCAGGGATTCATCACAGAGTTGGGGTGACATGTCGGTTCTGAGGAGCTGTGATCAGGAGTCTCTGTCGTCCTTGAGACTGCCGTCAACGAGAGATGCGAGGGACTGCGCAGTGGATGCATTACGCAGTGACGGTTCCGAAGATGATGCGAGCTGCAGTGGTGATGCGAGTCTTTGCGATGTGTCCAATCCACACAGCAGTGGAGATGCATCAGTTCTGCTCGGGGTTGTGCCACACAGAAGAAGAGATGCGCTGTTTCCTATGGATCCACAGAGGCTGGCAAAGCCCTATAAGCCTACTTCCAAGGGTCCAGGACTGGAGTAGCACCACCTGGCAGGGTAGACTCACAGATGACAGAGTTCAGGTGCAGATGCAAGGTTGTTGGAAGCCTGTTGTGTACCTCAGGCTTCAGATCAGGAGGCCAGCCAACTAGCACTTGGAGTCACTCTAGGTTCTGGATTCAAGAGATGCAGACCAAGTCCTTCTCTCCCAGCAAGAGGGCAGCAAGCAGCAAGTCAGCACAGCAAAGAAGTGGTCCAGCAGATTGTCAGTCCTTGTAGCAGCACAGCAATCCTTCTTCCTGGCAGAGTATCCACAGGTCCAGAAGTGTACTGAAGTGGTGGTGTCTGAGCCTGAGGTCCTTCTTTTATACACAGTTGTGCCTTTGAAGTGGGGAGAAACATGCCTTCCCTTTCCTGGCTTTGGACTAACTACATGTGTATGCAGCCCTTTGTGTGGAGACAGGACATAGCCTATTCAGCTTTAAGAGAGGCTAGGCGCAGCTCCTCTGTCCCATTCTGCTCATGAAGGCCCATCCAGTCACACCTATTCTCCCATTGTGTGCAGCTGTCTAAGAGGAATACAAAAAGCCCAGCTGCCAACTACCAGAGGCAGGCACCAAATAGCTAAGGCAAAAGAATTGCCAACTTTCTAAAAGCAGCATTTTCAGAACTGTAATTTAAAATCTGACTTTACCATAAGCGAGGATTTTAAATGAGTATTCCAGAGACACCAAACATTAAACAGTTATCTCTTCCCATTTGGAAATTACATGTATAAAATGTAATAATGCAACTCCAGTGTTATCCTATGGGAGAGATAGGTTTTGCAGTAGTGTAAAATGAATTTAAGAGTTTTTTACTACCAGGACATTTATCTCTTAAAAGTACATGGCCCATTGTTTAAATACATTGCATTTGCCCTCTGGGCTGCCCATGGCCTACCCTAGGGGTGACGTATCTGTAATAAAAAGAAAGGTTTGGACCTGGAAAAAGGTTTACTTTGCTAGGTCAAAATGGCAGTTAAGATTGTACACACAGGCTGTGCAATGGTAGGCCTGAGACATGTTTAAAGGGCTACTTAATTGGGTGGCACAATCAGTGCTGCAGGCCAACTAGTTTTATAGGAAAAACAATGGTTCCTGTGGAATAATATACTATGAGGTTATGATACATAAGCACAATCGTGATATAGAGGGTTAGATAATGGCAGAGCGCGAAGGAACCACTAACAAACCGATTCCAGTGTAGTATATTTTATGGATTTTTTAAACAATAAAGTTAGGAGTAAACATTATACATCAAAACAACATTTGTGCATAGTGTCCCAAGTGACAAAGGGAACCTAAACTTAAGTGACAACGTGAATATTAAATACAAGGTTTCCACAGTTTGTACAAGTCGACCATTATCAAAATGATTCCATGTGAACAGCAGCTATATACAATGATATGTGCTGGGGAAATGGTTCGCTTCTTCAGTTTGTCGACGGCGTTTCGACCCTCAAAACAATGTGGGGTCTCTTCAGGACTATTGATGAAGGGACATCTAAATGGGATTGAAATAAAAAGAGCATAAGGCCCATATACCGGCACAAATGTGAAAAATAGGAAAAATAAAATGAAGGCCGTTGGATAAAAGGTACCTGAATATATGGTTGCGCAGCCTTGTGAAAATGATGTGCCACACGTGAAGAAAAGAGGAAAAGGTTTACTCACATGAGGACCCGTCCGGGTACTGTGATTGTGAGAAAAGAAGTAAAGAAGAATATTGCAATTACTGATAATTGGACAATGCGCAATGTATAATCAATTACAAGTTACACCGAGGTTCTTACCTCAATGTGAGGACAGGCTGTCAATCCAATGGGGTATGTAGGTGGGCCAGAGGGGCTCAATTAGTTTTACGCCACAGCCGTAGCGTTGTAGAATCCCTTTGTGGATTAACAGTGACAATGCACTGAGAGTATTTCTGGAAATTAAAATAATGTAGGGTTCAGATTACTGAATTAAGGGCTGAGCGCAAGGGCTAAGTGGCCTGGATGTGCCAATTCTTACCTCGGTAGAAGAATGGAAAAGCGGGACAGCGCTCCGCGTGTAGATTCAGAAAAAGCAGCGTCAGTTAGCTTGATCGGGTACAATGACAGAGATCCTCATCCAGAGAGGATTGTTATATACAGGGTTTCCCGCTCTTTTTGCCAAGGGAAACCGGTAGACCTAGCTAGGGAAAACCGCTACACCGAGCAATCCGGTGCTCCGTTTCCGTGATCGGTAAAGAGTGAAAAAAGACCTCAGTGGGAGGTGAAGAAATAAAATGTGTGGCACAAGGTGGGGTGTTGCGCTAATGACAGTGGTAAATACTCTGTTAATAGGTGGGAATTAGGGCACAATACCGGTGATGGGTACTAAATAGGGAAGAGCAGGTAAAATGACATATATACTTTATATATTTACAAAATTCCGAATTTCGCCGGTGTTTATAATATGCAAACACGCATGCTGGGCATGGAGTGTAAACATTGTATGTGGGAAGACATTTCACAATTGTAATTCTTAGATAGTGAACACATATTGCATAAGAGTGAATCTAATATATACAGTTCAAGTGTCACAGCGAGAATGAAGTAAATAAAGCTGTTAGAGCAAGCATAGTCGGATGTCAGATGACATAGATGTGTAGTCAGGCCACAATTGTTATATCACATGCAGTTGTTTAGGGAAGGGTAGTGACATATCCTCTCCATTCCTCAGCAGAGTTGAGCCCTTCATTTATTGAATTCACCTTATCTATCCAGCGGGATTCATCCCGTTGGAGTATCTGAAGGGTGTCACCTCCTCTTTCTGGAAGAGTGGTGATCTCAATTACTTGCCACTTTATTTCATCAGCAGTATGACCTTTTACATTGTAATGAGACACAAGTGATGCGTTTTCAACTGATCTGCGTATATGGCTGCGATGTTGGACAATGCAAGCCTTGACCGGTTGCTGTGTTTGTCCAATATAGGGGAGGCCACACGGACACCATATGCAATAAACAACATTCTTTGTATTGCAGTTAGAGAATGATTGTAAATCGTGTTTTACAATACCATGTTCAAATGAGTTGGTATTGAACGTGAAATTGCAGGAAACACAGTTGCCACATTTGTGGTGTCCTTTCATTTTGGGTAGGCCCCATGCAGTAATCAATGTGTTTGTCCTGTTGGTGATTAAGTCTGTAGATGACCTGACCAGATGATCTTTTATATTTTTTCCTCGTTTGTAGGCAAACAGAGGTGTGTCTATTGTGGGATCAATACTCTGGATAAGATTCAAATTTGTGGTGATCAGGTTGCGGACTTGATTGGTGTGTGTGCCAAAGGTGGTGACACATACAATCTTGTTGAGATTAGGTTTCTCTTTTGTTGTCCAACTAGTAGCA
Source organism: Calotriton arnoldi (assembly GCA_963921515.1). Classification (NCBI taxonomy): domain Eukaryota; kingdom Metazoa; phylum Chordata; class Amphibia; order Caudata; family Salamandridae; genus Calotriton; species Calotriton arnoldi. The sequence continues at coordinate 413,059 of CAWUFW010012913.1, forward strand.
TTTAATTTATAGTTCCTGGGCACATGTATTGCCATTAGGGAGTTATATGAAAATTAAATAAGTAAATTGGGTATAAGTCAGTTTTAAGGAGAGAGCACAAGCACTTTAGCACAGGTTAACAGTGCTAAAGTTCACAAAGTTGTAAGTCCAACAAAAATGAATTCAGCAAATAGTAGGCGGAGGAAGGTAAAAAGTCTGGGGATGACCCTGCAGAAAGAGCCAGGTCCAACAGTGAGTATTGAGAAGAATGACCCATCTGTAGGCATTAAATGGAGTGATTGATGGTAAAGGCAACTTGTACCTCAGAGGGAGGTATCTCCTGGAGAACCAAAATGGGCCAATTGGTGTTTGAATGCATGTGGTACACAAAGAGAATGGCATATAAAGGAATTATTTGAAATGTGTTCACAGAAATTTTAGAGAACACATTTTCTGGGGCTTGGAACAGCGGCTTATGTGTCAAAGAGGTGGGAATCTGAGTTCAAGTGGATAATGTTGGCATGCAGCATGGAGACTTGGTGTCAAAAAATCAGAAGTGGGTGTCTGAAAGCAGGTAGAAGGGGTATGCAGCTCCTGGTCATTCGGGGTCTATGCACTGTGTGCATGTAGCACATAGGTACATATGCAAAAGTGGTATGGTGAGGCAGCACCTAGGACAAAAATGAAAGGGATGCCTATGGCACCATAGAGGAGAAGAGTTGGCCTAACGGCTAGGGCGGTCGACCTCGAATCTGGGGAACTGGGTTCGAGTCTTGGCAATGACACTGAACATCCTGTGATTCTGGGCAAATCACTTAATCTCCCCGTGCCTAACAAAAAAGAAAAAATGAATGTGTCCTCATGTAATGTAACTGGTGCTATGTAAAGCGCTCTGATACCCGATTCGGGTTAAGTTCGCGCTATATAAAACTCTGTAAAAAAAAAAAAAAGGAGAGAGCAGTTTCAGATGGGTCCACAGATGTGAGATTTCTGGGGCATAGGGACAGAGGTGCGAGGAGGGCATTTGAAAAGTACCATTATTGTATGGGGGGATGGAGAGCTTATATCTGGGACACTAAAGGAATGAAAGAGTGTGCCATTTAGAGGGGACACCTGGGGTGGATTCAGTGAAAAAGGAGCACCTGGAGCACGAATGGAGGAAATGATTGGTAGCAATTTAAGAGAATAATAATAATAATAATAAAGATAACTTGTTTTTTATGTAGAGCTTCATACCATTCTTCTTACATTTGTATGCATTGTAAATAACAGATCTTACTTTTACCAACTCAATTTACTTAGTTTACCAACCTTCAAGAAGATGGAAGTCTGACTTAAGGATTTGAACACATGACTTACTGATAATACCTTTTTTCCAGCACCAAATGTTGAGCTCTTTGAGCCATCCCTCCTGTTTGGGTCACAGAAGGAGTGAGAGTCTCTGGGCATTTGATAAAGGCATTAGTGGAGTGGGCATGAAGGGTAGGCGTACAAAGTACAAATTGAAGGGGAGCTTGTGGGGACTCAGGGCCTGATTTATAGTTGGTGGTATGTATACTCTGTCGCAATGGCAACATAACGGGCCACCTGGACCTTATGTTTGGCTACTGCTGTGACTACTCCAATAGGATCGGCAGACATATAGCCATTTGTTTACTGTCTGTCCCTGCCAGGCAAACCCTTGCGGTGAGGGGCAGTAAAATGCTTATAATGGACCCCCTACCATGGAAGATGTCTTCAATGGTGAAGGGAGCATTATTTGTTTTTATTTTAAAAAAAGAAAACCCTGTTGTGTAGCTCCTATAGTACCCCTGCAGGACCTGCACGCTTGGATAACATATACTGCGGGCTTGGTGGCAGACTGACTCCGTGCACCCCCACCGTATATGTTAGCCTAGTTTTGCATTAGCTAGCTCGCAGTGCCACTAGTGTCTCCTCTTTTCGGGGAGAGATTAGTTTCTGGCAACCTTAGACCATGACAACCCTGATTCCCTCAGAATCGTGGAAACAATGTACTACCTTTCGCTCAGTCACTTGTGCTCACTTATTCGGTTTGTCTCAGAGAGTTACACAGAATAAACAGTTGGGTGTTTCAATAAGTATTTAATGAACAGTTGTTATTCTAGTGTAAAATATATGTGCTGCGGTAACCAGCAGACAATAGTAGAGATATATTATCAGCAGTACGATAAAAGCAAAGGGATAGAACAGTTCTACCATATTGCGATAATCATGAATACATACATGAATATAAAAGCATTATGCAAGTGCGCGTACTCCTACGATGCCCAACTAGATGTACCTGAGTGTAGCTAGCATATGTGTGTAGGACTAAAAGCTAAGAGCCAAGAATCCTTCTAGGATTTAGTCGAACCCCACTATAGAGAGAGTGTGGGACCCCGTCCTGGTCTCGAGCTGGACACCCCGTCAGGGCTGTGTCAGACCACTGTCAGCTGGAGCGACTGCATGCAGGAGCCTCAGCGTCTCTGGTCAGTGTGTCAGCATGGAAGTCTCGGTTCCCTCTGTCTTACCGGGGCAAGATGTGGTGTATTTATACCCTAAAGAGTCTCGGTCCTCAGTATGGTTTGTATTAGACATGAGGAAGACGTCAGGGGTGAACTTTGTACATACATATTATGCCAGTGGTGTATTCTTAGAGAGCCATGCATAATTAATGAGTACAGTGTGGGCCTGTGTTTGGAAAAACCCTGCTGTATTCAAAACCACAGGATAGATAACGTTCAGCCCTCAGAGCTCGTTGTGTACTAGCTGGGACCAATGTAGATGAAAGATCATGCCTATATAAGGAATCATGACTATAATAGGACATGTACAGTTGTGACCATAATTGGGCATATGCGGCCATGACCATAATAGGGCAAGTCCGAATATGACCATATTAGGGTAAATATGAATACGTCCATTTTAGGGCATGTATGAACGGGTCTACATTAGGGCCTCTATGCGGAATATAACACCCACTCCTCTTTCGAACTGGATAAAAAATGACCATACTTAAAATCTGGACAATTTAAAAACATTTTTAAAAGCAAGTAAAAACATGGTTCTAAAAAATCGTTAAAAATGAGGTGCTAAAAAAAGTGTTATAATTCAGCTATTTCTAAGTGCCACTTTTCTTAAAAAGTCAAAAGTCTCTCTATAGAAGTTGCATTACCATAAGCAGGAGAAGGCCATGCTTTTCTCAACCGAAAGTGTCAATGTAAGAAAATGTTCCAAATTTAGATTGTTTATTTTGAAACGAGTGAAGAAGCCGAATTCTTTCCCAGGACACGATGAGCCAATTCAAGATTACACGTCCTGGCTGGGAAGCACAATATTATCGGTGTCACCTGCTGTAGACGACAAATCCAACGCCTCACAGAGAACGTCAATCGCACATAGATGGAATGTAGTACTGCCAACAGTCGGTGCTGCGGCAGCTTGTGCGGCAGTTGTAACCTGGGTGCCTGTGGAAGAGTCACCTAACCCAGCAGGAGCAAACGGCACCTGTGGATTCTCCAGGAATTCATTCATCAGAATCGGAAGCCGCTGAGGACAACGCAGAGCGTGGGCCTTTATGGGGTCCAGCATTGCATCCGTGTCCGGAGGCGCATCTGATGGAAATGTTATACAAAGATCCAATGTGCATTCTTCTAGGCAGAACAGGCATCGCAGAACAGGTAAGATGCAGTCTACCCAGACTGGTCTAAACGATAGAAACCAGGAGGCATTGAGTTCTTGCAGGCATGGAATGCCCAGAAGTTGTTCCATGCGTTCACAGTATTTCCGCTCCAGGAGCGTGTTCACCATTCCCTCGGGAAGTGGGCCGTCCATTGCGTAGCAGCAATATTACAATCAGGATTCCTGCAATTAGGAACAAGATGAGAGGGAATCCTCCAAATACGCTTCCCAATACGAAGTGTATAAAAGTTGGGATTACTCCGAGGACTGTCTGAAAGGTGCTTAACAGTCCTGACCCTATGATCTTAAATAGATGTACGATACCGCTCGTATCAGACATGTTGAAGATACGTCCCACCATTTCTGCGAAATGAATGGGGCAGTTTGTACGTATGAGTGCCTGTATCTCAGTCGAGGTCCTCGCAACTTGAAGTTCATAGGTTTCTCGAGCGGAGGTTAAGGGCACAGGTTGCTGTAAAAGCATGGCTTTCAATCTGCTCAGAGTATCAAACTGTATAAAAGAAACATTCAGCGAAGGCCATAGAGGCGCCTCCCCGACTGTGTGCAGTGGCGGAAACAATACTTGCATACAGCAAGTAACCCTGGAGTTAACAGTGACGAGATATGCGACGCCCGGAAGCATCCCACAGCAACCTTGATCATTTAGCATTAAGTAACTCCCATTCAAGAGCAGCTGGAAAACCGGCTTGATCATGGCCGCTGGGGTCCCTGACATGTGACAAGATAAGTTCGTCACTGAACCACTGCAGGCTCCGTGTAGAGAAATATCCTGACACATGAGAGAACCGCTTAAAGCATTCTTGCAGTTTGTACCACTCAGATACACTTCTCGATCCCCATTCCGGCATCAGTATCTATATAGTAACTCCCAAGTTTCCTTGATGTATCCCTTACCCATTTTCACATATTTGCCTGCCTGCCATTGCTCAAGGCAATATTGAAACTGAAACGTAGTGACCGGCAGAGTGATTTGGCTATGAATTAGCCATTCTGTTGATGGTGACTCGGCTACAGTGAAAGGTAGCCTTTCCAGTTTCTCAATGCGCAACATTGTATATTTGGCTCCCCTTTGTGCCATTTCTGTCTGTTTATCAGTTAGATTGTATTCTGAAAACAGAGACGTGGTGTTTATAAAACGCCAGGGTACATAGCCTGCACGCAAAGATTGCAGCGTCCAGCTTAACATCATAATAGAACGTAGCTGAGATTGCCCGTGTTGTAACAAGGCCAGATCTTGTTCCAATATGTCGATTGCCGAAGACACAATGTTGCCCAAGGAGCAAATCCTGGAAGTCAAAGTTGTTAACCCATTATCCACCACAGCTAATGCCTTTTCTAAGTTAATATGGTCTATTTCCTGTATCCTTTCTGCGGCCTCTTGTTGGGATATTTTCCAGTTTTCATTATAGTAGGCATAAAGGCCTGCATATATGAAACGTTTCTGATGTTGTTTCCTGGGTCCTAGTAGAAAATCTCTAAGATCCATGTCAGGTGTGAGTATGGTCAAGTAGTGCTTCACTTCTGTCAGTGTTGAGGTCTCTAGCCAATCAAGGCACAACTTCCCAACACTATACGATGTCACTACCCCTGGGTGTTGTCTTTGTACATAGCGTGGATCTGGCCTATGGATACTAAACCCTTCGGTTGTATTCATAAATCTCTGTTGACATTTGTTTGTGTCAATGGGCCAGACCAGCCATTCTGTCCAATCAGGATCTGATCTGTTGTACTGGAAAATGTCATCTAATTTCACCCCATGTGTAGTTGAATTCTGCCCCCCACCCATCTGCGATGGTGTTGGAAACCCCGGTGTGTTAATTTCCTTGCCTTTGGCTAATCCAAGACAGGTTGTTTGTTGCACAGTTTCATTCAGAAATAAAATCTGCTGCGGAATGATGCATGCTCTAAAAAGTGCTTCTATTCCCTGGACTTGCCAGTCCCTAGAACCCCAGATCGATTTGGAATGTATTGTGTCTTTCCATAGATCGAAACCCTGTTTAGACAACCGGTTCAGAAAGGATGCAGATTAAATATGTTTGTTGTTTGTTAACATAATTTTCTGAGCTGAAATTTTCGCCACTTTATAATAAAATGACTTTGGGTCGGATGTGTTAAACCCTGAGAAGTATGTGAATTTCTGTGCAAATGCTTATGAACTACCTTTCGGTGGTGTTGGGCAGTGTTCCCACTGGTGGTACTCAAATACATTTCTAGGTGTTATAGATTTGTGTAAGAAATGATGACCATATTGCTGGTAACCGTACAATGTATCATAGTCTGAAGTACCTTCTAACATTTCATTGTTCGGAAATGCAGCAGTTTTTCTAAATCAGACATTATAGCATTTACAGTTTCAGTGTCCCAATCATCAGAAAATGTACTGGAGGTAATGATATCACTTAAAGAAATTTTAAATACATGTTTTAGTTTTAAAAGTTCAGTCGGACCGAATACATCATAATCAATCTTGTCCTATACTATACCGTCCGGTATAGGAACTGCTGTAATGTTCACTGAAGACAAGTCTCTTGGTTCCCGATGTGAAGATTGGTGTGGTTTTAAAATCACATTGACTCTTTGGGCTGTAGAGCTTTGCTGGAGGTATCGTCCATTAATAAGCATACTAAAAGTTATTATTAAACCTAGCCAGAAAATGAAAAATAAAATCCCAGTGATATACCATAGTTCTATCCAAGGTGACACCAGGTAAGTCTTTCTAAAAAAGTTCAAAAAGTTGAGTTTCTGTTGGAGTGATTTTTTGGCTGGCGTCATTTCCGGTTTGCTTGGATCCAGTGAAAACGTATCAAAGTTCATGAAATAGCCAGAAGCAGTTCGATCAATTGTTGGAATTGCATCGGGATTTGTTGAAATCGGATTTTGCTCTTGACGAGGCATGTTGACGTAGATGTCTGTATTAGGTCTTATTGCAACTTGGTTGTTAAGTTGATTTTCATTTTGGAGATGAATTTCTTGTTGAAGTGGAATGAGTTCCATAGCATCGTTGCTTAGTCCTTCATTCCGTACAGGTGGCTCTTCAAACGTGATGAGTCTTTCTGTTTGGACTTCTTGGATTGTAGCGAGAGGAGGGTGTCTGCTACTGTGGAGTCCACGAGGCCTACTGTTTAGTATCGGCCACATAGTGTGGTTTGATTAGGTCAATTGAGACAAATCTTTTCTCCTTTTTTCCGGCAAGAGGTGGCAGAAGTACAATTCTTGTGCTGTGGATTGCAAGGACCTGTACAGGCTTTCTGTAGGATGGCCCAAATTCTTTTTTATCAGCAATCTTCTCTCTGACCAGATCCCCGATTTTCGGGATCCAGATACATCTTGCCGTTACTGCCTTGACTTCCTCAGTGGCGGCCTGTTTCTGGAGCACATTACTTTGTTGTGTCCTGGATTCATTTAGATCCTGTAAAACAGTCAAACGATCATGGATATCAAATGGTTTTTGATCCGCCACTGCGCCTTCACAATCAAGATCAGGTACCCACATTCTTGTCCCAAATAGGACCTTGTAAGGAGTGACACCCCCTAGAGAGCTTCTTGGCTGGTTATTGAGCGCGCGCTGTACCCCATAAAGGTGATCGACCCATCTACCGCCTTTGCCTAATACCCTAGCTGTTAAAGATTGCTTTAAGTCTCGGTTTTTCCTCTCCACAACAGAATTTCCCTCGGGATGGTACGGAGAGGAGTACCGCAATGCTACGCCCATTCCTTCCATGGCCTCTTTTTAAGCCCGAGAGCTAAACGCCGGACCACGATCAGAATGTAACGTGCCAACTGCGTATGTGCCGATAAAGACTCGCAAATCTTTTATAACAGTTCGAGTGTCAGCCGAGCGCTGAGGCCAAACCTTGAGGAACTTGAGCTGGACACGCATGAACGGACAACCTAATGCTGTCTAACAGTGGTATCTGTACTGGACGTGTTGTGGTGGACCCCTTCATCTGCTTGCAGATGTCGCAGTTCCAGACATGGTCTCTAATCAGCCTTCTCATCACGGGCCACCAGTAGCGTTCTTTCAACAAAGCAACAGTCTCCCTAAGTCCGTTATGTACAGAACCTGACCCTTCGTGTGCTGCCACAATCAAACTTTGCCTACGATCAATATTTGGTATTACTCTATCCCCCACTCCAGGAATCTGAGCATATGGAATGTTTTGTGCATCTAACTTGTAGGAGTACTTGAGTGGAAATTTCTTTGGTACTGCTGTGCTGCCTTTGCGCGAAGCATTGACAGCTACCATTATCTCGCCGTCTATTCTCGTCTTTGAACAAGTAACTGCAGCTACGGCGGCTGTGCGAACAGCCCCCTTTGCGGCTTCATCAGCCAATGAATTCCCTTCAACGTGAACGCCATCATGCTGATGACTCAGTGTATGTATCACGTGAGCCCTTGGTAGTTCATTTCTCAACTCCACTACCTGTTCCCATAGCATTTTATGCTTTATTGTGCCACCTTTTGCATCTTTGAACCCGTTTTGTTCCCAATGATGTAGATATTCATTGTACGACTGTACACAGTAAAAGGAATCACACACAATCAGTGTGGGGAATTCGTGATCCGTATTTATAAGTGCCAGTATCAGTGCTTTGAGTTCTGCCAACTGAGCCGTGCAGTCTCCTAGAGATTGCGTTTTAGTGCAACTAGGATGGAACTTGCCATCGTGCATGCAACCTTTAACAATCGCACACGCTGCGCTGTAAGCTTGCTTACTCCCTGTGGCCGGTTGACCAGACCCGTCAGTGTAAATAATATATTCATACTGATCTAGAGGCAAAATTTCATTTGGTAGAGGATATTCTTGTTCGTATTGCAGGAATGCCTGTGTTTTTAAACTTGGATCAAATCTGTATTCAACATCCGTTGCAGTAAGAGAATTAGCCCATAGTATCCATCTTGGATGTAAGGCTTTAGCATTTGGAATGCTAGCTTTTGTAACAGCTTCTAAAGCTGGTACTGGGGTCACGACAATTATGCGTTTACCCTGAGCCAGAGCTCTTTCTCTTGCTACAGCGGTCTGTACTGCTGTCAGTATTTTTTCCGTTGAAGTGAAACGCATTTCTGCGTTTGTGTACAGGTGTGATTTGTATGCGATTGGTACTGTTTCACCTTCATTAAAAGTTAAATAAGTGTACCCGCATTGACCCGCTATGACTCGGATCACTAAGTTCTGTGCGTTTACGCGTGTCTGTAAATGTTTAGAAGCTATCATGTCTTCCTGTAGGGAACGCAGGATATTTGTGTGTTCCTGTGTCCATTGTCTGACTGAAAAATCAGGTTTTATTAAGTCGTTGAAATGTTTTACTCTTTCTGCGTAATCCAAAATGTATGTTCGACCAAAATTTAGGAATCCCAGAATTGATTGTAAATTCTTTAATGATTTTGGAGGTTGGAGCAGCGCACACTTTTCTAAAAAGTTAGCTGCTAGGCTTTTTCCTTCACTTGACAGCTCGTATCCTAAGAATAGGACACTGAGGTGGGCAATTTTTGATTTTTTGAAATTATATTTATAGCCCTCAGAAGCGAATACCATAATAATGGTGCTCACCCTGGTCAAGTGCCTCGGTAAGTCATCGTCCGTCAGATAAATATCATCCACATAGGACAATGCTTCTTCATCCAAATTTTGGAGCAACTCTGTTACTCTTGCTGAAAATACCCCTGGGCTGTTTTTATACTCTTGGGCTAGGCGACAAAATCGTCGCTGGGACCCTAACGCACTGAAGGCGGTCAGATACCTGCTTTCAGGCGCTATATTTTGGCAGAAAAATCCATTTGAGATATCAAGTGTTGTTTTGTATTTTTTGCGCACAATGTTATTTATTAATGCGGCACTGTGTGCATTTTGAACTGCAAATGTGTTTGTGCAAGTGTTTAAATGACTGTAGTCTAAAACTAGACGATATGTGTTGTCAGGTTTGGCTACGGGGAACAAAGGATTGTTCATAGGTGAAGTGCAATTTTCAATCACCCCCTGGTATTCAAGTTGATCTAGAATCTCCCTGACTTGTTTTTTAGCTTCCTGCTTTATAGGGTATTGCCTTTGAACATTTGGGGAAACTTTTAACGGGATCACGTGGTGGGTTGACTCCTGATCCCAACCAACATGATTTTTGTACAATGCTGGAGCTAGGGCAACCGCCCACTCCTGCGCATATGCATGTTTAAGGTGAATGGGAACGAGGTCGGAAAAGGCTGGAAAAATTATCGTTTCTCCCCTAGGGCACTCCATGACGAATGCAGGCGGCCAGTCTTGTTCTGCTAATTGAATGTCATAACCAGATGACAGATTTTTCCAAAAGAGACCTTTAACTTTTCTGGGTTTGTCCCCCTCCAGCGGAGTGTTATCTCATGTAACTTATGTGGGACACTTACCCGAGTATCAGGTGTTTCCACCGTGATATACTCACTCAAGTCCGCTGTCACCAGAAATTCCTTCAGGTTCTGGCAAGCTATCGTTACTTCTGCCGCGCTGTCTAGCATCGTCAGAGCCCTTTCCTCGTTCAGAAGCTGTGTCCTCAGAATTCTGGGCATGTCTGAACTTGAGACCTGCTACCTTCTTCTTTTTGAACTGAGGTTTAGATTTTTGTTTATCTTCTTTTTTAGGTGCGTAGTCCGCAGCGCGTTGCGTGTCTCTGGACTTTGTACGCTCCTCTTGTCTGTGTTCTGACCGTCCTTCCCTCTCGGAGTTTCTTGACGAACCCTGAAAGGAACGAGAGGAACGAGTATCAGTATCCTGATACCTGTCAGGTTTTTTAATATTATCCCTATTCCTGAGGTTATACCTCCTTTCAGAGGGCTCCTGTTGAGGAGACCTACCTCTGGACTGAGATCTGGTGTCTTTAGACTTTTGTTGTTTTTTATTTTCCCACTTCTTTTTAGAAGAAGTAGGTGTCTGCTTTATAGTGTCCTTTTCAGGACTGCCCAACAGTTGTGATCTTAATGCTTTCCCACCTAGACTGTCTCTGCCTAGTTCTGCATATGCAGTTTCAATTATCTTGGGTAGTTCGTGTTGTTGATCCCCTGGACTGAACTCCCTTAGGCGTTGGTGGATCGCCACTGAAGCTGCTTCCCCCTTAATATTAGCTAGTATTATGGCTGATACCTGGTCAAAGTTATTTAGTAACTTCATCCCTAAGTTAAGGGCAGGCTCTGCTCCGGACTCATTTTGTATCTGTTTTAATACTTCAGGTAGTACTGCTATTGACGGGATACCATGTGTTCTGGTATATATGGCAGCAAAGACTGAACCCCAAGAGGTACAGTCCTCTACTTGTGTTATCAGACCCATGGGCAAGCAGATTGTTAGAATTCTGTGTTTGTCACTGGTGGTAGTATTCGGGAATACTGCTTCAAGCTGAGTTATTTTCTGAGCTATCCAGAATGGGATTTGTTCGCGTTTTGCTGGCATTTTGCCCATTATCGCGTGTAATGTTTGTGGAGTTATTTTATTAACTGTACCTTGGACTAGAGTGTCTTGTGCTGCAGCTGGTGCAGGCTGAACTGTTAAAGTCCTCACCACAAATTGTGTGAGGTTTCTGTAGATTTTAATTAAATCTCTGTGTTGTACGAGTAAGTCTGGCTGTGGCATTGTGCCAATATCAGGATGCGGTGTGTCTGCCGCTAATATGGGCCATGTGACTCCTGCTCCTCCGAGCGGGCCTAATCTTGCTCTTCCATGTACGTGGGGTAGGGCGCCTTTAAACCAGTAATTATGCTCCTGGTAAGTGAGCGGAACCTCTAATTCCTCAAAAGGAGTATAGTCCGCTGGTGTTTCACCTTCTAGGTAGTAGTGAAATACATTTGTAATTGCATTCGTTGCTGGGAATGTAACCCATGAATAGAACACCTCTGTTTTATTAGATTTGTGTGCCTCAATCACGAAAATTACATTACCACCCCTGGCTCTTAAGCCATTTTCTAGAAGTTTTATGGTGACTGCCCTTCTGAAATTTGGTGCAATTTGTATTGCATCTTCAGGGTCTTCTTCTCCTAAACCGAAGAGGTCTGTTGTAACTCTCCTTGTTTCGTTTGCTTCTTCCACCATTTTTAATTGGAAGAAGGGAGGTTAAAGAATTTTTAAGATAAGGTGTAAATGCACAATTGTAGGAACTATATGTCCTTCAAGCTTGAATAACCAGCAGCCAATAAATAGTATTCTCGTACTACTCAGCTGCGGCGGATTTTGTGCCCACCCACTCCAGACGTCTCTGGAGTTTTGTGAGTAGGTTCTCTGAGAATAGCACGACTGAACTACTCAGATTCTACTGTTAAATAAGTACCAAACCAACGTTGGTGGCACCATGTCGTGTAGCTCCTATAGTACCCCTGCAGGACCTGCGCGTTTGGAAAACATATACTGCGGGCTTGGTGGCAGACTGACTCCGTGCACCCCCACTGTATATGTTAGCCTAGTTTTGCATTAGCTAGCTCGCAGTGCCACTAGTGTCTCATCCTATCGGGGAGAGATTAGTTTCTGGCAACTTTAGACCATGACAACCCTGATTCCCTCAGAATCGTGGAAACAATGTACTACCTTTCGCTCAGTCACTCGTGCTCACTTATTTGGTTTGTCTCAGAGAGTTACACAGAATAAACAGTCAGGCGTTTCAATAAGTATTTATTGAACAGTTGTTATTCTAGTGTAAAATATATGTGCTGCGGTAACCAACAGACAATAGCAGAGATATATTATCAGCAGTACGATAAAAGCAATGGGATAGAACAGTTCTACCATATTGCGATAATCATGAATACATACATGAATATAAAAGCATTATGCAAGTGCGCGTACTCCTACGATGCCCAACTAGATGTACCTGAGTGTAGCTAGCATATGTGTGTAGGTCTAAAAGCTAAGAGACAAGAATCCTTCTAGGATTTAGTCGAACCCCCATAGAGAGAGTGTGGGACCCCGTCCTGGTCTCGAGCTGGACACCACGTCAGGGCTGTGTCAGACCACTGTCAGCTGGAGCGACTGCATGCAGGAGCCTCAGCGTCTCTGGTCAGTGTGTCAGCATGGAAGTCTCGGTTCCCTCTGTCTTACTGGGGCAAGATGTGGTGTATTTATACCCTAAAGAGTCTCGGTCCTCAGTATGGTTTGTATTAGACATGAGGAAGACGTCAGGGGTGAACTTTATACATACATATTATGCCAGTGGTGTATTCTTAGAGAGCCATGCATAATTAATGAGTACAGTGTGAGCCTGTGTTTGGAAAAACCCTGCTGTATTCAAAACCACAGGATAGATAACGTTCAGCCCTCAGAGCTCGTTGTGTACTAGCTGGGACCAATGTAGGTGAAAGATCATGCCTATATAAGGAATCATGACTATAATAGGACATGTACAGTTGTGACCATAATTGGGCATATGCGGCCATGACCATAATAGGGCAAGTACGAATATGACCAAATTAGGGTAAATATGAATACGTCCATTTTAGGGCATGTATGAACGGGTCTACATTAGGGCCTCTATGCGGGATATAACAACCCTGTTTCTGGCTTTAAAAAATAAATAAATAAGGAAACATTTTGGTGCTGGCACAGCCTTGTACCAAACAGCAAAATGCATTGACTGGAACTGCTGTGATGTCAGGTTCTGCCAATGAATTATAAATAGATGTGTACTTAGCGGTCAATTATAAATTTATCGAGCTGCCCCTCCTCCATGGGGATGGAGTAATTTACTCCATCCCCAGGGTGGACTGACTGGCTGCCCGTCAAAATATAAATCAGGCTCTTAGTTTGGGTGAGTGCAGGGAAAAGGGAAAGACAGAGGAGAAAATGAGGCACGTATTACAGGTGCATATAGGTTGTAATTGGTGTTCAACTTGAAGAGTGGCATCCAGTGAACAAATAGAGTGAGATATACACTTGCCAATTTCAGAGGCAATTGGTGTCAGGGCAGGAAAATGTGGTATGATGTAGGGAATCATGTGCAAAAAATGTGTGGGCATCTGGGGACTCTTAATTAGGATGGTGGAACAAGCATGTTCTTTTGGGGCACAGAGGAAGGGAGCAAATTGTTTTGGTTTAAATAGCCTGAGACACAGTGAGAGAGGCATCGGTGGCAAATCATTGGATATGCATGGGGGATCTGAGGAACATGGAGAATAATACCAATGGGGCTTAAAGTAAACAGAGTAGGAAATGGAGAGGCGGCATTTGGGGCGCAGTTAGAATGGGATCCAGTGGGTAGGTTAGTTGGGGTGAGGGGCATAGACATGTGACATTAGAGTTAGATGGATAGGAGGCTAATGCTCACATATGGTGTTTGGTGGCCTGAGATGAGAGTACCTGAAGTTCAGAGGAATGGGACACTTCAAAAGGACAATTGATGACAGGGCAACTCCAAATAGGCATTTGAACAATGCATAAGAGGCTGTCCCTTTGGTGCACTTGTAGAGGGCAATTGCTGCTAGAAGCCATACAACGCTGGTTTCTGGAGCACAAAGAGTGTGTTATGTGCCCGGGTTAGGCCCATGTAACTATGCTGTACATTTTCTTACATTGTCCTCTTTTCTGCACAATAACTTTATTGCTGGACCGAGGGAGAACATGGCGGCCAGCGAGTAGCAGGTCGCAGAGGCTCCAGGAGTCAGGAGTCTTTTTGTTTTTGAAAATGCTCCTTGCAGATATGGTTTTTTGAATAAAATAAACTGACAGGAATACATACGACTGGAGAGAGAGTTGCCTTGGACATCTGGTTTTCTTTTGCTACGGCAGTGGCAGGGTCGGCGGAATTAAAGAAGAGGGCCGCGGAAAGATCGGTTCGGGACTCCTGGGAGCTGTGCTGGTCCCGTGCGGCACTCGAGCTAGAGCGAGGGCGGAGAGCAGTTGCACGGATCCCTGTCCGGGGCGGCAGAGGCAGTACAAGCGCGATTTGCTCCGTGAGGGAGACGAGAGGAGACCTGAGGGGATTGAAGGCTGTGGAGAGTGTTCCGGCTGACATTGAAGCAGGTAGGGAAGAGAGGTCTCTACGGGAGGGCAAAATAGGGAAATCGATACAAGAGAAAAATTCAACATCAATCTTGGAGGCGGGGGTGAGAGTGAACACTAGGGGGGAGAACTTATTAAGCACGGCACAACAAAAAAGATACGCCCTGAGGAGTACAGGCTTAAGACAATATAAAGAGCCCTCAAAAATAGATGATCAGAATTCTCAAAAGGACTCTGACCCAGCCCAGAAGCAGAACATTTTAGGGGTGAAAAAAACGTACAAATACCCGGTCTTGTCAGCCGGAGGCTGAGGTGGAGGAGTGGGTTAGCCCTAAGAGGAGAAAATCATGGAAGGCGAAGGTGCCCTGTCAGACACAACAGACGCAACACAAGGTAAAAATCACCCCTTCATTAAGAAGCTTTTTCAAGGTTATGCCTAGAAATTTAACATTAAAACCTACAGATTTCTCTACCCCAAACAGCGTCCCTGGGATATAAAAAAATCCTGAAGCTATTCTTAGCCCCAATAGATTCCAAGGGGCAGATTTAAAAGAAACTGACGCATCTGTATAGATGTGTCAGTTTCCCTGCGCCTGCGTGAAAAACCCTTGCGCCACTATAAATGCGTCTGTTGGCGGAAAAGTCACGCATTGTTGGAGTCGTGTCGCAAGCACGAGGCAACTCCAGCAATGCGTGTTACGTCCTATTCCCAATACACTGCGTCACTCCTTACACTTGCTTCAAGCAGGCGTAAGGTTTTGACGCAGTGGCGTCCTAAACGTCTTGTAGATTTCACTGCGTCACTTTTATGAGGCTTTCCTGCATGGGAACGCCTAACCTGCATACATTATACCTGACGCAGGTATAATGTCACGCAGTGTTTTACAACGTGACGCATCTCCCTGGATGCGTCACGTTGTAAATTTGCAGCATTTTTTATGCTGCTGCTGCGTCACAAAAGTGACGCAACAGCAGCTTAAAAATGACGCAAGGGACTTGTAAATCTGCCCCCAACTGCTTGCAGGTGACTCCAAGGTATTAGAGGAAATTACTGGGGAAATTCCGATGGCGGACACCAAAAATAAGGGTATAGCCGTGAGTCCCCTGCCTTCCCAAAAAGAGGTAGGGGTTTAAAGGGATACACAAATAGGTGATAATGACCAAGGCCAGGTACTGATTTTGGATCTGAGGGCTGGACCACCGGATCAGGTATCCTCTCAGTCAGTCTCAGATTTGGTACAATTGCTGACGACGGAAATCAGAAGTAGATTTGAGGTCTCAGAAAAAAAACAAGCCGAGATTAAGTCGACTTGTGAGAAGATGGAAGAGAAGTTGGATTCTCTGACAGCTAGAACAACAGCCTTAGAATCAACGGTGATGGCGTTAACCACCCAAACGGAAGAAAATATGAAAGAGATAACTCAGTTAAAAGAAAAGGGAGTTGGTTTTCAAGAAAAGCTTGAATCCCTCGAAAACTCTCAAAGAAGAAATAATTTGCGGTTGTTAAAGATCCCCGAGGGGGCCGAAGGGAATAACCTCAAGGAGTTTGTAGTCAAATTGATTAAAGAAGGCACGCAAATCGACATCACTGAGCAAGCTCTTATGGCCGATATCCAGAGGGTTCATAGAGACCCGTTTAGATTAACCCCAAACAAAGCAAGACCCAGGAAGATTCTAATTCATTTCTTGACGTATAAATTAAAGGAAGCGATCTTGAATAAGGCTCTCAAGATGAATTCACTAATAGTAGATGGAACCACTTTTGAAATACGTTCAGATGTTTCATCAATTACTGCAACTAAACAATGGGAGCTAGGGAAGCTCCTTGATCCTTTGAGGAAACAGGGCGCTACAGCAAAGTTTAAATTCCCTGCTATGTTAAGGGTCAATCAATCAATCAATCATGTCACTTATAAAGCGCACTACATACCCGCGAGGGTCTCAAGGCGCTGGGGGAAGAGGGGGGTGGTGCTGCTACTGATCGAAGAGCCAGGTCTTGAGGAGTCTTCTGAAGGCCAGTAGGTCTTGGGTCTGTCGGAGGTTGGTGGGGAGGGTGTTCCAGGTCTTGGCGGCAAGGTGGGAGAAGGATCTGCCGCCGGCGGTCGTTTCCGGATGCGGGGGACTGTGGCGAGGGCGAGGCTGGTCGAGCGGAGCTGGCGGGTGGGGGTGTAGAAGCTGAGTCGTCTGTTGAGGTAGGCTGGTCCGGAGTTGTGGAGTGCTTTGTGTGCGTGGGTGAGGAGCTTGAAGGTTATCCTCTTGTTGACAGGGAGCCAGTGCAGGTCTCTCAGGTGGGGTGTGATGAGGCTGCGTCGGGGGATGTCGAGGATAAGACGTGCAGAGGCGTTCTGGATGCGTTGCAGCCGTCTCAGGAGCTTAGCCGTCGTTCCTGCGTAGAGGGCGTTTCCGTAGTCCAGCCTGCTAGTGACGAGGGCCTGGGTGACTGTTTTTCTTGTTTCGGTGGGGATCCACTTGAAGATCCTGCGGAGCATTCGGAGGATGTTGAAGCAGGATGAGGAAACGGCGTTGACCTGCTTAGTCATGGAGAGGGTGGGGTCGAGGATGACCCCTAGCTTGCGTACGTGGTCGGTGGGTGGCGGGGCTGTTCCCAGTGATGTTGGCCACCAGGAGTCGTCCCAGGCTGAAGGGTTGGAACCAAGGATGAGGACCTCCGTCTTGTCCGAGTTCAGCTTCAGGCGGCTGGTC
Source organism: Calotriton arnoldi (assembly GCA_963921515.1). Classification (NCBI taxonomy): domain Eukaryota; kingdom Metazoa; phylum Chordata; class Amphibia; order Caudata; family Salamandridae; genus Calotriton; species Calotriton arnoldi. The sequence goes on from CAWUFW010012913.1 coordinate 430,389, forward strand.
CTCATCCATTCGGTGACGGCCTTCATTCCTTCGTGGAGGTGGGCTTTGGCGGTGTGAGGGTCTTTGGTGAGGGAGAGGATCAGCTGGGTGTCATCGGCATAGGAGATGATGTTGAGGTTGTGCTGTCGGGCGACGTGGGCGAGGGTGCCATGTAGATGTTGAACAGCGTTGGGCTGAGGGAGGAGCCTTGGGGTACGCCGCAGATGATCTTGGTGGCCTTGGATCGGAAGGGGGCGAGGCGGACGCTTTGTGTTCTGCCGGAAAGGAAGGATGTGGTCCAGTCCAGGGCCTTCTCTTGGATCCCGGCGTCGTGAAGGCGTGTTCGTAGTGTGTGGTGGCAGACCGTGTCGAAGGCGGCTGATAGGTCCAGGAGGATGAGGGCTGCTGTTTCTCTGTTGTCTAGCAGGGTCCTGATGTCATCGGTGGCGGCGATGAGGGCGGTTTCGGTGCTGTGGTTGCTGCGGAAGCCGGACTGGGAAGGGTCCAGGATGTTGTTCTCCTCGAGGTAGCGGGTCAGTTGTTTGTTGACGATTTTCTCGGTGACCTTCGCGGGGAACGGGAGCAGAGAGATGGGTCGGAAGTTATTGAGGTCCTTGGGGTCTGCCTTGGGTTTCTTGAGTAAGGCGGTGATCTCGGCGTGCTTCCAGCTTTCCGGGAAGGTTGCTGTCTCGAAGGAGATGTTGATTATTTTCCGGAGATGGGGCGCGATGGCTGTACTGGCTTTGTTGAAGATGTGGTGAGGGCACGGGTCTAGCGGTGAACCGGAGTTGATGGTGTTCATGATCTCGCTGGTGTCCTCGTCGTTGATGTTGGTCCAGGAGAGCAGGCGGTTGGTGGTTGTGGGGGCAGTGGTCTCGGTGGTTGCCGGGGCGGTCGTGGTGTTGAAGCTGTTGTGGATGTCGGCGATTTTGCGGTGGAAGAAGGTGGCCAGTGAGTCGCACAGGTCTCGCGACGGCTGGATGTCGTTGGTGTTGGAGCTGGGGTTGGAGAGTTCCTTCACGATGTTGAAGAGCTCTTTGCTGTTGTGTGCGTTGTTGTCTAGGCGGTCTTTGAGTGAGGCCCTTTTGGCGGATCTGATGAGGTGATGGTGACTGCGGGTGGCGCTCTTGTGGGCGGCGTAGCTGTCCGCTGTCCGTTCGTGGAGCCAGATCTTCTCCAGTTTTCGGCATGTTCGTTTGGAGGCCTGGAGGTCTTCGGTGAACCAGGTGGCTTTCTTGCTGGTGTGGCTGTTAGGCGGATTCTTGAGCGGGGCGAGGGTGTTGGCGCAGTCGTCGATCCACTGTCTGAGGTTGCGGGCGGCGGTGTCGGGGTCGGAGGGTTCGGCGGGTGGGCTCAGGGCGAGGGTTGTGGTTAGCTGGTCTTCCGTGACTCTGCTCCAGCAGCGGCGAGGCATTTGTTCGGTGCGGTGGTGCGTGGTGGGCTTCCTGTAGGTGAAGTGGATGCAGTGGTGGTCAGTCCAGTGGGGTTCGGAGGTGTGGTTGAAGGAGACGTGTGGGCTTGCGGAAAAGATGGAGTCTAGCGTGTGGCCGGCGGCGTGGGTGGGTGTAGTCACGAGCTGTCTGAGTCCGAGGGTGGCGAGGTTGTCGATCAGGGTGGTGGAGTTGGTGTCCTTGTTGTTCTCGAGGTGGAAGTTCAGGTCCCCGAGGAGGATGTAGTCCGTGGAGGCGATGGCGTGTGTGCTGACGAAGTCAGCGATGGAATCGCTGAACTGTGGTCGAGGTCCGGGGGTCTGTAGATGAGGGTTCCTCTGAGGGTGGTGTTGGGATCGGTGTGGATCTGGAAGTGCATGTGTTCGGCGGTGCTGAGGGTGTCATCGGTGTTGGTTGAGACTCTGAGGGTGTTCCTGTGGACGATGGCGATGCCTCCTCCGACTCCGTTGGTGCGGTCCCTGGGGGTGATCTTGTATCCGTCCGGGATGGCAATGGCGATGTCGGGGGCTGAAGCGGGATTCAGCCAGGTCTCCGTCAGGAATGCGACATCTGGGGAGGTTGAGTCGAGAAGGTCCCAGAGTTCGATGGCGTGTTTGCGGGCGGAGCGGGTGTTGAGGAGGATGCATCTGAGGTAGTTGGGTTCTTTCCTGGGCGGTGGTTTGGCGGGGCGGGTGCTGGCGAAGCTGCAGTTCCGGCAGGTGAAGGGCCCTGGGTGCGCTTCGGGGTGGCCTGGTAGCAGGCGTGATCTTTTCCGGGGTTGAGTGCGTAGAGGGTGCTGGCGTCGTATCGGCATCTGTTGATGTGGCGGGCGCGGGGATGCCCGGACCAGGGGTCTGGCGCTGGGCGCGGTCACGGCGCGGACGGGCGCAGACGGGCTTGCCTTAGGCGGCGCAGCCGCACAGCGGCCGCCATAAATGGGGAGGTGGGAGGGAGGAGCAGGGAATGGGGCAGCGAATGGGCAGTGAGGGGGCGGGGCCGCAGGGGCGCAGCGGTGGGAAACAGGCACAGAAGGGAAAACGAGCACAATCAGGGCATCAAGGGGGCACAGAAAGGAAAAGAAAACGAGCACAATCAGGGGCAGCAAGGGGGCACAGAAAGGAAAAACGAGCACAATCAGGGGCAGCAAGGGGGGCACAGAAAGGAAAAAACGAGCACAATCAGGGGCAGCAAGGGGGGCACAGAAAGGAAAAACGAGCACAATCAGGGGCAGCAAGGGGGCACAGAAAGGAAAAAACGAGCACAATCTGGGGCAGCAAGGGGGCACAGAAAGGAAAAAACGAGCACAATCAGGGGCAGCAAGGGGGCACAGAAAGGAAAAACGAGCACAATCAGGGGCAGCAAGGGGGCACAGAAAGGAAAAAGCGAGCACAATCAGGGGCAGCAAGGGGGCACAGAAAGGAAAAACGAGCACAATCAGGGGCAGCAAGGGGGGCACAGAAAGGAAAAAACGAGCACAATCAGGGGCAGCAAGGGGGCACAGAAAGGAAAAACGAGCACAATCAGGGGCAGCAAGGGGGCACAGAAAGGAAAAACAAGCACAATCAGGGGCAGCAAGGGGGGCACAGAAAGGAAAAACGAGCACAATCAGGGGCAGCAAGGGGGCACAGAAAGGAAAAACGAGCACAATCCGGGGCAGCAGCAGGGCACACAGACGGAGCTGTGTGGTGGGGGAGCGACCTACCAGTCAAGGTCAGGGGTCAAGGGTGATGCATAACAATAAAATACAAGTCTTCCGGCGGGTGGAAGACGCAGAAAAAGTTCTACAGTCTATTTCAGAAGGACGGAATAAGTTAGTGGATATGAAAACTTCTTTTTCTCCTTAGATAAGGAAATAAACATCGACAGGCAAGGAGCATCAAACAGTTGAAATATGAAATATATTCTTCCGACTCCGGGGGGGGCACAGGCCAGTATAGGGCCATGAAGGAAGGAAGGGAGGGTTCTCCAGGGTGGGGCTCACAGTGGGATGGGGGGGATTGAGTTAGGGTGCACTGGGTGGGGAGCAGTGGGAGAAAACGTTAAAAAATATGTCCGATTCGCCTCAGTATGATTTCTAGAGTTTTTTTGGTAAAGGGAATTTGACACAATTAATAAGTGACCAAAGTGTGTTGCTGATGGTCCTGTCATGGAATGTGAACGGGTTAAGAGTGAAGTATAGGAGGAAAACATTTTACAATATTTGAAAGATGCCCCGGAACAGCTTTTAATATTACAGGAAACGCATCTAATGGATACGGAAATGAGAAACCGATTTAAATCTCAAAGCTGGGTCCAAGATCTTATTTGTACCACTCAACAGTTAACCATAAAAGGAGTGGCAATTCTGATTAAAAGGAACTCATATATCACAGTAGAAGACAGCAGAGTAGATAAAATGGGTAGATGGGCTATAGCTAAAATCAAGTATTATTCTCATAAATTTACCGTGGTGGGATATTACGGGCCAAACATAGATGATCCTAGCTCTTTTAGAGGGTTGCTTACGGAGCTGTTAAGCTTTCCAGATCCTATAATCATTGCCACACATTTTAATGTGGTCCTGGATCCAGTTTTGGATCGTTCATTAAAAAGCAGAGCAACATCAAATTGTAAGATGAGGTCAGTACTAAAGGCCTCTATGAAGCAGTTAGGATGGGTGGATATATGGAGAGTTAAAATGGGAATCAGAAGGGGGTACACCTTTAACAATAAGAAATATGGACACCAATCAAGATTGGACTTCTGTTTAATTAACCAAGATCTGAAAAGATGGGCAAAAGAGGCAAAGCATTTGGGGGCACACCTTTCGGACCACTCTGCAATAATGTTACTATTAGATTTACCAGTCAGGCCAGCGTATAGGAGATGGACTCTAGACTGTGCTATTTTATTAGAAGAGGAAGTGATTGAGAAGCTGAGTGTAGAGACACAAGAGTTTTTTGCAATTAATCAAAATAGTGCTCCAATAGGAATTGTATGGGATGCCTATAAAGCCTTTTTAAGGGGGTATATAATGTCTCTCCAGATATCTAAACAGAAGAACTACAGAGCCGAAGTGGGGAAAATCGAACATAATATCCAGCAGTTGGAACAACAGCTATTAGTTCAGGGGAGCAGTCAGGAGCCAGAAGGTATTCAAGCATCTCTTTAGTCTCTTAGGCTGGAACTTGCTGGGGTGATGGAACAGAGATAAAGGAAACAGTGGCAAGCTAGCAAGTTGGCCCACTTCGAATATGGGGAAGGCTGTGGAAAACTCCTAGCCTGGAAAACCAAACAAGATCAGGCAAAAGGTTTTATAAAAGAACTAAGGTGTGAAATATCGGGAAATCCACTTATGAGTAGAGAAGAGATAGAAGAGGCTTTTAACAATCACTTTGAAAAGGTCTATCAGGAGGAACTAATAGTTGCAGAGGAAGACATTGAGGCCTGGCTCGGCCAAGATGTTCCGCGTAAAATCAATAAGAGAGAAGCTGAAAACCTCAATAGTCCAATTACAAGAAGCGAGGTCAAGAAGGCCATAATGGCTGGGAAGTCTGGGAAAGCGGCAGGCCCAGATGGGATACTGGCGGAACTCTATAAGTGCTTGAAGGAGGTTCTCACCCCCATAATGGAGAAGCTATTCTCTCAAATCATTGAAGAAGGTAGGGACATGCCAACATCATGGAATGAAGCCACAGTCGCATTGATTCTTAAGCCAGCAAAACCACCCAATTCTTGTGATTCATACAGACCCATCTCTTTGCTTAACTGCGATTATAAAATCTTCACCAAGATTCTAGCAGGGAGGTTAAATGGGGTGGTGGGGGGTCTTCTAGATGAAGATCAAAAAGGTTTTGTCCGAGGGAGAGGGATTCAGGACTTGACTTACAACTTAATCGGGGCAATAGATTTAGCTACACTCCATAAAACACCTCTGGCCATTATTACTTTAGACGCCACAAAAGCGTTTGATAGGGTAAATTGGCCCTATTTACAACGAATACTGAGACTGTGTAATTTTGGAGAAAACTTCTGTAGGACTGTGAGTCTGATATACCAAACGCCTACAGCTAAAGTCTTAGTGAATGGAAACCTATGTGCCCCTTTTAAAATCAAGAGGGGAACTAGACAGGGGTGTCCTTTATCACCTCTACTTTTTAAATTATATATAGAGCCCCTAGCTGTAAAAATTAGACAAGAAGTTGGAATCTCTCCTTTCAAGTATAGAAATTGGGAGAAAAAAGTGGCCTTGTATGCCGACGATTTAATGGTGTACACTTCAGATCTGACCTCTGCACTCCCACTATTGTATAACTTGGCTTCCCAATTTGGCCGTGTCTCAGGCTACGAGGTGAATGCGACAAAAACAGTGTATGGCCCGGAACATGGATACGCAACAATGCATAATAAAAAAGGAGATAAGATATCTGGGTATCATGGTCTCACAAAACATCGAGAGAATCCCGGAAATCAATTAAAAAAAGTCAGCAAAGAGATATGTAAATCATTAATAAGCTGGGCACACTTACCATTGACTATAATTGGAAGAGTAAATTTAATTAAAATGATGGTCTTCCCAAAACTCATTTTTATATTCCAGAATATCCCTTTAGTTTTTAGAGAAGTCTGGCTGAAGAAACTGTAATCAAAAATAAGCAGTTTTATCTGGGCCTCTAAAGGTACACGATTCTCATGGAAAAAACTTCGTAGGAAGAAAAACAATGGAGGCCTGTGTTTGCCAGATTTAGTTTATTATGCATGGGTCTTTCTTATGAGGACTGGGAAAATGTTATTGAATGAACCAGATGGTTCAGACATTGGGAGAATGTTGAAGGTGATGCTTTTAGATCTGAAGGGAGGGGAGCAAGGTTTCATATATAAATTCTGGGATCCCAGATACTTTAAAAAGGTGCGCCTCAAGATTCTGCATGGGTTAGCCTTCACATGGCATAAAATCAGGAAGACGCTAAAAATTAACTACTATAGTGCATTGGCACCCATCTGGGATGCCCCCGGCTCCCCAGAATGGACAAAGGATTCTCTGGCAGTGCCTTTAGAAAAAGCGTGAATATTGTGCTGGGAACAGCTAGTCAAAGATGGCTCTCTACTTTCTTGGGAAAGTTTGCTGGATATCACGGACAATGAGCTATCCCGATTGAAATATTTGCAATTGAAAAGTTGGCACCAAGTAGCTGGAGCAATCGTTGGCACATCGAATGAACTGGAGTCTGCTTTAAGGAGGAAAGTTGAAAGAAAAAAAGGAGGTGAGAAATCTATACTGACTCCTGATCGATCTTGCAGAGGGCAATTTCAAACTGCCGATGGAGCTGTGGGGAAAGAGCTTGCCTGGGATCCATTTAGAAGAATTATGGCAAGTATCAGGTAATATCTTGTATTCCACAGTCCAGGCTGCAAACTTAAGGAGAAATCACATCTTTTGTCTCCATAGGGTCAATTGGACTCCTCTAAGGCTCTCTAAATTTGGGAAGGGCGCCTCTCCAAAATGCCCTAAATGTTCCCAAGAAAAGGTAGATGATGTGCATATGTTCCTGGATTGTCCAATGTTACAACATTTCTGGGCAGATGTAAGTAATAGCATCTCTACAGTACTTGGGGTAGACTTTCAGGTAAGCCTAATGTTGGTCTTTTTCGGGGTTTTGGCAAAATATGAATCTTTAGCCATTGAAAAAAACAAATTAATGTTTTATTTAATTTTACTTGCTCGGAGGGAAATTTGTAAATACTGGATAAAGAATGTTCCCCCGACCACTATAGATTGGATTAATTCTGTGAAATATATAATAAAGCTAGAAAGGGCATCCCTGAATAAGAAGAAAGACTTTTGGTTACCATGCATAAATTGGTTGGAAAATGAGGTGAACACAGTCCAATGATTATGCCTCTACACCAAGATACTTCACCACTCTGGTTGTTCTATGGGTGGCTCTGAGAGAGGACCGGAACAGATCAGCCACGAAAGGAGAGGTTCTGTATAAAGTGCACCTTTCTGGAAACAGAGCTCTTTGGTTGGTGCCGATCAAGATGGGGGGCCCCAGAGAAACCCAGAATAACTCTGTTTATATCTAAGGTGAATGAGGACTAAAAAATAAAAAATAAAAAAAATAACATTATTGCTGTGTCCTTTTGCACATATTCGTGTGCGTGACAATGTTGGATTCGTTTCTCTGAAACTACTTGGCTTATACATCTGGCTTCGCGCAACTTTATCATGATGCCTCGATCACTGAGTATGATGCCTTTATTCACCATTTACAAATGTCGTTTCCTCTATGGGGCAACAGGGCTATCTACATATCCATAAAAATACTAATCTGCATGTACATCACACGGATGCTGTTTATTATACATAAAGAAGCATTTCTGGGGGTTAGTAGAGGAGACACTTCTGCTGACATTGAAAGGTCCTGCATGGTGAGGTTTCACCAAGCAGCTGTCTGACATCTTGGTGAGGGGTGTCCAATTTGTGACCAAGACGAGGTCCTACATTCTCTCCTGCCAGGTAATGGGGTTGGATCATCCCGTGGAGGATTCTTGGCTCTACACCTACACATACTCTAGACATACACAGCGTAGTGATTGTATAGTAGGAGTACGCCGGATTACTACCTTGTAATATATGCCTGCATATATGCACTGTCTTAGCACCATGGTAGAACTGTATCTGCTATTTACTCTAAGATGGCCAACAGGTGAGGAGCTCTGGCCGGGAGCTCCCCGGCCAGGGATTGCCTTTTGGCTCTTATCCCTTGAATTCACCCCCTCCTCGAACCCTTTTTGCTCACCTGGGATTATATGGACTGCAGTCCTCGTCTCTCCAACTCCCGCGACTGAATCTCGAGTTCTTCTTGATGAACCGTGATTGAAGTCCTGACCGCGGAGTCCGATCAACATGGCCGATGCCCGGTGGAGCTGCTTGTTTAGCTATAGAGGAGACCGGCTCGGGTTCTTTCCCTCGGCTGTCACCTACCCAGCCGGACATGGGGCACAGTTGTCGTTGTCTCTCCGCTGTTGTCTCCTTCCTCCCCCTCTACACCGAGGATCTGCTGTCGACGGAGCCAGTCACAGCGCGGTGCCCCCGAGCTTGTTTTCACCTCCGAGCCATGGGAAGCGTGCCCGCCTGGTCCCCGCTGCTGCCTCCATTTCCTCCTCGGCCTCACCTACCCTCTGGACTTGACACTGTTTCTTGTCTCCCCGTTTCGTCTTCTTTTTCCTCTCGCCGTTTCCGATCAACCTTCTGAGGGTTTACCGATGGCGGATCCTATTCGTTGCTGCTGATGCCCGGTTGAGCGGCCCTGGATGCTTCTGGGGTGATGACTGGGGAGCTCCCCTCCGTCCGTCGCCTGCCCTCCGGACCTGAGCTGCGGCTGCCTGGTGTCCCTCTTCACCTCTCCTGGACTGTGGTTGAGATGATTGATTCCGGTCCCCCTGACAAACCAGTAGTGAGTATGCCGCTACCGCTGCCTGCCATCATTCTCCGAGCCTGTTTCCCTTTCATCCTCCGATTTATAGCACCCTCCTGTTCCAGCAGCTGCCTTCCTCTTCTAAGGTCGCTACCTGGGTGTCTGTGCTGACTTCCCCCTGATTACTACGACCCGAAGTACGATCAGCATCCCACAGCCTTCCCCCGCTAGATCTTGTGACAGCCTTCCCCTTTCAGCCATGCTCCTGGGGTAGGTTTCCTTGTTGGATTTCAAACGGATTTTTGTTTTACCCGCTTTCCCGCCATTTTGTCGCAAAGATATTGGGGTCCATGACCTGGATCCTCCATTTTGTGGTCTCTACTGACTCTCAGATCGACTCCTACTGCCGGTCAGCGCCTTGTACTCTCCAGTCTCACCATCGCCTTTAATCTATCCCCTCTCGGAACTCTTCACCCCTCTTTCCTTGCTTATTCACTATGATGCATCCCTTCGACCCCTCCTTCTGACCCGTCCCTTTCTTATGCGAACCGACGCAGTGAGGGATTCCTGGCCCTGGTTGTTGTTGATCTATTGGACCCTTACCGGACTGTCGACTTGCTTACTCTAACTTTTTGGTGTTCCCTCTAAGTACTATAATGCTTTAATAGCGGATTTTCTTATGTAACACAGTTTTTTTTTCTCTATGCAATGATTTGTTCCTGTAACTGATGTAACGTTGTAACAATGCTAACCTCATGTAAAGCGCTCTGATACCTCCAGGTCTAGCCAGCCCTATATAAAACTCTTCAAATAAATAAATAAATACTCTCTTGGTGCTTGTAATCACTTTCATCAGCTTCTGTCTCCTGATTATCGCAGCACATGTATTCTATACAAGAATAACATTGGTTCAATAAATACATTTAAAATATCCCATTGTGTATTCTCTGTATATTTGTCTGAGAACAAGAGTGCATGAGTGACTAAGTGAAATGGTTCTGATCTGTTACCACGATCCCTGAGGGGTCAGGGTTGTCATGTTCAGTGGTTGCCAGAAATAATTTGCTCCCTGTTTAGGTTTGGGGCTTATGGTGGCACTGTGAGCTAGCTGGTCTCTAGACCAACATATGCTGCGGGGTGCTTGAAATCAGTCTAGGCACCTCACCTAAAGTTTATGTTGTCTACAAATGTGCAGGTCCTATGGATTAGTGGGAACTACACGACATGTCTCGGACACTATGACACTTCGATTAAAGGATTGGGCCCTAGCAATAGAGCCTCTGGACCATGTACAGAGCAGGGTGGAAGGTGCACTCACAGGGGATTATACTTGCAGGAATAAAGGATCATGGGCATCTATGACACAGAGTGGAGACAGGGGTTCCTTGAGGCATTTAAAAAGGGCAGTTATGGCAGGGAAGCACTTTGGCTGATGACACACGAAGAGGGCACACAGTGGGATTGGATAACGGAGTGACTGGGACACTAGGGAAATATGTAGAAATGGGGCACAGTGCTTTGGATGGTAGAGCATAGTGTTTTGGCCCAGTGCTGCTTTGACGTAGAGGGAATATAGCATTGGAAAGTTGGGAGAGGGTTAATACGACTCGACACACAATGCCCAAGTGGGCAACTCAGACTGTTGTCACTTGTAATGTGTGTTTAGGGCTATTGGATGGTCAGCTGGCATTAAAGAGTGATGGCTAGACTGAGGGCACAATGAGGTGCTACTAGGGTAACAAGGAGGATGGAGTTGGGGCACAGAAGGATGAGGTGCCCATATGGCATGGAAGACAATCCTCTTGATGGTACTTGGAGTGGATTATGGGACAACACCTGTGTTATATTGAGAAGCAATTAGGACAGAGGCACAGTGTTTGAAATGAGTAGGACATTGTAGGCCTCTCCAGAAAATAGGGGCACTTGTTCTATTTAACTCCTCCTGCACTAAAAATGTGTGGAAGAAGCTTTCACAATGTAAAACCCTTGCATTTGTCATATAACTCACAATAACCCACAATATATACCCCATCCTATTGAGTTGGTCAAACAGTTCACAATGTAAAACCCCTTCCTACTGTATTGTTCCTTCATGTTGTGCATGACTTAGGGTTGAATTAACAAATTCTCTATTAGCTATGAGCAATTGACCTACTTCATAGATGCAAGGACTCTACTGCTGACCAAATAAGTACCTGCAGAGAAGAAAATAAATACAGTGGCCGGGTCAAAACACACCTCTCAATGCTGCTTTTAAATGTCTATTTTTGGTCAGTTGTAGCCAAACTTAAAAAAATTGACCAATATTTTTAGACTATGCATTTACTGGACAACTGGAATTGAGGCATCACCTATGCTTAAAGTTAGGCAGAGTACTCAGTCCATATTCATTTTCCTTCTCAGTTCACTTTTATTTCCATATGTTTACCCTCCACTGTTTTGAATCCAAATATAGTTATGATATATTACTTACCTTTGTAGAATTCCAGGGCAATAGAATGGAGCCCGCATCATTATTCTCAGTTTCTATTGTTACCCTCAAACTGTGCGTCTCTGTTGTTTGGTAAAACAGTAACTTAGCAAAACAAAATTCTATTTCCAGCTATCTTGATTTTCTTATTATGCAGATTCATGCTGATATGATTAGTTAAAGAATGCTTGGCCAGCACAGTTTCACACCTGCTTGACTACTTGAGAGATCAATGCAAGGATTGTAAGATTTGAAGAGCGATAGCAGCAGGATGGATTTTATCCTCTATTCCTCAGTTCTATATTAAACCAAAGTGACCATCTCTTATTGTGCTTGTCAATGCAACAAAAGCCTTTATTGCTACAGTAATGACACTTTTAAATGTCCCTCACTTAACATATGTATTTGCTGAAATCTTGCAATAAAACCTAGGGGCATATTATCAACGATCTGCGATAATTATCGCAAAGCGCGCTTAGCGCTGTTTTTTTTATCGCCGGCTATCGCTGGATTTCCTCGCCGTGATAACGCGGTATTATCAACGCATATCGCAAAGGTGATAGGAAATCCAGCGATAGCGTGTAAAACCAGCAATAGCGTAAGAATTCCAGCGCTAATGAAAAGCTTGCTAATACTCCTAATAGGCAAGTGCATACTCAGCCCAACAATCCACCCCCCATTGACAAGATGGTTAAGGCAAGTTTTTTCAGGCGTTAAATTCCAGCGATAAGCGCGGTTAGCGCAACTTTTCTTATTGCTTCGCGGTCATTGATAATAGGGGGAAGTTGTGTTTGCGACTGTTTCAATGGAGTTTTAGTCAGGAAACGCCTACTTTGCATGTCATTAGCGATATATATCGCTGACATGCTTAGAGGTTAAAAAAACGGCCGCTATTGCTAGAAAACTCACGCTAAGGCCCGTTAGCTGCAGTTTGTTAATAGTGTGATAAAAATATCGCCTCATTAGCGGCAGAAAAGTGCCGCTAACGCGGCGATAGATGGCTTGATAATATGCCCCCTAGTTTCTTAAAATTTAGTGCCTTTTTTACCTGCTTTAAGGGGGTATTTTAAGTTAAACAACTGGAAGAAGAAAATCGCATTTCAGAGAGCAGATTCTAACTTCCAAAGGGCATAAAATGTGATTACTTAATGGGTTGCATTTAAGGTTTTCATCATTTGATCTGGATGGGAGGGTACTTTCCCTTTAGCAATCATTGCACGTGCATTTGGATAGGAGATAGCCATTTTCAAAAAATTTGGGGCCTGATGTACGACTGTTTTTTTAGTGGTCTCAAACAGGAAATCGGCCTGTTTGCGACAGCTAAAAAGGGTTGTGGAATGTACAAAAAACTATTTTGCAAGTTGTAACCTGTTAGCGACTCGCAAAATTGATTTTTTGAGTCGCTACTAAGAAGGTGCATGCCAAGGGCATCCCTTTCTAATAGCGAGTCGCAGGGGGTGTAAGATTGGTTTGAGACCGCAAATGCGGTGAAAATGTTTTTTAAGAGCTGGCAGTGGTCCCATGAAACGTTTCATTTTTATTTTTTAAATTCATCTAGTTTTCCTTTAAGGACAACGGGATGCTTTTTTTTTTTTTTAAAACCTGTGATGGTGGTCTGCTGACCCCAGCAGGCCACTATCCTGTGAGTGCTGGAAATTCCCAATGGGTCGCTAAATGCAACCTGCCTCATGAATATTAATGAGGCAGGTCTTTTGCGACCCATTTGGAAATTGCAAACAGTGTCTCAAACACTGGGGGTCGTACATATGGCCCTAAGTGAAGATTATTGCATTTTCAAACAGAAACTAGTGCTTATTGTCACAAAGCAGATATGAAGAGTTAATATCATTGTAAAATCTGAAGAAAAAAATACAACATAGACTAATTTTTTATATCTCACATTTCGATTATGATTTGCAAATCAGATATACTGATGCAGCAACATTCTTCGAAAGTTCATGGAATGCATGTTGTACTTAGGGGTGTACACAAATTTGTGTTATGGTTGAGCAACTCATCTAATTTCAGGAATGTAACACAATAAAAAATGCTAGTACTGCCCAGAAATGCACAGGTATTAAATGTTGTACCCATTTTTAATGCACAGGGCTCAGCAGTGGCGTAACATAGGTCCCCGCAGCCACCGTGGTGGGGGGGACTCCCAAGCTCCAGGGTGCCCCCTCAGCATAGTACCCTGGCCTTAAAGCTCCTGACTGAGTCTGGAGGGGGACTCACCATGTACCTTGTAGGGGGGTCTCAAGTTTCGTTATGCCACTGGGGCTCGGCTTCACATTTCTCTAGAGATACACCAAGGTTCATACCACAAAATGAACATGTTACTTCAAGTAAGTTTTCTGAAAAAAATATACAATGTTTAACACCACCAGTTTTACATCAAGGTATGCATACATTAAGAACAAATGTACCTATTGATGTTCCTGAATTACAGTTAATTTATTTGCACATTTCAACATACCTGTCCTTATTGATCATTTAATTACATAGATCTTTGCACAGATTACTCACATACCTACGTTAAAATAAGAGTGTAAGAAATCTATTTGCCCTTGATACACTTGAGATTACTGCTGAGAAGTTAAAAGCTGTTAAATGGACTTTTTTAGAATAGAAAAATTGAGCAACACATCTGAAAGGGCCTGGACCCATCCATTCAGTTCTGCTTCAATGTCGGTCTTCTGATGGTTCCTTTTAGCAGCATGAAAGTGTAAAGGGGAGTACAATTCTATAAATAAAGTGAATTTAAGCCACAACATAATTCAATGATGGCTACTTAATAACCCAAACCGACAACCAATAAAGTTTATTCAAATGTAATACAGGTTAAAAAATAATTGGACATACACAAATCTTAGCATGAGAGTATAAAAATACAGGGGAAACAGAAGAAATCCAATTCTTCTAAAGATAGTCACTCAATGCAACATGAAAAGAATGATCAGTTCTATAACAATTATGCAGAAAATGAGAAAGCAAAAGTTCAAGTTCCCCTGCATCGGCACTTCGTCAGTGTAGAGCATTAATCCTATCTATCCCTACTCTAACACTAAAGGTGTAATCTCTAAAGAAGCAAATAGGCAGAAGATTTTAAAGAGGAAAGGTGTCAGTGGGTAGAACCTTCCTAAGAAGTCACTCCACCCTGAGATGAGTCAGCGGCATGAAGCCACAAGCAGGAAAAGGTAGCAAGTCAGCAATCAGTTGCTCTCCATCTTTTATTTATTTTTTTATTTAGAGAGTTTTATATAGCGCTGACAAGACCCGAGGGTATCAGAGCGCTTTACAACATGTACACAGGTAAATAAGAAAGAGCAGACAGACAGAGCAAAATGGAGAGTCTTTGGGAAGGCACTACGGCTTATTGGTCCAAAGGTTAAAGGTGTCGAGCGAGGAGGAGATCCTTAAGTTTTTTTTTTAAGGTCACGAAGGAGGGGTTAGTTCTGAGATCTGCTGGTAGGGAGTTCCAGATTTTGGGGGCATGTCCCGAAAAGGAGCACGCCAGGGCTTTTTGTTTGTGTGTCTTTGGGGGAATGAGAAGTAGGTTGTTGATGCTCCTCAGGTTTCTTGCCTGGCCTGCCTTGATGAGCTTGGCTGCAAAGAAGACTGGTTTACCAGTGTAAAGGACTTTGTGGGTGAGCAAGCAGTTTTGAACTGGCAGCGAGCTTCAATGGGGAGCCATTTGAGGTTTTTCAGGGAGGGTGAGATATGATCGTGCCTTTTTGCTCCAGTGACCATCCTTGCTGCTGCGTTTAGAGTTGTTCTCATGGGGGCTAGGTGAGATTTTGCTGTGCCTGTGAGGGTAGCATTTCCGTAGTCTAGTCTGGATAGAACCAGGGCTTGCGCTGCGGTCTTGAGATCATTAGGCGGGAGGAAGGGCTTGATTTTGTTGAGTAGTTTTAATTTGTAGTGGGCACTCCTTGCGGTAGCCTTTATGTGTGAGCTCATGTTCAGGTAAGGGTCCAGTAAGATGCCCAGCGACTTGGCGGAGCCGGTCAGGCTACGGTCGAAGTTTAGGGAGTCCATAAGCTTAATCCATTCTTGGAGCTGGTGGGTTTGTCCGTCGTTAGAGAGGAGAAGGATTTCCGTCTTATCTTGGTTAAGTTTTAGGTGGTTGTGTGATAGCCAGTTTTGAATTTTTTTATGGTATCGTTGAGACGGCGTATGTTATCTGGGGTGGAGACTTCCAGGTAGAGCTGGATGTCATCTGCGTATAGGTGGTAGGTGATGTTGGCTTGATTGATTATCGTAGTGAGGGGCTCCATGTAGATATTGAAGAAAGTAGGTGAGAGGACTGAGCCCTGAGGGACACCTCTGGTTATAGTGGAGGTATCGGAGATTGCGTTATTTATTTTGATTTGTTGAGAATGGTTGTGAAAGAAAGAGGTGAACCAGGCACAGGGTCAGACTGATTTGCATATGGTCATGTCTGAACTGGGGTGGTGGAGTGAGCTAAAGAATGATGATGGATTAAACCCAGATCAGTTGACTGGGGGTGAGTGTTTGATTTGCTCTAACGCTCCGTCCATCATCCCCTTTGGTATCGCTTTGTTCGCCCTAAGTTGGCAGGGTATGCCCAGACGTGGGTCCCTTGCTCACTTTGCCACTGGATTCAAGATAGCCTGGCTGATGAGGGTTTTGAACCCGAAACCGGTCCCCAGGATGCTTGTTTCCGGTCCAGGGAAGACATGGCTTGGCAGTTCGGGCTGGACTGTTCCCATGAGGCACAGGGTCAGACTGATTTGCATATGGTCATGTCTGAACTGGGGTGGTGGAGTGAGCTAAAGAATGATGATGGATTAAACCCAGATCAGTTGACTGGGGGTGAGTGTTTGATTTGCTCTAACGCTCCGTCCATCATCCCCTTTGGTATCGCTTTGTTCGCCCTAAGTTGGCAGGGTATGCCCAGACGTGGGTCCCTTGCTCACTTTGCCACTGGATTCAAGATAGCCTGGCTGATGAGGGTTTTGAACCCGAAACCGGTCCCAGGATGCTTGTTTCCGGTCCAGGGAAGACATGGCTTGGCAGTTCGGGCTGGACTGTTCCCATGAGGCACAGGGTCAGACTGATTTGCATATGGTCATGTCTGAACTGGGGTGGTGGAGTGAGCTAAAGAATGATGATGGATTAAACCCAGATCAGTTGACTGGGGGTGAGTGTTTGATTTGCTCTAACGCTCCGTCCATCATCCCCTTTGGTATCGCTTTGTTCGCCCTAAGTTGGCAGGGTATGCCCAGACGTGGGTCCCTTGCTCACTTTGCCACTGGATTCAAGATAGCCTGGCTGATGAGGGTTTTGAACCCGAAACCGGTCCCAGGATGCTTGTTTCCGGTCCAGGGAAGACATGGCTTGGCAGTTCGGGCTGGACTGTTCCCATGAGGCACAGGGTCAGACTGATTTGCATATGGTCATGTCTGAACTGGGGTGGTGGAGTGAGCTAAAGAATGATGATGGGTTAAACCCAGATCAGTTGACTGGGGGTGAGTGTTTGATTTGCTCTAACGCTCCGTCCATCATCCCCTTTGGTATCGCTTTGTTCGCCCTAAGTTGGCAGGGTATGCCCAGACGTGGGTCCCTTGCTCACTTTGCCACTGGATTCAAGATAGCCTGGCTGATGAGGGTTTTGAACCCGAAACCGGTCCCAGGATGCTTGTTTCCGGTCCAGGGAAGACATGGCTTGGCAGTTCGGGCTGGACTGTTCCCATGAGGCACAGGGTCAGACTGATTTGCATATGGTCATGTCTGAACTGGGGTGGTGGAGTGAGCTAAAGAATGATGATGGATTAAACCCAGATCAGTTGACTGGGGGTGAGTGTTTGATTTGCTCTAACGCTCCGTCCATCATCCCCTTTGGTATCGCTCCTTTTTTAATAGGTAGGGCTTTGTGTCATCATCCATGACTGGTTTGAAAGTAATTGCCCATGTACCAACTGCAGGTTGTACCCTTGATGCAAATTAGTGTAAAGTAATGCAGAAAAGTACTTTGTGTTACTTTAGAGCTACTTTACTGGAAAGTAAATCCCAATTTAGGACCTTGCGTCAGTTTGCGGTATATTGTGCTACATTGCACCTGCTCAAAGTCTTGATAAATCTGGCCCTGATTTTTAAAAAAATGAGGCAATGATGGACTCTTCATTTCTGCGCAGCAACACTCTTCAGTTTATGTCATAGCAGCACCAGCAAGGCAAAGTAGACCACAAGTCCAGACCTGATCAATTTGACCTGGCCTGGATGGGTTGCTATATTTGCACATCAGAAAAACCATGAAAAACACCTTTTAAGCTATCCATTTAATATTGGAACTCCTTGTAGTAGACCAGAAAGTATTCACATGACCACATGTGACTCTTTACTATGTTGGATCAAAACATAACGATTACATTTGGTCCAAAAATACAAGTCAATTTAGAGCCATAAGTGACTGCATACTGATAGCTTTACCATTTAAGAATAGGAGTAAGGAAGACGAGAGAGAGATAAACTGTTTGCATCTTTAAGGCAAACTATACTATAAAAAGAATATTTTCTGACAGAGAGCCAAGAATAATATTTGCCCATCAACATATGTGGAAATCACCTCTTAATGTCCTCATTAAACAATGGAACTCTTTGTGATAGACCAGCTTTTATTGTAGACATATGACCATGGAGACACCAACATTCAAAAACCTTAACTTAGCTTTAGGAGTCTAACAGGCACATGCATCAACCATTTTTGCGAGCGCAAACGGTGCGATTCGCAAAAATCGGCCGCTTGTGCCTGCAAAAATGGCATTTGCGATGCATCAAGGTTCAAGGCACTCGCAATTTGAGAATTCGCAATTAACTGCGAGTTCTCAAATTGCGATAGCATTTAAGGAATCGCATTTTGCGATTCCTTAAATGCAATGCAAGAGCCACTTTGAAGTAGCGATTTCGCTACTAGGGGGCGCAAATTACCATGAAGTTGAACTTGATGGTAATTTGCAAAAACTTTGAAAAATGCACTAAAGTGCATTTTTCAAAGTTATAGGTTACACACACACATGTCCTTGGTACATGTGTGTGCGCAACATTTGTGCACACCACAATTTCAGGGGTGCAACAGGGTGTCCTTTTGACACCCTTGCAACCTTGAAATTGCATTCTCAATTTGCGATTCTCTAATTGCTAATCGCAAATTGAGAATGTCTTCCCATTCAGGCCCATAGGAATGAATGGGGAGGTATTCCTTATTTGCGAGTAGCAATTTGCGAGTCGCAAATAAGGAATGTGTAGGAATCGCTATTTTTATAGCGATTCCTACATGCATAGGCTTTTGCGAGTCCTTAATTGCGATTCCTTAATAATCGCAATTAAGGACTCGCAAAATCCTACCTTGATGCATTTGCCTGCTAGACCTTAACCACTAGTCCACAAGTGAGTCTTTACTATGTTGGAGGAAAACCTAACTTTTCTAATCAATCCCAACTGTTCCTTATAAGCTTAAGGTGCTGTATTTCTTGTGCCCGCTTGCTCAATAATATATATAAATGAAGCAACATATTACATGAAAAAATACAGCACAAAACACCTTCCAATTGAGCTGCAGTTGAGACTCACACCATTTCAAACAAGCACAACCCAAAGGGTAGCTTGTTAGCCCTCCTCAAATTACTTCAGCATCTACAGTTGCATTCCAATACAATAGAAAAACAGATAGCTTTGATGTGTTTTTTGTGTTTTACTTTGGTTGGATTTAGGTCATTTCTTCAATCTTGTCTATGTACATTTTCCTCATCCCCTACTCCCTCTAGCTCCAGGTGTTCTTTTTGTTAATTCTAGTTTCTTAAAATGAGCTTTGAGGGACGACATTTTTGTTTATAGATTATTAAATTATATTGTTTTTAACATCATTTAGGGCAGGGATGGCATGGATTGAATTAAAAATGTTTTTAGGGGGTATTTCAGTTTTTTTTCTGCACAAAGTGTATACGTGGGGTAATATTTGATGCCTTATAGGATGTGTGTTGTAAGAATTTTAAAGCTCAGTTCATTTTCATTTTTGACATTGCTGAATTAATGGTAGTGTTACTATGCCTCCTTTGTCTGGCCAGTGAGTGTTTTTGCCATAGGCCACCATTTGTCTTTGTTTTCCATGCCATGCGGCAAGGGGCCATTTTGTGAAGTCGGTGTCCATAGGCCTGCATGTGTTCTTTGTTTTCCAAGCCTTCTTGCTTGTTGTTTGACCATGTGGCAAGCAACCACTTTGTGTAGCCAGCCAGTGTGTTTTTGCCATAGGCCTGCATGTGTTCTTTGATGGCCATGCCTCCTTGCTTGGTGTTGTTGTTTGATCATGTGTCCGGTGGCCATTTTGTGTATCCAAGCAGTGTACTTTTGCCATAGGCCTGCATGTATCCTTTGTTGTGGCCATGGCTCCTGGCTGGTTGATGTTTGACCATCTGGCCGGTTGTCATTTTGTGCAGCCAGCCAGTGTGCTTTGGCTATATGCCTGCTTGTGCTCTTTTTATGGAGATGCCTCCTTGTTGGTTGCTGTTGTTTGACCATGTGGCCAGTGGCTATTTTGTGTAGCCAGCCAGTGTGCTTTTGCCGTAGGCCTGCATGTATTCTTCATTGTGGCCATGCCTCCTTGCAGTGGTGGTTTTGTTTAGCGAGCCAGTGTGCTTTTGCCATAGGCCGGCATGTGTTCTTTGTTGTAGTCATGTCTCCTTGCTGGTTGTTGTTGATTGACCAAGTGGCCGACGGCCATTGTATGCAGCCACCCTTAGTTTACTTTTTTCCAGTTCTCATTCACAGCCACTTTCTAGCGAGTTCGATAGGTGCGGTCTATGCCTTTTATTTTTGACCAATTTTTTTACTTTTCTCTGATATCAGTTTAATATTGTTTGATCATCATTGTATGATATGTATATTATGATTATTATATGCATTTTGTTGCATTTTTTACTTGTACCTTCTTGCTTCCCAATGGGTTTTTCACAGACCCACAGTACACCAGATAATAATTTCTTTGCTTTTTGTTTTCATTTTTTAAATGTATTTTTAAATTTTGGACTTTTACATTTTTTAAGAACATTTTTGGGGATATTTTCCCACCATCCATCCACCCATCCAAACCCTGCCTGCTATAGATGCACAACAGCATTCAGTTTGTAAGCATTATTCCATTTTCACTTAGACCTCCTGTCTGCCATAGGTGCACACACACCAGCTTTTATTTTTTAAGAATTATTCCATTTCCATCTGGACCCCCTTGCCTGCAATAGGTGCACACCAGCATTCATTTTTTAAGGATTATTCAATTTTCCCCTGCACCCTGCACCTCCCTGGCTGCTACAGATTTCTCCCTGGCTTAGATGCACATAAAGCAAAGCATTTACATCTGTATGTTGTTTATGCTGATTGGAAATGAAATATTTATGTTATGGTAGTGTGGTTTGACTTTGGAATGGATACACTATTGTTGATAATTATTTAGGATAATAACTTAAGTAACCACACTAAATTATATTGTCTTTGACTGTAGTGGATTCAAACTGCAACAATGCCACATTTCACTTAATGTTTGTCTTGCATGTTTGCTTTTAGGCACAAGAGATATCACCCAGAGTACTGCCAGACAAAGGCCTGTACAAAGTGACGTGACCATACAACATGTAACGTAAGTCCTCCAATCTCTTCCACTTGTGCAGCTAAGTGCCATTGCCAACTAACAGCTTTAAGAAGGCCCCAAAGAAAGATGCTACCCAAAAAGTGGCCAGTGATAAGAAGCAGCTTCCCACCACTGGCGTGCCGACCTGAACCTTTTTCTGAAAAATTGTGCCTTCCCACTGGCCTATGCTTAACAAGCTGGGAGAAGCACTCACACATCAACGGCACCACCCAACCTAAGCCCAAGCCCATGTCCCTCATCTAGGTTGCCACGGCAATCAGGCCAACGAGCAGTGACACTGAATTGGATTTGTCTTTTTCGCAAAGTAGTACCCAATTGTTGCAGGAAACTGAGCACAGTGGACAACAGCCACAGCCTGAAATAGGAGCAGAACAGGATGTTGTGCTTCCTGCTGAGCAAGGACGTCCTCTTTTAGAATCTTTGCCTGCAAATGGAACTGAATGGGAGAAAAGTGGACTCCAACAGAGCTCTTCCCTTGACACTTCCTCAGAATCATGGGAATCAAACACCGGCCGGGGCTCTCCCCCACCCAAGATGACAGCCACACGTAGAGGTGCATAGGAGGCTAAGACATATAGTCCACATGCTGAGTAAATCAGAAGGCGCTTAAGAAGCAGAAGGCGCCTAAGCAGCAGAGCTGAAGAACCAGTACCCCAGACAGGGTGGTACAAACCCTGAGTGCAGCAAGGACCTGCCAGACCATCCTCAGGCTATGCATGCTAGAAAGCTGTACATTGCATGGGGATGGTTGCCTGTTATGGAGTTGGCTTTACGTAAGGTAATAAAATATCACCTTATGTTGAAAAACCCTACAAATGAATTGCCAAAAACAAAGGTTAAAGTAACCTTGTAGTATGGTGAAAATCTCAGTGACAACATAATGTTTTACACTAAAAAAAACACTAAAATTCCTCAGTTATGGTTATCTCTAGTAACTATAAATCATGCCCTAAAGTAACTCTATCTTGCAACCTTGACATCAACTGCTAGTTACCTGACATATTATATCACTCATAACATGGTCTACAACATCACTTATAATATCCGAAATGACATAATTGATTACAAGACTGTGCAAGGTGGGGCGAGAGTTATAGCTACTTTAGGTGACATGCTATAGTTACTGGAGATAACTATAACTGATTAATTTTAGTGTTTGTTTTTGTTTAAAATGTTACATTGTCACTGAAATATTGACCTAACTATTACATACCGTTAACCTTTGTTTCTTTTTCCTAGTAAAAATGAATGTGTGTGTATATATATATATATATATGTATATATGTTCGAAAAATTTTGCCTGAAGATTGGAGACGCAGTCGCTGATTCAACACACTTTATTGGCAGCAAAAGAGACAAAACCAGTGAATTCACTTGATGAATTTAACCATTCAAATCCTGATGCGTTTCGGGCTAACAAAGCCCTTGTTCACAGGTAGGTTAATGCAGCAATTTGTATAACATGCAGAATTCAATTAAAACACATCTCCTTTCCAAGTGGTGCATTATGGATGTGATAGTTCTGCACAATAATGGTTTCACACCAGTGGGTTCAAACTGCCAAGTTCTCCTCGCCCCGATGTGGGCTTTAAAATTCCACCGTTTAGTCTCGATGAAAACACTGACCAAGTTGAAAGCTCTGTGTGTGGCAAAGCATGTCCATGGCCCACACAGACCCCGCACAATTACGGTGGTGCGTCTTCGTGACGGGGCCGCCGCTTAAATGTTCAAAAAGTTTTGCCTGAAGCTTGGAGACGGACTCGCTGATTCAACACACTTTATTGGCAGCGGAAGAGACAAAACCGGTGAATTCACTTGATGAAATTAACCATTCAAATCCTGACGCGTATCAGGCTAACAAAGCCCTTGTTCACAGGTAGGTTAATGCAGCAATTTGTATAACATGCAGAATTCAATTAAAAACACATCTCCTTTCCAAGTGTTGCATTATGGATGTGATAGTTCTGCACAATAATGGTTTCACCCCAGTGGGTTCAATCTGCCAAGTTTTCCTCGCCCCGATGTGGGTTTTAAAATTCCACCGTTTAGTCTCCATGAAAACACTGACCAAGTTGAAAGCTCTGTGTGTGGCAAAGCATGTCCATGGCCCACACAGACCCCGCACAATTACGGTGATGCGTCTCCGGGACGGGCCGCCGCTTAAATCTTTGAAAGGTTTTGCCTGAAGCTTGGAGATGCACTCGCTTATTCAACACACTTTATTGGCAGCGGAAGAGACAAAAACGGTGAATTCACTTGATGAAATTAATCATTCAAATCCTGAAACGTTTCGGGCTAACAAAGCCCTTGTTCACAGGTAGGTTAAAGAAGCAATTTGTATAACATGCAGAATTCAATTAAAAACACATCTCCTTTCCAAGTGGTGCATTATGGATGCGATAGTTCTGCACAATAATGGTTTCACCCCAGTGAGTTCAAACTGCCAAGTTCTCCTCGCCCCGATGTCGGCTTTAAAATTGCACTGTTTAGCCTCCATGAAAACACTGACCAAGTTGAAAGCTCTGTGTGTGGCAAAGCATGTCCATGGCCCACACAGACCCCGTACAATTACGGTAGTGCGTCTCCGCAACTGGGCCGCCACTTAAATGTTTGAAAAGTTTTGCCTAAAGCTTGGAGACGCACTCGCTGATTCAACACACTTTATTGGCAGCGGTAGAGATAAAACCGGTGAATTCATTTGATGAAATTAACCATTCAAATCCTGACGTGTTTCGGGCTAACAAAACCCTTCTTCACAGGTAGGTTAATGCAGCAATTTGTATAACATGCAGAATTCAATTAAAAACACATCTCCTTTCCATGTGGTGCTTTATGGATGCAATAGTTCTGCACAATAATGGTTTCACCCCAGTGGGTTCAAACTGCCAATTTCTCCTCGCCCGATGTGGGCTTTAAAATTCCACCGTTTATATATATATATATATTCACTGAAAAAACCATAGGTTTTAGGGACGTTATAGTTAGAAATTAGCATTTAAAAAACCTTTGAAATTCACTGAAAAAACCATAGGTTTCAGAGACGTTATAGTTAGAAATTAGCATTTAAAAAACCTTAGAAATTCACTGAAAGAACCACAGGTTTCAGGGACGTTATAGTTAGTTGGACATTTCACTTGTACAAAACCAGAGAAATTCAGCCGTTATATTTAGCTGAGCTAACTATAACTCGCGCCCCATAATGCACTGCTGATGACGTCAGATATTACATCATTCATGACATGTTCAGTGACATCACTGATGATATCACTGATGACATCTCAAATGACATCGCTGATGACATCAATGATGACATCATCCAGTGACTGTGTGTTTCTGTAAAGTTTAAATATGTTTTATATATATATATGCCAAGGTGTATTGAAGAATGAGTGGGTGTATAAGTGTCTGAATGGATGATTTAGTAGGTGCGTGACTGACTGTATAAGTGAATGATTAAACGAGTCTTACTGAATGCTTGTGTTAGTGGCTAATCTGTGTGAATGTCTGTATCAGTCTGTCAGTTGGTGTGTAAGCGGCTGCCTGGGTTGGTGAGTAGCTACATGAGTGTCTATATGGGTTATTGAATGGCTGTCTGAGTATCTGTATGGGTGCCTGAGTGTCTGTGTGGGTGGATGGGGGGTATGTGACTTTGTGCATAGATGTGTGAGTGGGTGATTCACTGGGTGTATGGGTTCAAGAGTGCATCTGTGAAGGGCTGTATGGGTGGGTGAGTGTGTGTATGGGTGTATTGGTTAGTGAATGGATGTCTCAGAGGTACATGTGTGAGTAACTACATATGTAAAAGGCAGTATATGTGAGTGTTGGAGTATATACATGACTATATGTGAGAATGAGTGATTGTGAGAGTGGCTGTATGTTGTATCAGTGATTGTATAAGAGAGTAAGTATGTGTTAGTATCTGTATGAATAAATGAGGTGGTGTGTGTATAACTGTATAGGTGAGTAAATGGGAGTGTGATTGAATCTTTGCATGACTGACTAAGTGTGTGAGTAACTCTATGGATGAGTGGCAGTGTGTGAGTGTCTGTATAGGTGTATGAGTTCATATGATAGTGCTGTATTGATGAGTGACTGCATGTATGAGTGACTGTATGGGTGAATGAGTGGATGTGTGTAGACCTAGGAATCAGTGAGTGGGTATGTAGTAACTGGTATTGGGGTGTCTATGGTTTCGAAAATGGTAGTCTGTATTTTAGAGTGGGTGTATCAAAGGTTATATTAGGGTATAAGGAGGTGCGTAAGATTATCACATGGATGATGTCATCAGTGATGTCATCAGTGATGTCATTTGAGATGTCATCAGTGGTGTTATCAGTGATGTCACTGACCATGTCATGAATGATATAATATCTGACGTCATCAGCAGTGCATTGCGGGGGCACGAGTTATAGTTAGCTCAACTAACTATAACGACTGCATTTCCCTGGTTTTGTACGAGTGAAATGTCCAACTAACTCTAACGTCCCTGAAACCTGTGATTTTTCAGTGAATTGCTAAGGTTTTTAAATGCTAATTTCTAACAATAACATCCCTGAAACCTATGTTTTTTTCAGTGAATTTCAAAGGTTTTTTAAATGCTAATTTCTAACTATAACGTCACTAAAACCAATAGTTTTTTCAGTGAATTTCAAAGGTTTTTTAAATGCTAGTTTCTAACTATAACGTCCCTGAAACCTATGGTTTTTTCAGTGAATTTCAAAGGTTTTTTAAATGCTAATTTCTAACTATGCCTACAGAGGTAGGACATGTGCAGAAAGAGGAAGAAAAGCACAGAAAGAAGCAAAAGAAATGCTGAAAGAGGCAACAGAAGTCCAGAAAGACAAAGAAAGGTGCAGAAAGAAGCAAGAGATATGCAGAAAGAACCAACAGAGGTGCAGAAAGAGGCCTTGTTGTAAAGTCATCCTGTGCCCACAAATGTTGCTTACTTGTACTGGTGGTAACTGACTCTGACTAACCAGGCCCGGAGCCAGTGCTATGCTGAAAGACACTTAGAATACAGTGAAAACACCTACATATACTAGGGTACACTATGGGTTGGGGTACCGCTGTGATTGGCATGACCTCCCCTGTAAGGCCCTAGTACATAATAGGGCAGGGGGATTAAAACTACCTCTAAGTCAGAGGTGCAGAAAGAGGCAAGAGAAGTGCAGAAAGAAGCAACAGAAGTGCCGAAACAGGCAAGAGAGGTGAAGTGAAGTGCAGAAAGAGGCAAGAGAGGTGCACAAAGAGGCAACCGAGGAGCAGAAAGAAGGAAGAGAAGTGCAGAAAGTGGCAAGAGATTTGCTGAAAGAAGCAACAGAGGTGTAGAAAGAAGCAAGAGAAGTGCAGAAAGAGGCAAGTGAGGTGCAGAAAGAAGCAAAAGCAGTGCAGAAAGAACCAACAGAGGTGCAAAAAGAGGCAAGAGGGGTGCAGAAAAAGGTAGGAGAGGTGCTGAAAGAGGCAAGAGAGGTACAGAAACAGGCAGGAAAGGTGCAGAAAGAAGGAACAAGGGTACAGAAAGAGGCAAGAGAAGTGCAGAAAGAACCAACAGAGGTACAGAAAGAGGCAAGAGAGGTACAGAAACAGGCAGGAAAGGTGCAGAAAGAAGGAACAGGGGTGCAGAAAGAGGCAAGGGAAGTGCAGAAAGAACCAACAGAGGTACAGAAAGAGGCAAGAGAGGTACAGAAACAGGCAGGAAAGGTGCAGAAAGAAGGAACAGGGGTGCAGAAAGAGGCAAGAGAAGTGCAGAAACAAGCAAGAGAAGTAAAGAAAGAGGTAAGAGAATTGCTGAAATAAGCAATAGAGGTGTAGAAAGAAGCAAGAGAAGTGCAGAAAGAGGTAAGTAAGGTACAGAAAGAAGCAAGAGCAGTGCAGGAAGAACCAACAGAGGTGCAAAATGAGGCAAGAGGGGTGCAGAAAGAGGTAGGAGAGGTGCACAAAGAGGCAAGAAAGGTACAGAAAGAGGCAGGAGGGGTACAGAAAGAAGGAAGAGAAGTGCAGAAAGAGGCAAGAGAATTGCTGAAAGAAGCAACAGAGGTATAGAAAGAAGCAAGAGAAGTGCAGAAAGAGGCAAGAGAATTGCTGAAAGAAGCAACATAGGTGTAGAAAGAAGCAAGAGAGGTGCATAAAGAGGCAAGTGAGCTGCTTAAAGAAGCAAGAGCAGTACAGAAAGAACCAACAGAGGTGCAAAAAGAGGCAAGAGGGGTGCAGAAAGAGGTAGGCGAGGTGCACAAAGAGGCAAGAAAGGTACAGAAAGAGGCAGGAGGGGTACAGAAAAAATCAAGAGAAGTGCAGAAAGAGGCAAGAGAATTGCTGAAAGAAGCATCAGAGGTATAGAAAGAAGCAGGAGAAATGCAGAAAGAGGCAAGAGAATTGCTGAAAGAAGCAAAAGAGGTGTAGAAAGAAGCAAGAGAAGTGCAGAAAGAGACAACTGAGGTGCAGGAAGAGGCAAGAGAGGTGCAGAAAATGGCAGGAGAACAGCAGAAAGAGGCAAGAGGGATGCAAAAAAGGGAAGAAGGGTGCAGAAAGAAGCAAGAGAGGTACAGAAAGAAGCAAGAGAAGTGCAGAAAGAGGCAAGAGAGGTACAGAAAGAGACAAGGGAAGTACAGAAACAGGCAAGAGAAATGCACAAAGAGGCAAGAGAGGAGCAGAAAGAGGCAAGAGAGGTGTAGAAAGAAGCAAGAGAAGTGCAGAAAGAGGCAGGAGGGGTGCAGAAAGAAGCAAGTGAGGTGCAGAAAGAGGCAACAGAGGTGCAGAAAGACACAAGAGAGGTGCAGAAACAAGCAAGAGAAGTGCAGAAAGAGGCAAGAGAATTGATGAAAGAAGCAACAGAGATGTAGAAAGAAGCAAGAGAAGTAGAGAAAGAGGCAAGTGAGGTGCAGAAAGAAGCAAGAGCAGTGCAGAAAGAACCAACAGAGGTGCAAAAAGAGGCAAGAGAGGTGCAGATAGAGGTAGGAGAGGTGCACAAAGAGGCAAGAGAGGAACAGAAAGAGGCAGGAGGGGGTGCAGAAAGAAGGAAGAGAAGTGCAGAAAGAGGCAAGAGAATTGCTGAAAGAAGCAACAGAGGTGTACAAAGAAGCAATAGAAGTACAGAAAGAGGCAAGTGAGGTACAGAAAGAAGCAAGAGCAGTGCAGAAAGAACCAACAGAGGTGCAAAAAGAGACAAGAAGGGTACAGAAAAAGGTAGGAGAGGTGCAGAAAGAGGCAAGAGAGGTACAGAAAGAGGCAGGAGTGGTGCAGAAAGAAGGAAGAGAAGTGCAGAAAGAAGCAACAGAGATGCTGAGAGAGGCGCGAAGGGTGCAGAAAGAGCAAGAGAAGTGCAGAAAAAAGAAACAGAGGTACAGAAAGAGGCAGGAGAGGTGCAGAAACAGGCAGGAAAGATGCAGAAAGAGGGAACAGGGGTGCAGAAAGAGGGAAGAGAGGTGCAGAAAGAGGGGAGAGGGGTGCAGAAAGAGGCAAGAGGGGTGCAGAAAGAAGCAAGTAAGGTGCAGAAAAGGCAACAGAGGTGCAGAAAGACGCAATAGAGGTGCAGAAACAAGCAAGAGAAGTACAGAAAGAGGCAAGTTAGGTGCAGAAAGAAGCAAGAGCAGTGCAGAAAGAACCAACAGAGGTGCAAAAAGAGGCAAGAGGGGTGCCGAAAGAGGCAAGAGAAGTGCAGAAAGTGGCACTTGAGGTGCAGAAGGAGGCAAGAGAGGCACAGAAAGAGGCTCGAGAAGTGCAGAAAGAGGCAAGAGAAGTGCAAAAAGAGGCAAGAGAGGTGCAGAAGGAAGAGAGTGAGGTGCAGAAAGAGGCAAGGCAAGAGGGAAAAAGGTTTGCATTTATATAGTGCTTGCTACCCCTGATGAGATGTTGAAGCACTTTTTTTGGCGAGTAGCACGCTACTCTGGAACCCATAAAGGATTAGTGGTGAATTAGTATAGTGAAATATGAAATTTGAGAAGCGGACATGTTAGTCTGTTATTTTGATTGAAAAAGGATAGTGGAGGGATAGAAGACTGAAGGAATTAGACTTTTTTTTTTTTTTTTTTCGTTTTGGAGGTCATAGCAGTAGGAGGAGGCTTGGGATGAGTAAAAAGGGATGTGGAGGGGAAGAATCAGAGGGAAGAGTTTAGAAAGGCTTGTTTAGGGGGATTGGAATAGTAAAAGTGGTGTCAGATGATGCAAGGAAGGGTAGAGTAGGGGAGAGTCTAGAAAGGGTTATTTTTGGGATCATAGTAGTGGTATGGGGTTTGGGATAAATGAGAGTGGATGTAGAGGATATATTGATAGAGGTATAGGGTGAGAAATAGGGTAGTGCATTGGAAAGAGTAGTAGAAAGAAGTTTGAGATGAGTCAGATTTGGGGTAGAAGATATATTGAGAGAGGTATAGGGTGAGAAATAGGGTAGTGCATTGAATATGCTGAATTAGAAGAAAGTGATAAATATATAGATCCATAAGTACATGGAAAGTATATAGATGCATAAAGGAGGTAGGTATATGTAGATTAAAGATATTGATAGAGGTATAGGATGAGAAATAGGGTAGTGCATTGAATATGCTTTTTTAGGAGAAAGTAATAAATATATAGATTCAAGTACATGGAAGGTATATAGATGGATAAAGGAAGTAAGTATATGTAGATTAAAGATGCATTAGATAAACTCTGGTTTTCAAGTGTTGTACTTAAAAATGTATTTTATTTATTTTTTAGCAACATAATTATTCTACATGTTTATACAAAGCAATACACAAAGATAGGTACATATCTATAGTACAAATAAGTGCTTATATACAGAGGGATATGCTGTATATTTCTGTTTGCGTATGGTGCTTATGTGGGGAAGAGCCAATTCTTGAGTAGTTTTCTGAAGATAAGGTGGTTGTCTGTGGATCTTATGTTGGGGGTAAAGAGTTCCATAGTTTGGCTGCTTGAACAGAGAAGGATGTGCCGCCCATGTTTTTTTCCTTGTATCTTGGGATTTTGAGGTGAGGTGCCACTCTAGAGCGGAGTTTCCTTTGTTGAATGTGTTTGGTAATTTTATTCCTGATGAAGAGCGGCCTCATTCCATGTATCGCTTTGTGCGTGATACAAAGCAGCTTGAACGTGGATCTTCTGGCAACTGGTAACCAATGCAGGGCTTTCAAGGCAGGTGAGATGTGGTCTCGTGGTTTGATATGCAAGAGTAGTCTAGCAGCCGAGTTCTGAATCCGTTGTAGTCTTTCCATGGTCATTAGAGGTGATCCGTGGTAGAGGCTATTGCCGTAATCGAGTTTGGACAGTACAAGGGAGATGGTAGCTTGGACCTTGTGCGGAAATCTCAAATGGGGGAAGATTTGTTGCAGAGATTTTATAGTGACAAAGCTTGATCTTACTACTTTGTCCACTTGGGCATTCATCGATAGTTTGGAGTCCATGGTCATTCCGAGGTTTCTTACTTCCTTTGATACTTTAGGTGGTGATCCCAGTTTATCAGGCCAGGCGGCAAGTGGGTCATAATGTTTCCAATCGCCACATCTGAGTATTTCCGTTTTGGAAGCATTCAATTTGAGATGGCTCCAAGTCATCCACTGATCCTCGTAGATAAAGTGGTTAGTGAGTTGGTGAACTGGTGGAGTGCAAGAGTATGGAGATGGTTTGAAAGAGGATCCTGTCAGCATCCTTGAGAAGACGTGTGAGTGGCTGGGGGTGCATGCGTGACTCGATGGATGTATGGGTAGATGGATGGATATCCTCAAAGACAAAGCAGTTAGTGAGTGGAAAAACAGGTGGAGAGGAAGGGTATGGAGATGGTTTGAAAGAATATCCTGTCAGGACCCTTGAGAAGACGCGTGAGGTGCTGGGGTGGTGGTTGGTGCATGCGTGACTCGATGGATGGATGGGTGAATGGATGGGATCCCCTTGTAGACAAAGCGGTCAGTGAGTTGGTAAATAGGTGGAGTGGAAGTGTATGGAGAGGGTTTGAAATAAGATCCTGTCAGGGATCCCTGAGAAGACACATGAGTCACTGGGGGTGCATGCGTGACTCGATGGATGGATGGATACCCTAGTCGATAAAGCAGTTAGTGAGTTGGTAAACGGGTGGAGTGGAAGGGTGAGTGGCTGGGGTATGGAAGGGTGAGTGGCTGGGGTGGCAGGGGTGCATGCGTGAGTCGATGGATAGATAGTTGGATGGATGGATACCCCCGTAGACAAAGCAGTCAGTGAGTTGGTGAACGGGTGGAGTGGAAGGGTATGGAGATGGTTTGAAAGAGGATCCCGTTGATGGACCCCTGAGAAGACCTGTGAGTGGCTGGGGGGCGGGGCGTGCATGCGTGACTCGATGGATAGATGGGTGGATGGATGGATACCCTTGTGTATAAAGCGGTTAGTGAGTTGGTGAACGGGTGGAGTGCAAGGGTATAGAGATGGTTGAAAGAAAATCCTGTCACGACCTTTGAGAAGACACGTGAGTGTCTGGGGGTGCATGCGTGACTCGATGGGTGGATGGATGGATACCCTCTTAGATAACGCAGTCAGTGAGTTGGTGAACAGGCGGAGTGGAAGGGTATGGAGATGGTTTGAAAGAGGATCCTGTTGAGGGACTCCTGAGAAGACCCGTGAGCTGCTGGGGGGGCGTGCATGCGGGACTCAATCGATAGATGGGTGGATGGATGGATACCCTTGTGTATAAAGCAGTTAGTGAGTTGGTGAATGGGTGGAGTGGAAGGGTATGGAGATGGTTTGAAAGAGGATCCTGTTGAGGGACCCCTGAGAAGACCCGTGAGTGGCAGGGGGGTGGGGCGTGCAAGCGTGACTCGATGGGTAGATAGGAGGAGGGCCCTATAGATGAAAGTGTCAGAATATTTTTAAACGTGTGAAGTGGAGGCTGGTGATTGCATGTGTTTGTGGGTGGCTGGACGGATGGTTGTGCAGATGAAAGGACGCGAAGATGGGTGGAGTGGTGGTGGGTGGATGTCAGTCTGTGAATGGAAGGATGGAGAGGCAGGGGGTGAAAGGGCGGCTTGCAGAGGTTTGGTGTTCAGTATGTTTAAACAGCACTGGCATGGCTGTCCTATAGCGTGAAATCAAGGCTGGTAGGGAAGGGGTTAACTGCACTTCCAGGAGTCACCCTGACCCTCGCCTGTAGCCCTCCCACTCACACATCTCAATGGAAAGACAAGATTGCAGTGCTCAATGAGGGCGACTTTATAGCCCTATGCCACCGGAGCACACGTTCGCCATTTCTGAGCAACTAATGCATTCTGAAGGCCACAGTCTTGTTTTAGCACCAATAAACTGATTATAGAAGTTTAGGGACAGGATTGTTTCAAAAAGAAAAGCCAAATACAGGAAATACGACACCCAAGGTGGTATCAGGTCACACACAGACGACACAAGCCAGCGCCAATGGCGACGAAGCCGCACTTCAGGCCTCACCGTTTCATTAGCCTCCCGTCCAGCAATCCAAAAACCTACAGACCCACGGATTCATCCATCCACCTGGATTTCAACCACCACCAAGTCAACCATCCGTACATGCATTCATCCATCTATCCACACCTCACACATCCATTTGCCCGTCCATCCCTCATTCCATCCATCCACCCCTCACACATCCATCTGCCTGTCCGTCCCTCAATCCATCCACCCACCCCTCACACATCCATCTACCTGTCCGTCCGTCCATCCATCCATCAATCCATCCACCCACCCCTAACATATCCATCTACCTGTCTATCCCTCTGTCTATTCACCCCTCACACATCCATCTACCCATCCGTCCATCCATCCACCCACCCCTAACATATCCATCTACCTGTCTGTCCATCCACCCACCCCTCACACATCCATCTACCCGTCCGTCCGTACACCCATCCACTCACTCCTCACACATCCATCTACCCGTCCGTCCATCCAGCCATCCACCTACCCCTCACACATCAATCTACCCATCCGTCCGTCCATCCACCCACCCCGCACACATTCAGCTGCCCGTCAGCCCATCCGTCCATCCACCCACCCCGCACACATTCATCTGCCCGTCAGCCCATCCATCCATCCACCCACCCCTCACACATCCATCCGTCCATCCATCCATCCATCCATCCATCCATCCATCCATCCATCACCATTAACATCATACAGATGCAGCCTGGGTAATTTCTAGGTGATGTTCTGTCAGATCAACGAGTTATTCTTTTTTTATTTCCCGGGTGATCCTGCGTACGTTCAGCGTACACTTTCGCTGTGATCAATGCTCATAGTACATGCACGAGAGAGAGCTGATGTCAGCAATCCTATTCTCTATTGCTATTTTCTTAGGGCCGTGGTCTCTAAGGCCGTGAATGGCGCCACAGCAGGTGCGTGTGCCTTGCACGGCACTCACGCCCCACAAGCATAAGTCGTGCTCTCTCAGTCCGTGAATGGAGCACAGCACGAGGGTGTACAGTGCACCGCACTGGCACACCACAGACATGTGGGCAAGGGCTGTGCTCTCTTAGTCTGTGAATGGAGCACAGCACAAGGCTGTGCAGTGCACCGCACTGGCACACCACAGACACGAGGGCAGGGGCCCTGCTCTCAGTCGTGAATGTATCAAAGCACGCAGGTGTGCAGTGCACTGCACTGAAACACCACAGACACAAGGGCATGGGCCCTGCTCTCTCAGTCTGTGAATGGAGCACAGCATGGGGTGTACAGTGCACCGCACTGACACACCACAGACATGAGGGTAAGGGACCATGCTCTCTCAATCCGTGAATGGAGCACAGCACAGGGGCATGCACTACACTGCACTGACACACCACAGACAGGAGGGCAAGGGCCGTGCTTTCTCAGTCCATTAATGGAGCACAACACGGAGGCATGCAGTGCACAGCATTGACACACCACAGACACAAGAGCAGGGGGCCCTGCTCATTCAGTCCATGAATGGAGCACAGCAGGGGTGTGTGTAGTGCACCGCACTGACACACCACAGACAGGAGAGCAGAGGGTGTGCTCTCTCAGTCTGTGAATGGAGCATAGCATGAGGGTGTGCAGTGCACCGCACTGACACACCACAGACACAAGAGCAGGGGGCCCTGCTCATTCAGTCCGTGAATGGACCACAGCAGGGGTGTGTGCAATGCACCGCACTGATGCACCACAGACAGGAGAGCAGAGGGTGTGCTCTCTTAGTCCGTGAATGGAGCACAGCAGGGGTGTGTGCAGTGCACCGCATTGACACACCACAGACACGGGGGCAAGGGCCATGCTCTCTCAATCAGTGAATGGAGCAAAGCACGTGGGTGTACAGTGCACCGCACTAACAGACTACAGACACAAGGGCATGGGCCGTGCTCTCTCAGTCTGTGAATGGAGCACAGCATGCGAGTGTGAAGTGTACTGCAGGCACACACCACGACCACAGACACAAGGGCAGGGGCTGTGCTTTCTCAGTCCAAAATCGAGCCCAGCACGCGAGTGTGAAGTGCACACACTGACACACCACAAGCACATACACGAGGTCAAGGGCCCTGCTCTCTCAGTCTGTGAATGGGGCAACAGCATGGGGGCATGCAGTGCACCGCACTGACACACCACAGATAGAAGAGCAGGGCCCGTGCTCTCTCAGTCTGTGAATGGAGCCACAGCATGGGGGTGTGCAGTGCACCGCACTGACACACCACAGACACGAGGGCAGGGGCCGTGCTCTCTTTGTCCGTGAATGGAGCACAGCACATGAGTGTGACGTACACATACTAACACACCACAGACACGAGGGCAGGGTCCGTGCTCTCTCAGTCTGTGAATGGAGCACAGCACGCGAGTCTGAAGTGCACTGCACATGCACCACGACCACAGACAAGAGTGCAGGGATCGTGCTCTCTCAGTCCATCAATGGAGCACAGCACGCGAGTGTGAAGTGCATGCACTGACACACCACAGACAGGAGAGCAGGGGTGTGTTCTCTCAGTCCGTGAATGGGGCACAACATGGGGTGTGCAGTGCACCGCACTGACACACCACAGACACAAGGGCATGGGCCGGGCTCTCTTAGTCCGTGAATGGAGCACAGCACACAAGTGTGAAGTGCACTTCATGCACACACCACGACCACAGACACAAGGTCAAGGGCCGTGATCTCTCAGACTGTGAATGGAGCCACAGCATGGGGGTGTGCAGTGCACCACACTGACACACCACAGACACGTGGGCAGGGGCCGTGGATGGAGAACAGCACGCGAATGAGAAGTGCATGCACTGACACACCACAAGCAGAGACATGAGGGCATGGGTCGTGCTCTCTCAGTCCGGGAATATAGCCACACCATAGCGGTGTACAGTGCACCACACTCACGCACCACAAGCAGAGACTCGGGGGTAGGGGCATGCTCTCTCAGTCCGTGAATGTAGCCGCAGCACGCGGGAGTGTAGTGCACGACATTGCCACGCTACGAGACGTGCACAGGGACGCCATGTTTTAGGGGTTATGCGGAGGATTTCCTGCGTGTTCTGCTGCCAGTATTCACTAATCTGACCTAATCAAAAATCACCTAAAGACAGCTGTCAGCCCCCACCTATAGAAACACATTTATTAAAGAAGGCTAGTAAGGTTAGATGTATTCATAGTGCACGCGCATGGAAAGGTTTATATATGCATATATAGGTTTATATACACCTACCCACACACGTGTATGTACATCCGTAGCCACATAAACACATAGGTGCACCTACATCCCGGAACCCACAGCCCTAAACTGATAGATACACACACACACTCTCTCTCTCTCACAGACACGCACACACACTCTCCTCTCACACGTGAAAATGTCCCAGTGGCCAGTGTAAATCTGCATTTCTCTCCTCGTAGGACAGACATGATTCAAATGCCCATAAGAAGAATAGATATTATATTTGCTTCATTTAATGATAAATGGACAGACATTTGTTGACTTAAACATGAAGAAGGCAAACACGCATGCTGGAGGATGTACGTGAGATGTGAACGCTCATCATGAGCGCCTTCTCGTCCTGTGTCAGGAGTACAGCCCCCCCTCCCACACACACAGGTCCGCCACGATGCCCCCTCTCCCTTGACACGCTATGCAGATGCCGCATGGGCAAAAAGGCATGGGGACTGGAGAAGCTCCACGTGCAGTGCTTGTGCATGCATGTGCATGCCGTAAGCACACACCACGCGTTCATCTCACCACTGCCTGTCCCAGCCCGTCTGCTTCTGATCCCCCGAAGCAGTCGCCCGTTTACGGCCCTGAAATCCCATCAGAGGGTGGGGGAAACGTGCAGGTGGAGATAGATTAATACCAGAACCGCAAACCATGGGCTGAGATCCCACCCTCTGCCACTCATCAATCCATCACCGTTTCTCCCCCTTTGCCACAGATCACCCTCTCTTTCCCAATCTGTTCTTCTCGTGCATAAAACCGCTTTTGGGAAAGTGCGTGTGTGTGCATGGGGGATTATGATGAATTCAGGGTACTTTTTGAAGTGCCCCTCCCAGTGATTCTCGGAGGTTACGCTGAAGGGACACTTGGAGCCTCTTCCAATTACTCCCTGGTCCCTTGCCTCGCCTCGCCGACAAAGTGCTTCGAGTCCATGAAGCCAAAAGTTTCCAGGGGTGGTCTTCCTGGTCAGGTGGACCGCAGAATCTCTTGCCAGTTCCGACTGGCACGTGATAGACAGTTGATCGCCGCCTGTGCCCCCCTCTTGCCCTCTCAGGGGAGGGTTAGCTCTGAGCTGTGGTCACCAAATGGTCAATATTGCTCCCGGGACCTGGCTCACCCGGGGGCTCATTAAAACGAAGTGCGGGAGGCCGCGCTTAATTTTTTTTATTTTCTCGGCTGGGTTCGTGCACCCAGCGCGAATTCAGACGATTAAAAAAAAAAAAGCTTTTTTTTGGCCCTGGGGGTCCTTGTGGGACCCCCTGAGCAGGCCTAGGGGGTCAGGGTGTTTTTACCCTGCCCCCTTGTCTTGTTTTTTATCATTATTTGTCCACTGTTTTCTTGTGACTCGGTTACAGAGTCACAAAATGGCTGCCAACACATTCTGGTTTGGAGTGTTGGCAGCCAATCAGAATTAAGCTCATGCTCGGGAGGGTTCGCGAATCCTCCTCGGTGCTCAGATATATAAATGTTTGTTTTTAATTTCTCAGCAACTACTGAACAGATTTACACCATTTAAAAAAAGGTTGCTTTCTGGACCAAGAGCTACCTTTTTGCCACATTTGGTGTAATTCCGTTCAGCAGTTCAGGCTGTAGCCGTATCTAAAGTTCCTATGGAAATTAACATGGGGAAAACATGTTTTGGGACCCCCCTTTTTTCTCAGCCCCCGCTTGACGAATCACCCCGAAACTTTCAAGACAGGAGCTGACCTGAGTGAACTTTTTTGGGGGGAAATTTCGCGAAGATTCGTCAAACGGCGCCAAAGATATTGGCAAAGAAAAACGCTTTTGAATAGAAACAAGGTCCTAACTATAACTACCTACTGGCGACTGCCAGTAGGTAATATATGTCTATATATATATATATATATATAAATGCCATCACCAGTGAAATAAAATCGAGTGAGAACAAACCCCCTTGGAATGCTGCATTATTGTCTGGAGCCAGAGGATTTTTGAACGTGATATATATATATATATATATATATATCCCACAGTCCTTGCAGCTCCTGCTGGGAGATCCGCCCGTTGTACAGTGGCGCGTCAGCCGGTAGAGCTAAACCGGCATCTTATTTTCAATAACCGCTTCAGTAATACGCGCTTTCAGGTTGCGTTTAGAAAGGCAAGATTTATTGCTCTTGGTAACACGTTTCAGAAGATAAACTTCCTTGATCACACACATTACTAAAGCTGTTATTGAGAATATATATACATATATATATATTCACTGAAAAAACCATAGGTTTTAGGGACAGTTATAGTTAGTTGGACATTTCACTCGTACAAAACCATAGAAATTCCCCGTTATAGTTAGTTCAGCTAACTATAACTCGCGCCCCGCAATGCACTGCTGATGACGTCACATATTACATCACTCATGACATGGTCAGTGACATCACTGATGACATCACTGATGACATCTCAAATGACCTCACTGATGACATCACTGATGACATCATCCAGTGACTGTGTGTTTCTGTAAAGTTTAAATATGTTTAATATATTTAGGGAAAGGCGTATTGAAGAATGAGTGGGTGTATAAGTGTCTGAATGGATGATTTAGTATGTGAGTGACTGACTCTACAAGTGAGTGATTAAATGTATCTTACTGAATGCATGGGTTAGTGACTAAACTGTGTGAATGTCTGTATCCGTCTGTCTGTTGGTTTGTAAGCGGCTGCATGGCTTTCTGAATAGCTACATGAGTGTCTACATGGGTTATTGATTGATTGTCTGAGTATCTGTTTGGGTGCCTGAGTGTTTGTGTGGGTGGGGTGTGTGTGACTCTGTGCATAGATGTGTGAGTTGGTGATTCACTGGGTGCATGGTTTCAAGAGTGCATCTGTGATGGACTGTATGGGTGGGTGAGTGTGTGTATGGGTGTGTTAGTGATTGAATGTATATCTCAGTGGTACATGTGTGAGTAACTACATATGTGCAAGGCAGTATATATGTGTGTTGGAGTATATAAATGGCTATAAGTGAGAGTGTGTGATTGTGAGAGTGGCTGTGTGGATGAGTGTGTACTTGTATCAGTGATTGTATAAGAGCGTAAGAATGTGCTAGTATTTGTATGAGTAAGTGAGCTGGTGTGTGTATAACAGTATAGGTGAGTAAATGGGTGTGTGATTAAGTTTTTGCATGACTGACTAGGTGTGTGAGTACCTCTATGCATGAGTGGCGGTGTGTGAGTGTTTATATAGGTGTATGAGTGCATATGATAGTCCTGTACTGAGTGACTAAGTATGAGTGACTGTACGGGTGAGTGAGTGGATGTGTGTGTAGACCTAAGAATCAGTGAGTGGGTATGTAGTTTTTGGTGTTGGAGTGTCTATGCTTTTGAGAATGGCAGTCTGTAATTTAGAGTGGGTGTATCAAAAGTTATATTAGGGTGTGAGAAGATGCATGAAATTATCACATGGATGATGTCATCAGTGATGTCATTTGAGATGTCATCAGTGATGTCATCAGTGATGTCACTGACCATGTCATGAGTGATGTAATATGTGACGTCATCAGCAGTGCATTGCGGGGCGCGAGTTATAGTTAGCTGAACTAACTATAACGGGGAATTTCTATGGTTTTGTACGAGTGAAATGTCCAACTAACTATAACTGTCCCTAAAACCTATGGTTTTTCAGTGAATTTCAAAGGTTTTTAAATGCTAATTTCTAACTATAACGTGTCTGAAACCTATGGTTTTTTCAGTGAATTTCAAAGGTTTTTAAATGCTAATTTCTAACTATAACGTGCCTGAAACCTATGATTTTTCAGTGAATTTCAAAGGTTTTTTAAATGCTAGTTTCTAACTATGCCTACAGAGGTAGGACATGTGAAGAAAGAAGAAAAACGCACAGAAAGAAGCAAAAGATGTGCAGAAAGAACCAACAGAGGAGCAGAAAGAGGCCTTGTTGCAAAATCATCCTGTGCCCACAACTTTTTCAGACGGGTACTGGTGGTAACTGACTCTGACTAACCAGAGCCAGTGCTATGCTAAAAAACACTTAGAATACAGTGAAAACACCTACATACACTAGGGAACACTATGCATTGGGGTACCCCTGTGATTAGCATGACCTCCTCTGCAAGTCCCTAGTACATAATAGGCTAGGGGGATTAAAACTACCTCTTAAAACGCACTACAGGGCGCGTTTGCACAGTGGTGAAGGGAGGGGGGCCTGAGGTGACATGTGTGCAAACGCACCCCGTGGCGCGTTTTAAGTTGCGGGATTAAGTCCCCTTGAATTCTGAGGGTCCCTGGGGCCCAACTAGCCCCCAGGTACCTACAGTTAGGACCACAGAGCTGAGTTGCAGAGAGGCGTTCCGAGGCCACGCACCTTTTTCACCTCTCTGCAACGCAACTCTGTTGTGCTTACTGAAGGTACCTGGTGGGCTAGTTGGCCCCAGGGTCCCTCAGGATTCAAGGGAATTAATTCCCCAACTTAAAACGCACCACAGGGTGTGTTTGCGCACATGTCACCTGAGGCCCCGCCCCTCCCTTCACCACTGTGCAAACGCGCCCCGTGGTGCGTTTTAAGTTGGGGGATTAGGTCACCTTGAATCCTGAGGGTCCCTGGGGCCCAACTAGCCCACTAGGTACTTCCAGTAAGCACCACAGGCCTGCGTTGCAACGCCTGTAACAAATTGTGCAGTTGTGTTTAGGTAGTGAAGAGGGTCATGCTGGGGGTAGTGTTTTAGGGTTTAGGGTAGTGCAGTGGTGTTTGTGTAGTTTAGGGGGTCATGCTGGGGGTAGATTTAGGGTTTAGGGTAGTGCAGTGGTGTTTGGGTAGTGTAGGGAGTCGTGCTGGGGGAGTGTTTTAGGGTTTAGGGTAGTGCAGTGGTGTTTGGGTAGTGTAGGGGGTCGTGCTGGGGGTAGTGTTTTAGGGTAGTGCAGTGGTGTTTGGGTAGTGTAGGGGGTCGTGCTGGGGGTAGTGATTTAGGGTAGTGCAGTGGTATTTGGGTAATGTAGGGGGTACTGCTGGGGGTAGTGTTTTAGGGTTTAGGGTAGTGCAGTGGTGTTTGGGTAGTGTAGGGGTACTGCTGGGGTTAGTTTTTAGGGTTTAGGGTAGTGCAGTGGTGTTTGGGTAGTGTAGTGGTTCGTGCTGGGGGTAGTTTTTAGGGTTTAGGGTAGTGCAGTGGTGTTTGTGTAGTGTAGGGGGCAGTGTTTTAGGGTTTAGGGTAGTGCAGTGGTGTTTGTGTAGTGTAGGAGGTCGTGTTTTAGGGTTTAGGGTAGTGCAGTGGTCTTTGGGTAGTGTAGGGAGTTGTGCGGGGGTAGTGTTTTAGGGTTTAGGGTAGTGTAGGGGGTCATGCGGGGGTAGTGTTTTAGGGATTAGGGTAGTGCATTGGTGTTTGGGTAGTGTAGGGGGTCATGCGGGGGTAGTGTTTTAGGGTTTAGGGCAGTGCAGTGGTGTTTGGGTAGTGTAGGGGGTCGTGCTGGGGGAGTGTTTTAGGGTTTAGGGCAGTGCAGTGGTGTTCGGGTAGTGTAGGGGGTCGTGCTGGGGGAGTGTTTTAGGGTTTAGGGCAGTGCAGTGGTGTTCGGGTAGTGTAGGGGGTCGTGCTGGGGGAGTGTTTGAGGGTTTAGGGCAGTGCAGTCGTGTTCGGGTAGTGTAGGGGGTTGTGCTGGGGGTAGTATTTTAGGGTTTAGGGTAGTGCAGTGGTGTTCGGGTAGTGTAGGGGGTCATGCTGGGGGTAGTGTTCTAGGGTTTAGGGCAGTGCAGTGGTGTTTGGGCAGTATAGGGGGTAATGCTGGGGGTGGTGTTTTAGGGTTTAGGGCAGTGCAGTGGTGTTCGGGCAGTGTAGGGGGTCATGCTGGGGGTGGTGTTTCAGGGTCTAGGGCAGTGCAGTGGTGTTCGGGCAGTGTAGGGGGTGGTGTTTCAGGGTTTAGGGCAGTGCAGTGGTGTTCGGGCAGTGTAGGGGGTCGTGCAGGGGTGGTGTTTCAGGGTTTAGAGCAGTGGTGTTTGGGCAGTGTAGGGGGTTGTGCTGGGGGTGGTGTTTCAGGGTTTAGGGCAGTGCAGTGGTGTTCGGGCAGTGTAGGGGGTCATGCAGGGGGTGGTGCGCAGTGGTGTTCGGGCAGTGTAGGGGGTCGTGCTGGGGCTGGTGTTTCAGGGTTTAGGGCAGTACAGTGGTGTTCAGGCAGTGTAGGGGGTCGTGCTGGGGTTGGTGTTTCAGGGTTTAGGGCAGTGCAGTGGTGTTCGGGCAGTGTAGGGGATTGTGCTGGGGCTGGTGTTTCAGGGTTTAGGGCAGTGCAGTGGTGTTCGGGCAGTGTAGGTGGTCGTGCTGGGGCTGGTGTTTCAGGGTTTAGGGCAGTGCAGTGGTGTCTGGGCAGTGTAGGGGGTCATGCTGGGGCTGGTGTTTCAGGGTTTAGGGCAGTGCAGTGGTGTTCGGGGAGTGTAGGGGGTCTTGCTGGGGCTGGTGTTCCAGAGTCTAGGGCAGTGCAGTGGTGTTCGGGCAGTGTAGGGGGTCTTGCTGGGGCTGGTGTTTCAGGGTTTAGGACAGTGCAGTGGTGTTCAGGCAGTGTAGGGGGTCGTGCTGGGGGTGGTGTTTCAGGGTTTAGGGCAGTGCAGTGGTGTTCGGGCAGTGTAGGGGGTCGTGCTGGGGCTAGTGTTTCAGGATTTAGGGCCGAGCAATGGTGTTCAGGCAGTGTAGGGGTTTTGCTGGAGGTGGTGTTTCAGGGTTTAGGGCAGTGCAGTGGTGTTCGTGCAGTGTAGGGGGTGGTGTTTCAGGGTTTAGGGCAGTGGTGTTCAGGCAGTGTAGGGGGTCTTGCTGGGGTTGATGTTTCAGGGTTTAGGGCAGTGCAGTGGTGTTCGGGCAGTGTAGGGGGTCGTGCTGGGCGTGGTGTTTCAGGGTTTAAGGCAGTGCAGTGGTGTTCCGGCAGTGTAGGAGGTCGTGCAGGGGTGGTGTTTCAGGGTTTAGGGCAGTGCAGTGGTGTTCGGGCAGTGTAGGGGGTCGTGCTGGGGGTGGTGTTTCAGGGTTTAGGGCAGTGCAGTGGTGTTCGGGCAGTGTAGGGTGTCATGCTGAGGGTGGTGTTTCAGGGTTTAGGGCAGTGCAGTGGTGTTCGGGCAGTGTAGGGGGTCGTGCAGGGGGTGGTGTTTCAGGGTTTAGGGCAGTGCAGTGGTGTTCGGGCAGTGTAGGGGGTCGTGCAGGGGGTGGTGTTTCAGGGTTTAGGGCAGTGCAGTGGTGTTTGGCCAGTGTAGGTGGTCTTGCTGGGGGTGGTGTTTCAGGCTTTAGTGCAGTGGTGTTCGGGCAGTGTAGGGGGTCTTGCTGGGGGTGGTGTTTCAGGGTTTAGGGCAGTGCAGTGGTGTTCGGGCAGTGTAGGGGGTCTTGCTGGGGCTGGCGTTTCAGGGTTTAGGGCAGTGCAGTGGTGTTCTGGCAGTGTAGGGGTCGTGCTGGGGCTGGTGTTTGAGGGTTTAGGGTAGTGCAGTGGTGTTCGGGCAGTGTAGGGGGTCGTGCTGGGGCTGCTGTTTCAGGGTTTAGGGCAGTGCAGTGGTGTTCGGGCAGTGTACGGGGTTGTGCTGGGGCTGTTGTTTCAGGGTTTAGGGCAGCGCAGTGGTGTTCGGGCAGTGTAGGGGGTCGTGCTGGGGGTGGTGTTTCAGGGTTTAGGGCAGCGCAGTGGTGTTCGGGCAGT
Source organism: Calotriton arnoldi (assembly GCA_963921515.1). NCBI lineage: Eukaryota > Metazoa > Chordata > Amphibia > Caudata > Salamandridae > Calotriton > Calotriton arnoldi. Next base: position 473,580 of record CAWUFW010012913.1, read on the forward strand.
GTAGGAGGTCGTGCTGGGGCTGGTGTTTCATGGTTTAGGGCAGTGCAGTGGTGTTCGGGCAGTGTAGGGGGTCGTGCTGGGGGTGGTGTTTCAGGGTTTAGGGCAGTGCAGTGGTGTTCGGGCAGTGTAGGGGTCATGCTAGGGGTGGTGTTTCAGGGTTTAGGGCAGTGCAGTGGTGTTCGGGCAGTGTAGGGGGTCTTGCTGGGGGTGGTGTTTCAGGGTTTAGGGCAGTGGTGTTCGGGCAGTGTAGGGGTCTTGCTGGGGGTGATGTTTCAGGGTTTAGGGCAGTGTAGTGGTGTTCGGGCAGTGTAGGGGGTCTTGCTGGGGGTAGTGTTTAGGGGTTTAGGGCAGTGCAGTGGTGTTCGTGCAGTGTAGGGGGTCGTGCTGGGGGTGGTGTTTCAGGGTTTAAGGCAGTGCAGTTGTATTCGGGCAGTGTAGGGGATCGTGCAGGGGTGGTGTTTCAGGATTTAGGGCAGTGCAGTGGTGTTTGGGCAGTGTAGGGGGTCGTGCTGGGGGTGGTGTTTCAGGGTTTAGGGTAGTGCAGTGGTGTTCGGGCAGTGTAGGGAGTCGTGCAGGGGTGGTGTTTCAGGGTTTAGGGCAGTACAGTGGTGTTCGGGCAGTGTAGGGGTCATGCTGGGGCTGGTGTTTCAGGGTTTAGGGCAGTGCAGTGGTGTTCGGGCAGTGTAGGGGGTCTTGCTGGAGGTGGTGTTTCAGGGTTTAGGGCAGTGGTGTTCGGGCAGTGTAGGGGTCTTGCTGGGGGTGATGTTTCAGGGTTTAGGGCAGTGCAGTGGTGTTCAGGCAGTGTAGGGGGTCTTGCTGGGGGTAGTGTTTCAGGGTTTAGGGCCGTGCAGTGGTGTTCGTGCAGTGTAGGGGTCGTGCTGGGGATGGTGTTTCAGGGTTTAGGGCAGTGCAGTAGTGTTCGGGCAGTGTAGGGGGTCGTGCAGGGGTGGTGTTTCAGGGTTTAGGGCAGTGCAGTGGTGTTCGGGCAGTGTAGGGGGTCGTGCTGGGGGTGGTGTTTCAGGGTTTAGGGCAGTGCATTGCAGTGGTGTTCGGGCAGTGTAGGGGGTCATGCTGGGGATGGTGTTTCAGGGTTTAGGACAGTGGTGTTCGGGCAGTGTAGGGGTCTTGCTGGGGGTGATGTTTCAGGGTTTAGGGCAGTGCAGTGGTGTTCGGGCAGTGTAGGAGGTCTTGCTGGGGGTAGTGTTTCAGGGTTTAGGGCAGTGCAGTGGTGTTCGGGCAGTGTAGAGGGAGTGCTGGGGGTAGTGTTTCAGGGTTTAGGGCAGTGCAGTGGTGTTCGGGCAGTGTAGGGGGCATGCTGGGGGTGGTGTTTCAGGGTTTAGGGCAGTGCAGTGGTGTTCGGGCAGTGTAGGGGTCGTGAAGGGGTGGTGTTTCAGGGTTTAGGGGAGTGCAGTGGTGTTCGGGCAGTGTAGGGGGTCATGCTAGGGTTGGTGTTTCAGGGTTTAGGGCAGTGCAGTGGTGTTCAGGCAGTGTAGGGGGTCGTGCAGGGGCTGGTGTTTCAGGGTTTAGGGCAGTGCAGTGGTGTTCGGGCAGTGTAGGGGGTCGTGCTGGGGGTAGTTTTTAGGGTTTAGGGTAGTGCAGTGGTGCTTGTGTAGTGTAGGGGGTCGTGCTGGGGGTAGTGTTTTAGGGTTTAGGGTAGTGCAGTTGTGTTTGTGTTGTGTAGGGGTCATGTTTTAGGGTAGTGCAGTGGTGTTTGGGTAGTGTAGGGGTCGTGCTGGGGGTAGTGTTTTAGGGTTTAGGTTAGTGCAGTGGTGTTTGGGTAGTGTAGGGGGTCGTGCTGGGGGTAGTGTTTTAGGGTTTAAGGTAGGGCAGTGGTGTTTGTGTAGTGTAGGGGGTCGTGCTGGGGGTAGTGTTTTAGGGTTTAGGGTAGTGCAGTGGTGTTTGTGTAGTGTAGGGGTCATGTTTTAGGGTAGTGTTTTAGGGTTTAGGGTAGTGCAGTGGTGTTTGTGTAGTGTAGGGGGTCATGTTTTAGGGTAGTGCAGTGGTTTTGGGTAGTGTAGGGGGTCGTGCTGGGGGTAGTGTTTTAGGATTTAGGTTAGTGCATTGGTGTTGGGGTAGTGTTTTAGGGTTTAGGGTAGTGCAGTGGTGTTTGTGTAGTGTAGGGGGTCATGCTGGGGGTAGTGTTTTATGGTTTAGGATAGTGCAGTGGTGCTTGTGTAGTGTAGGGAGTCGTGCTGGGGGTAGTGTTTTAGGGTTTAGGGTAGTGCAGTGGTGTTTTTGTAGTGTAGGGGGTCATGTTTTAAGATGCAACGCTCCAATACCTGACCAGTCTGCACTACATAAAACTGCAAAAAAACTAAAAATAAAAAGTGTTTCGCACACTTTTGTCATTGGGCTATATGTGGGCTACATCTGGGTAATATTTGTGCTACATTTGGGCTCTTTTTTCACTGGTGGCCATCTTGGAAGACTTCTTTGTTATGAAGTTTCCTAATTTCCTCATTTACTGCAGTCTCCTCAGTAGGAAATGCTTTCAGTTTTTTACTTTGATTCCATCAAGAAGGCATTCAGATGTGTCACACATTTGCCATAAATTCAGAATGTTAGCACTCTAGTTGTTCATTAGATCACTGTAGTAAAGCTACTGCTCACCAAGGAGTTAACTGGAAGTCTACTGCTGGTATTGAAAGTAATTTTTCAGTCTGCATGTCAGAATTTTCTAATGAAATAGAAGAGGATTTGAGATCTCACTTAAAACATGCACTAAATTTTCTTTTTGCAGCACTAACCATAATTTCTATGGCAAAATGAACCCCCTCATTTTGTTCCTTTTTAAATTAAATGTTTTAAGTGTTACCAGTTTATTCCAATCAAGATGGCTTCAGGTGTGCCATACTTTTGTCATAAGTAAGACTGTTAGCACACTAGTTGTTCTATAGAACACTCTGGGAAGCTGCAGTAGAACACAAAGGCATCAACTGACAGGCTGCTCCTGTTGAAATATAACAGGAAGATATTTGAGATCACACTTGAAACATGTCCTAATTTTTCTTTATACAGCACTAACCATAATTTCTATGACAAAATGAACCCCATCATTTTGTTCCTTTTTAAATTAAATATTTTAAGTGTTACCAGTTTATTCCAATCAAGATGGCTTCAGGTGTGCCATACTTTTGTCATAAGTATGGCTGTTAGCACTCTAGTTGTTCTTTAGAACACTCTGGGAAGCTGCAGTAGAACACAAAGGCATCAACTGACAGGCTGCTCCTGTTGAAATATAACAGGAAGATATTTGAGATCACACTTGAAACATGTCCTAATTTTTCTTTCCAGAGCACTAACCATAATTTCTATGACAAGATGAACCCCATCGTTTTGTTCCTTTTTAAATTAAATGTTTTAAGTGTTACCAGTTTATTCCAATCAAGATGGCTTCAGGTGTGCCATACTTTTGTCATAAGTAAGGCTGTTAGCACTCTAGTTGTTCTTTAGAACACTCTGGGAAGCTGCAGTAGAACACAAAGGAATCAACTGACAGTCTCTGCCCTTGTTGGATGTACATGTTTTACTGAGAATGTCAGACTTCATTCTCACATGACTGAGAAAGATAATGTGAATTTACAGAAAATATGCTCTCATTTTAGCTTCTGGAGCACCTTCCAAAACTGTATGGGACAAGCATGTGAAAATAGTTTTCTCTCAAACATGATTCATGATATCCCAGCAGAAGGTTTTTCACAGGGTAAAATCACCTTAGAACACACCACAATTCCTGAAATTAGTATGGTACCATCAACAAATGAATTCTAATGTAACTAAAGTCTGTTATCACCCTTTATAGTTCTCCTTTTGGTAACCCTCAAAATCTTTGATTCACTACAATGCATTTCAATGGGGTACTATCATTTATATTGGTCCCAAGATGGCTGCCAGCAATTCCAGGATGAAGTGCTGACAGCCAATCAGATCTCACGATGACATGTGTGGTTAGGCTCCGCCCAGATATATATGTGTTTTTACTTTTGATTTTCTCAGCCACTACTGAACGGATTTACACCATTTAACAAAAGGGTTCTTTCTGAACCTAGAACTACCTCTTTGCCAAATTTGGTGTAATTCCGTTCAGCAGTTCGGGCTGTAGCCTTGCATAAAGTTTCCTATGGGAAATTGATTTTCTGACTCTTATTTTTTAATTTCTCCGCAACTACTGAACGGATTTACACCATTTAACAAAAGGGTTCTTTCTGAACCAAGAACTACCTCTTTGCCAAATTTTGTGTAATTCCGTTCAGCAGTTCGAAGCTGTAGCCGTGTCTAAAGTTTCCTATGGGAAAATGAATGGGGAAAACACGTTTTGGGACCCCCTTTTTCTCGGCCCCCGCTTGACAAATCGCCCTGAAACTTTCAGGGTAGGAGCGGACCGGAGCGGGCCATAAAGTTTGAAAATTTCGCGAAGATTCATCAACCGACGCAAGAGCTATTTCAAATAGAATGTCGCGGATTTCCTATGGAAAATAGCTCCTAACTATAACTATCTACTGGCGACCGCCAGTAGATAATATATATATATAACAAAACACTTCTTATTCCTGACTGGCAGAGAACACACACACGAAGTTGCAGGATAAAAGCTTCTTTTTAGTTCATCGGGCTGTCCTCAGTCCAAGAAGCAAAGAGAGAGCGCGTTTCGGCTGTCACAGCAGCCTTTGTCAATCTAGTTTGGCGCCATTTTTACACTGACTAATATAGTGGCAGAGTCATAGACATAGAAAAATATAAATCATAAACATGAAAAACCAATAATTCATAGCAAGTGACGTATAATAAACGAGCGAATGGAATACAGTTTATAATCATTGATGTTGCAGATTGTAACAATGATAATGGGCTAACTATACTATCACACTCAAATGTGTTTGCGTACTTATGCACTGCATAACGAGTATAGTACTTAAAAGCTAGCCCGAATAGAAGTATAACATCATTACACACTGAAATGTAGACCATAATGCTAAAGCATGTAACAATATAATATCACTAATTTAAAAGAACAGCTGGCGCCATACTATGTTGCTCGCGCTTTAAACAGTGTCACGTATATTAAAACTGGAACGTGAATTATAATGGGAAAATACACGCAATGGCTACTCCGCATATCTATATATATATATATCCCAAACAGAGATCAGAGGGACTCATGAAAAAACATAAATATATTTCCACTAGAAGTACAAGACTGTTTGCTCATTGGCTGCACAGCTGACTGTGGAAGATTTTTAAAAACATCATGAGCAAAGAATCCATTTCAAATGGTGAATCAATGCAGTCCTGAGATCTCTTGAGATATGCAGTAATCAGGATCAGGTGGTATTGTCAGTGATGTTCAATTCATCTGGATGCAATGATTTTAAAGTTTTATCTGGAGTCCAGTAGTTCTTCGTGACTGACATTGAGAAATCTTCAAATCTGATAACAAATGGTCTACAAGGTTAAAATGACTGGCTACAGGCGGGTTAAGTTTCTTATTAATTATTGCTGACTTGTGATCCCCGAGTTGTGTACGGAGGTAATTAACTGTTTAGCCTACATATTGTGTTTACAAATTTGGCATTGCCACTGAATCACATGGATAATGCACATTGAGTGACATGTAGGATGCCATCTTATGCCATAGGTTTTTCTTGTAACAAAACTTGTTACTACTAATGTTTTTAAAGGTATTCACATGTGGTGCCTCTTTTAGAATCACAGCAATGAATTGTTACATTTGTTACAGCGTGCTTTAGATCAGCTCTCACAATAAGAGACTGTACATTTAAATTAGGACTGCTGCCATGAGCAATTACTGGAAGTTTTGGATAAAACCTTTGAAATGTTTCAAAGGTGGATAATAAGGGATATGTTTTTTGCTTTATTTTATCTGTAGTTAGGAGCTGATAGATGAAAGACAACCACAAATGGGATTCAGTCACTTTTATTTATGCTGGTATTTCAAATAAGTGGTTCCCTTGGTAACTGCAAAAACTTGTCAACGTGTTGCTGCATAATATGCAGAGAATAGCCTCACATTTGAAAAAATCTAGCAAGCTCTTGTAGATGTTCTATACAAGTGTCCTCACTGCTGCAGATGTGTCTTATTCTGAGTGTTCGGCTGTCGATTATACTGAGTTTAATGTGGTATGGGTGACATGAAGTCCAGTTTAGATACATATGAGCTTCAGCATGCTTTTGGTACAGCTCAGTTACAATTTTCTGTTCATAAATGGTAAGCAGCACTCCAGGAAAAGGAGATGATGCTTCTGTTTAGTATTGCTGCTGATGAATTTGATGGTAGCATGGATAATGTTGTTATAAGCTGTACATTCTTCCCATTGTCTCTCTTGCATTCCATGGTATAAATATGTCATCAATTAAACTTAGCCATAACAGTGAATTGATGCTAGAAGTAGCAAGAATATATTCCTAAAGTTAGCCTATGAAGATATTTGCATTGGATGGAGCCATCCATGTGCCCATAGGAATCCCTTGTATCTATAGATAGTGTTTACCATTAAATGTAAAATTATTGGATTTAAGGATAACTCCTACAAAGTTGGCAAGCACGTTGGTTTTTGGCTTTTTCATCGTTTTCTTTTTATTAAGAACTTCAGATAATGAAATAAGACCATCCTCATTTGGTTTGTATGTGTATAATGATGTAACATCAAATTGAGCCAGAAAGTGTCATCAAAAAATTTGTAGGGTTCGTTTAATTTTTCAATAATCCTTAACAAATGATGGAAGTCCCTGGACAATGAGCAGGAGATACATGTAAACAAATATAGAGAGTCTCTCAGTGGCTGTATCCTCGCAAGAGATTATGGATGGCCAAGGGCCGTTAATTTTCTGAATTTTGGGGAACCTAGAAAATCTCCTAGTTCTTGGTTCAGAATGAACAAGTGCATCTGCTACTGTTTCATCACCAAGATTTAAGCAGCTGCACTTTACAACCATATTCTTAATTTCTTAAAAGTTCAAGTCTACTGTGGAATCGGTATCTAAAGGCTTGTAAGTATTGGTATGCATTTGTTGTCTCATTTCCTTCTTAATATAATGACTTACTTCATGGCAACACTGTCTCAGAGATTCTTATGCATTTATATTTTTGCATAATTAATAACAAGCAGAATTTATTTTCCCACTCGATTACACATGTATTCACTGATATAGTACTATTACTTTTTAAACAAATGTTTCTATGATGTGTAGAAATTAGTTTTTATCTTATGTGTTAAATAGGTCTCGGTTTATATGTAAATCGCCATCTTTTCTAAGATGGAAATCCACAATATCACTCATGAGTTTCCCCCTGCCCAAGTCTCTCCTCGCAAATTCTCCAGCACACAGCCAAGCTGTTATACCTGTTTATTTCCAATGTAATTGGTTAGTCTGCTCTCAATGAACTTTCCCCAGCTCAGTCACAAAACGCAACTTTAGTTCACAGTCCTTCCACTGGTTCACCGTGCCCTTTTCATTCATGTAGCACATTATTGTTAAAGTATATATTTTGTTGTAGCACCTCATGATGACATTAGCATAGAGGGTGCTGAATAATTATTCCTATAGTGGGATAGTGCTTAGGTGTTAAGACAATATGCCATTTATTTTTCATGTATTCTGATTTGCTGATGAAATAATACATTTGTTCACACAACTGTGATTTTGCAGTTTCTGTAATTTGCTATGCAAAAATAATGTATAAAAAAACCTTGTTTGGGGGTGAGCCAGAAGTCTTTCCTGTTCTACTAGGGAAGCTGTCCGTTACTCCCCCGATTTTGCTGCCCAATTGAGACTTTAAAAAAATTCTGAATTTATATTCCTCTGTATTGCCTTTTCATTAAGCACCTCCGTGACATTGACTTTGTACCACTTTACGTTGACTTTTTAGTACAACTCTTTTTAAGTTTTAGCAATCTAGAATTTAGCTATTGAGTGGGCCCATTTACTTAAAATATTGTATTTTCTTATTTTTGATACATTCGGAGGCGCCTTAATGAGGGTATACATTGCCTCGTGGAATTAAGGTTTAACACCATCTCTGATCTAGTGAATGTGGGCATTGTGATTGAGGTATTATTATGAGGCACCCCATGTCTACAAATTCAGCAGCCTTATCTGTCAGTTTTATCATGACAACCATTCTCTGTTTAAGATGGTGGGGAGCTTTTTTCGGCGCTGGTAATTTCATAGAATATCCAATTAGGTGTTGATTTCTTGAGGAGTTTGTTGATGGATTAAGTGTATGTTTCAAGAACAAGATTTCTACAACATTGGAGAGTTCATGGAGTTGGGTTGGAATGGTGGAACTTCCTAAATAAATCTTTAAGGCAAATTGGCAGATCAACATCAGAATTATTGCTGAAGTAGTCTGTAAGTCTACATCTTCTCTCAAATTATTTTAGGTTTCTTATCATGTTGGCAGTATTATCGTCCTTGGGTACAGGGCACAAATAGAGACCTTTGCTCAAGATGTTTATTTCACCAGGTGATAGGAACCCTCCAGCTAAGTCAATAACTGCGCCTGATGATTAAAAAAGGTTGTAGCTGGCTTATGCTATCAGTCTTTGTTATCTTTTAAACATTTGTTAATTTTGATGCTGTTTACTTATGGCAATTGTTCCTATATAACACATAGCCTTAAAATGACCCTGTTGTTACTTCACAGTTTGTCAGGGCTTGTGTGCTAGTTGTAGTCTACGTTTCGACCCCTTGGTGGACAGCTAGGTGATTCAAGCCTTAGGATGGGGTCTTCTTCAGGACAATGAAAGAGAGAGCACCTAAAGGTAAGATGAATGATGCATAATTAGTGGGGCACGGTGTCTAAACATTAGCAAGTGAAAGTGGCTAAAAAACAATAAGAGTTACCTAATATTACATTCAGCGCAATCTTAAAGGCTGGGTAGTAAACTGGAAGTGGGCTCATCAGAGCTCCTATAGGTGGAGGAAACACATGTTAGAAGGAGTATTTGAGAATGAATCATGGTGCAAAAGTAGCACCCCTTGTGTTATGACACTTACTTTACAAGTTGGGGAGGTTTGTATTATTACGGCCTTCCAGTATTGAACTGTAGGTCACAAGGATCCTAATCAGTTTACAATGAATGATCTGAAAAAAGAAATGCTATGCTTTAGAACATGGTTTGGCGCCATCTAAGAAGGACAAATCTGATTACATAAAACCATGGGAGCTTGAGTGGGTTATTCTAAAAAGGGAGCTATTTGTGTTTATTGGCCCGGGATGTGCGTATTCCTATTATAGTTCTGTGAGCCTGTCAGCTAGTGGCGTGCACAGAAACTTAATGAATTAGGAAAAGCCTAAGGCGTACATATTGCCTGCCAATAAATGGAAGAAATCCGTAATATATTGTGGCAGATAAATGCGGTAAGAAAAAGCATAACGATGCATATGGCAAAGTTTTGAAAGTATTAGCAAAGGAAAACGCTCATGCCTAAGGTCGCGCCTGTTAAAAACCTGTCGAAGGGACCTCACCTTAATGTAGAGTTGTTCCGCTCAAGTTCTACTTGCAGAATGAGCTCGCGGTAAAAATACCCGTATATAAACGCCGAGCGGAAACGTGCACGCCGGGTGCAGCCGCTGGATGCCTCCCGTACCGGGGCGTGAGGCGGCGAAACCATGGTGACGGAAAGAGCCTGCTCACATGCTGGCGTTCACTATTAGTTAACTCCTTGTTGGGTTAACATCTGGGAATCGGAAGTGAAATTCTACTCCTCGGGATAGGGGCAATTATCATGAACAAAGTTGGATTCACTCTTGTTTTTGGATAACATATCGAGACCATATAAACAATGACATCAAATGAGAGTAACATCAAGCAATGATTTGGAAATAAATATTACAAAGATGACATGGGTCTCTGGAAAATACATGTTGACGTTTGAAGTATGAATTACACATAGATGAAATTAACGTATTTGTCACCTGTGTTGAGGAATATATACAATAGCATGAAAATGACAATGCATGATAAACACGTATGTTCATTGTATGTATATACTTTTAAGTAACATGTCATGGAAGCCACATGCTTGGCGTTTCAAATGTGAAATACATGTAGATGGAAGAGTGCTTTTTCTTTTGAAATATATACATTAGCATAAAGATGACCGTGCATGATACACCAGTAAGTTCATTGCATGTATATAATGCTAAGTAGCATTAAGGAAAACAGGGGCAAATGTAAATAAAGGATCTTACTCAGGGTACAGTATAAGGCATGTTTCAGGTATCATTCCATAACTAGAGTGGAAAGTTGGGCATTGGTACCATCAAGTTCGTTAAGCCCGTTATTCACTGTGTCCAATTTATGCATCCACTTGCATTCTCTCATGTTCATGACGGAATTGATGTCACCTCCTCTGCTTCCCAGCGATACTTTCTCAAGGACTAACCATCTCAGGTATCATTCCATAACTAGAGTGGAAAGTTGGGCATTGGTACCATCAAGTTCGTTAAGCCCGTTATTCACTGTGTCCAATTTATGCATCCACTTGCATTCTCTCATGTTCATGACGGAATTGATGTCACCTCCTCTGCTTCCCAGCGATACTTTCTCAAGGACTAACCATCTCAATGATTCTGGTTTGTGTGCCTTGGCCATGAAGTGTTCTACAAGTGGTGCACCTGCTGTCCCGCATCTAATTCTGCTACAGTGTTGTAGTATCCTTTGTTTGACTTTTTGTTTGGTCTGACCAATATACAACTCATCACATGGACACAAAATGCCATAGATCACATCAGTCGTGTTGCAGTTTGAATGTATTTTGAGATCAATAGTGTGTTCCTTGTAGCTGAATTTCTTAGTCTGAATGGTCATCTTGCATGCTTTACATTTGGTACATTTGAAATGGCCTACTACTTCCGGTAGGTTCCAACGTGTTTGGATAGTGGGTTGTGGTGGTGTGTCTAGCAAAGATCTAACCACATGATCTCTTACACTCTTAGCTTTTTTAAAAGAGTGTAGTGGGGGTTCTTGTATCTCTAAATCGTCCAATATGAGATTCCAGTGTCTGTTAACGATATTCTTTATCTCGTTACTCCTTGTGCAGAAAGTGGTTACGCATATCATTCTTGACATTTCAGTAGGGCGAAGTTTGGAGTGAGGAGCGCATCTCGGTCATAATACCAAGCTCTCTTCCTAGCTCGTTTCACTAGCCTTTTAGGATATCCCCGTTCGATGAGACGGATGATCAGATCGTCTGACTCTTTGAAGTAGTCGTCTCTGAGAGAGCAATTCCTTCGGTTGCGCACGAATTGCCCAAAAGGCAGGTTATTACGTAAGCTTCTTGTATGGTGACTGGAGTATCTTAACAGAGTGTTCCTCTCAGCTGGCTTTCTGTAGAGTGTGGTGTACAGCTGGTCATTATTTGCCTTGATTGTGATGTCAAGAAAGTCCATGGTGTTCTTGTGCCAGTTCATGGTGAATTTTATGTCGCTCGATTTGGTGTTGAGCCATTCAAAATAGTCTTGGAGGTCAGTTTCATCTCCCGTCCAGATCAGGAGAACATCATCTATGTATCGGCGCCATTGTGTGACCTTGGTTTTATAGGGATTTGCCTGGTTAAAGATGAATTGTTGTTCAAAGTCATCCATGAACAGGATGGCCAAATCCGGGGCGAAGGCTGCGCCCATGGCCACTCCTTTGGGTTGTAGAAAAAACTCGTTTTGAAATAGAAAAAAGTTCTTCATCATTGCTAATTCAAGTAGAGCTATGATGAATTCAGTAGGGACCCATGCTGGTTGTGTTCTTTTCTCCAATGCTTTTTCCATGGAATTCAGAGCTGGTTGCTGTGGAATGCTCGTGTAAAGGGACACAATGTCCAATGTCACAAGTAATTGAGTGTCTTGATCAAATGGTATGCCGTCAATCAGATTAATCACTTGCATCGTGTCGCGTAGATATGCTGTGGTGGTTTCTGTGAGAGGCTTGAGGAAGAAATCGATGTATTTGCATACCGGTTCCAAAGGGAGCCACATCCTGAAATGATGGGTCTACCGGGCGGTCGTTGTAAATTCTTATGCACTTTGGGCAAAGTGTAGATCGTGGGAAGGTGAGGTTGTTTTGTGTTGAGGTATTCAAACTCATGATCTGACACAAAGCCTGCCTGTTTGCCTTTTCCGTAATGGTCAAGATCAATTTTCTGACTTCTTTTGTAGGGTCCGTCAGTAGTCTGGTATAGCTTATGCCGTCCTCAAGTTGGGAGTATATTTCGGCTTTGCAGTCAGGGGTATTTTGAACAACTATGGCACCCCCTTTGTCGGCTGGCTTTATTACTATTGCATTGTTCTGTTTCAGGGTTTCCAGTGCTTCACGTTCTCCTTTAGTCACATTATGCCTGGTATATTGTTTAATAGAACAAACCTTTAGCACATCACGCAAAACCACACTTTCAAAAGCGAGTAGTCTGTGAGGCATCATATATGTCGGAGGCATAAAGGTCGATGGTGTACGTAAACCTGTCTGTGAAGACGATGACACTGGTAATGAGTGTTTGAAATAGTGTCTCAGCCTCACTTTCCTAAAGAACCGGTGTAGTTCAGTTTTGATGTTGAATTGATTGGGGTGATTAGTGGGCACGAAAGAAAGGCCTTTACTCAGGATACTGGTTTCATTATCAGTGAGCACATAAGTTGACAGATTGATGATGGGGCTTCTCATCTCATTTACCATCTGTATGTTCGCCGGCGGGTCTGGATCTCTCTGTGCTGTTCCTGGGGAAACGTACCTGCTTCTGGGCCTGTCCCTGTTGATGACCTGTCACCCAGTTCTGTTGGTTCTGTCCCTGGCGTGTGGTTCTGTTCCAGTTGTAGCCCCTCCCTCTTGGCGGTCGCCATTGTCCTTCTTCTAAAAAAGGAGGAGGTGCCTGTGGTGCTTGGTACCAGGCGTCCTGGTATTGATACCCACTACTGGTTCCTGCTTGTTCACCGTCACTTCCAGTGCTATTCGAACCTGAGGACTCGGAAAACGTAGTGTATCGTCTGTTTCCTCTATATCCTCTTCTTCCTCCGTTGTAGAAACGTCCCTGATTGTCTTGCTTGAAGTAGTCCTCCTGGGGATATGGGTACGTGTACTTCTTATCGTAAAACCTGATATCTTTGGCCAATTTGTCCAACTTTCTAGCTTGGGTGTTGGTATCAAAATCTTTGATTGTCTTTTTCAATCTTTCAAGTGCTTCTTTAGCGTTAGCAAGGGCTGAGTCTCCACTGATTTCTTGCTTCAGGTCACTGATCTCTTTCAGTAGTTTCTCCACTTGTTCAATGGCAGTCTCAATGCCCAACACCATCCAGTGGCATGAGCAATTGTTACGCCACGTAGCTGAAGCCTTCCTTAAATTTGGGCAGATCCACAAAAATGGCCGGTTCGTTGCGGACCTGTAAGCCCACAGGGATGATATTAGCTTGGAGATACTTGGTCAAGAGGTGACCATGTAGCTGTGTGCGGACCAATTTTTCTCAAGCCACTCCAATTTGTTAATTTTTCCATTAAGTGTGAAATCAATATTGGGGGCATTTGATGTCAGAAACCCCGCTCCAGATTGTCCTTGTACTAGACTATTAATATAATCTTCCGTGTAGGAAAGTGTTTCCTTCTCTGACATATTAGGACCCTCCGGTTCCTAAAAATAGAAAACCCTCGCAGGTAGGTACGTGCACAGAGAGTAGTTAAATCAATGGGGATACCCAAAATGCAACCAGACCCGGGTTGATATTACGATACAGTATAGAGGTGGTCACAGTAACAATAAATAATTTTGGACAGAAAATTTTTTGACAGAAAGAATTTAGCCACCATTCACAAAGATATTTGCAATAAATGCAAATTTATTCTCAAAAGTAGATACGTAATTTAAATGTGGCAACACAGTTGCTCTTTCATTACCACACAGTTCTGACAATTGAAACGAAAGGTGCTCAGGTGTGAGATAGGAAAGATGGAGTGTTGTTGTTCAATGTGAAACCGTGAGAGGAGTGGACAAGGAAAAGAAGTGTGACAAGTATCCATCACATTTACAAGATACAATTCCAGCCTAACATAGGGCAATTGTTCCTATATAACACATAGCCTTAAAATGACCCTGTTGTTACTTCACAGTTTGTCAGGTCTTGTGTGCTAGTTGTAGTCTACTTTTCGACCCCTTGGTGGACAGCTAGGTGATTCAAGCCTTAGGATGGGGTCTTCTTCAGGACAATGAAAAGAGAGAGCACCTAAAGGTAAGATAAATGATGCATAATTAGTGGGAGTACGGTGTATAAACATTAGCAAGTGAAAGTGGCTAAAAACGATAAGAGTTACCTAATATTACATTCAGCGCATTCTTAAAGGCTGGGAAGTAAACTGGAAGTGGGCTCATCAGAGCTCCTATAGGTGGAGGAAACACATGTTAGAAGGAGTATTTGAGAATGAATCATGGTGCAAAAGTAGCACCCCTTGTGTTATGACACTTACTTTACAAGTTGGGGGAGGTTTGTATTATTACGGCCTTCCAGTATTGAACTGTAGGTCACAAGGATCCTAATCAGTTTACAATGAATGATCTGAAAAAGAAATGCTATGCATTAGAACATGGTTTGGCGCCATCTAAGAAGGACAAATCTGATTACATAAAACCATGGGAGCTTGAGTGGGTTATTCTAAAAAGGGAGCTATTTGTGTTTATTGGCCTGGTACGTGCGTATTCCTATTGTAGTTCTGTGAGCCTGTCAGCTAGTGGCGTGCACAGAAACTTAATGATTTAGGAAAAGCCTAAGGCGTACATATTGCCTGCCAATAAATGGAAGAAATCCGTAATATATTGTGGCAGATAAATGCGGTAAGAAAAAGCATAACGATGCATATGCTCAAGTTTTGAAAGTATTAGCAAAGGAAAACGCTCATGCCTAAGGTCACGCCTGTTAAAAACCTGTCGATGGGACCTCACCTTAATGTAGAGTTGTTCCGCTCAAGTTCTACTTGCAGAATGAGCTCGCGGTAAAAAATACCCGTATATAAACGCCGAGCGGAAACGTGCACGCCGGGTGGAGCCGCTGGATGCCTCCCGTACCGGGGCGTGAGGCGGCGAAACCATGGTGACGGGAAGAGCCTGCTCACATGCTGGCGTTCACTATTAGTTAACTCCTTGTTGGGTTAACATCTGGGAATCGGAAGTGAAATTCTACTCCCTCGGGATAGGGGCAATTATCATGAACAAAGTTGGATTCACTCTTGTTTTTGGATAACATATCAAGACCATATAAACAATGACATCAAATGAGAGTAACATCAAGCAATGATTTGGAAATAAATATTACAAAGATGACATGGGTCTCTGGAAAATACATGTTGACGTTTGAAGTATGAATTACACATAGATGAAATTAATGTATTTGTCACCTGTATTGAGGAATATATACAATAGCATGAAAATGACAATGCATGATTAACAGGTATGTTCATTGTTTGTATATACTGTTAAGTAACATGTCATGGAAACCACATGCTTGGCGTTTCAAATGTGAAATACATGTAGATGGAAGAGTGCTTTTTCCTTTGAAATATATACATTAGCATAAAGATGACCGTGCATGATACACCAGTAAGTTCATTGCATGTATATACTGCTAAGTAGTATTAAGGAAAACAGGGGCAAATGTAAATAAAGGATCTTATGCAGGGTACAGTATAAGGCATGTTTCAGGTATCATTCCATAACTAGAGTGGAAAGTTGGGCATTGGTACCATCAAGTTCGTTAAGCCCGTTATTCACTGTGTCCAATGTATGCATCAACTTACATTCTCTCATGTTCATGACGAAATTGATGTCACCTCCTCTGCTTCCCAGCGATACTTTCTCAAGGACTAACCATCTCAATGATTCTGGTTTGTGTGCCTTGGCCGTGAAGTGTTCTACAAGTGGTGCACCTGCTGTCCCGCATCTAATTCTGCTACAGTGTTGTAGTATCCTTTGTTTGACTTTTTGTTTGGTCTGACCAATATACAACTCATCACATGGACACAAAATGCCGTAGATCACATCAGTCGTGTTGCAGTTTGAATGTATTTTGAGATCAATAGTGTGTCCTTGTAGCTGAATTTCTTAGTCTGAATGGTCATATTGCATGCTTTACATTTGGTACATTTGAAATGGCCTACTACTTCCGGTAGGTTCCAAAGTGTTTGGATAGTGGGTTGTGGTGGTGTGTCTAGCAAAGATCTAACCACATGATCTCTTACACTCTTAGCTTTTTTAAAAGAGTGTAGTGGGGGTTCTGGTATCTCTAAATCGTCTGATATCAGATTCCAGTGTCTGTTAACGATCTTCTTTATCTCGTTACTCCTTGTGCAGAAAGTGGTTACGCATATCATTCTTGACATTTCAGTAGGGCGAAGCTTTGGAGCGAGGAGCGCATCTCGGTCATAATACCAAGCTCTCTTCCTAGCCCGTTTCACTAGCCTTTTAGGATATCCCCGTTCGATGAGACGGATGATCAGATCGTCTGACTCTTTTAAGTAGTCGTCTCTGAGAGAGCAATTCCTTCAGATGCGCAAGAATTGCTCAAAAGGCAGGTTATCATGTAAGCTTCTTGTATGGTGACTGGAGTATCTTAACAGAGTGTTCCTCTCCGCTGGTTTTCTGTAGCGTGCGGTGTGCAGCTGGTCATTATTTGCTTTGATTGTGATGTCAAGAAAGTCCATGGTGTTCTTGTGCTAGTTCATGGTGAATTTTATGTCGCTCGATCTGGTGTTGAGCCATTCAAAAAAGTCTTGGAGGTCAGTTTCATCTCCCGTCCAGATCAGGAGAACATCATCTATGTATCGGCGCCATTGTGTGACCTTGGTTTTATAGGGATTTGCCTGGTTAAAGATGAATTGTTGTTCAAAGTCATCCATGAACAGGATGGCCAAATCCGGGGCGAAGGCTGCGCCCATGGCCACTCCTTTGGTTTGTAGAAAAAACTCATTTTGAAATAGAAAAAAGTTCTTCATCATTGCTACTTCAAGTAGAGCTATGATGAATTCAGTAGGGACCCATGCTGGTTGTGTTCTTTTCTCCAATGCTTTTTCCATGGAATTCAGAGCTGGTCGCTGTGGAATGCTCGTGTAAAGGGACACAATGTCCAATGTCACAAGTAATTGAGTTTCTTGATCAAATGGTATGCCGTCAATCAGATTAATCACTTGCATCGTGTCGCGTAGATATGCTGTGGTGGTTTCTGCGAGAGGCTTCAGGAAGAAATCGATGTATTTGCATACCGGTTCCAAAAGGGAGCCACATCCTGAAATGATGGTTCTACCGGGCGGTCGTTGTAAATTCTTATGCACTTTGAGAAAAGTGTAGATCGTGGGAAGGCGAGGTTGTTTTCTGTTGAGGTATTCAAACTCATGATCGGACACAAAGCCTGCCTGTTTGCCTTTCTCCGTAATGGTCAAGATAAATTTTCTGACTTCTTTTGTAGGGTCCGTCAGTAGTATACCGTCTTCAAGTTGGGAGTATATTTCGGCTTTGTAGTCAGGGGTATTTTGAACAACTATGGCACCCCCTTTGTCGGTTGGCTTTATTACTATTGCATTGTTCTGTTTCAGGGTTTCCAGTGCTTCACGTTCTCCTTTAGTCACATTATGCCTGGTATATTGTTTAGTAGAACAAACCTTTAGCACATCACGCAAAACCACACTTTCAAAAGCGAGTATTCTGTGAGGCATCATATATGTCGGAGGCATAAAGGTCGATGGTGAACGTAAACCCGTCTGTGAAGACGATGACACCGATAATGAGTGTTTGAAATAGTGTCTCAGCCTCACTTTCCTATAGAACCGGTGAAGTTCAGTTTTGATGTTGAATTGATTGGGGTGATTAGTGGGCACGAAAGAAAGGCCTTTACTAAGGATACTGGTTTCATTATCAGTGAGCACATAAGTTGACAGATTGATGATGGGGCTTCTCATCTCATTTACCATCTGTATGTTCGCCGGCGGGTCTGGATCTCTCCGTTCTGTTCCTGGGGAAACGTACCTGCTTCTGGGCCTGTCCCTGTTGTTGTCCCTGTTGACGACCTGTCACCCAGTTCTGTTGGTTCTGTCCCCGGCGTGTGGTTCTGTTCCAGTTGTAGCCCCTCCCTCTTGGCGGTCACCATTGTCCTTCTTCTAAAAAAGGAGGTGGTGCCTGTGGTGCTTGGTACCAGGCGTCCTGGTATTGATACCCACTACTGGTTTCTGCTTGTTCACCATCACTTCCAGTGCTATTCGAACCTGAGGACTCCGAAACGTAGTGTATCGTCTGTTTCCTCTATATCCTCCTCTTCCTCTGTTGTAGAAACGTCCCTGATTGTCTTCCTTGAAGTAGTCCTCCTGGAGATATGGGTATGTGTACTTCTTATCGTACAACCTGATATCTTTGGCCAATTTGTCCAACTTTCTTGCTTGGGTGTTGGTATCAAAATCTTTGATTGTCTTTTCCAATCTTTCAAGTGCTTCTTTAGCGTTAGCAAGGGCTGAGTCTCCACTGATTTCTTGCTTCAGGTCACTGATCTCGTTCAGTAGTTTCTCCACTTGTTCAATGGCAGTCTCAATGCCCAACACCATCCAGTGGCGTGAGCAATTGTTCGCCACGTAGCTGAAGCCTTCCTTAAATTTGGGCAGATCCACAAAAATGGCTGGTTCGTTGCGGACCTGTAAGCCCACAGGGATGATATTAGCTTGGAGATACTTGGTCAAGAGGTGACCATGTAGCTGTGTGCGGACCAATTTTTTCTCAAGGCGCTCCAATTTGTTAATTTTTTCATTAAGTGTGAAATCAATATTGGGGGATTTGATGTCAGAAACCCCACTCCAGATTGTCCTTGTACTAGACTATTAATATAATCTTCCGTGTAGGAAAGTGTTTCCTTCTCTGACATATTAGGACCCTCCGGTTCCTAAAAATAGAAAACCCTTGCAGGTAGGTACCTGAACATAGAGTAGTTAAATCAATGGGGATACCCGAAATGCTACCAGACCCGGGTTGATATTACAATACAGTATAGAGGTGGTCACAGTAACAATAAATAATTTTGGACAGACATTTTTGGGGACAGAAAGAATTTAGCCACCATTCACAAAGATATTTGCAATAAATGCAAATTTATTCTCAAAAGTAGATACGTAATTTAAATGTGGCAACACAGCTGCTCTTTCATTACCACACAGTTCTGACAATTGAAACGAAAGGTGCTCAGGTGTGAGATAGGAAAGATGGAGTGTTGTTGGTCAATGTGAAACCGTGAGAGGAGTGGACAAGGAAAAGAAGTGTGACATGTATCCATCACATTTACAAGATACAATTCCAGCCTAACATAGGGCAATTGTTCCTATATAACATATAGCCTTAAAATGACCCTGTTGTTACTTCACAGTTTGTCAGGGCTTGTGTGCTAGTTGTAGTCTACGTTTTGACCCCTTGGTGGACAGCTAGGTGATTCAAGCCTTAGGATGGGGTCTTCTTCGGGACAATGAAAAGAGAGAGCACCTAAAGGTAAGATGAATGATGCATAATTAGTGGGGCATGGTGTCTAAACATTAGCAAGTGAAAGTGGCTAAAAACGATAAGAGTTACCTAATATTACATTCAGCGCAATCTTAAAGGCTGGGTAGTAAACTGGAAGTGGGCTCATCAGAGCTCCTATAGGTGGAGGAAACACATGTTAGAAGGAGTATTTGAGCATGAATCATGGTGCAAAAGTAGCACCCCTTGTGTTATGACATTTACTTTACAAGTTGGGGGAGGTTTGTATTATTACGGTCTTCCAGTATTGAACTGTAGGTCACAAGGATCCTAATCAGTTTACAATGAATGATCTGAAAAAGAAATGCTATGCGTTAGAACATGGTTTAGCGCCATCTAAGAAGGACAAATCTTATTACATAAAACCATGGGAGCTTGAGTGGGTTATTCTAAAAAGGGAGCTATTTGTGTTTATTGGCCCGGGACGTGCATATTCCTATTGTAGTTCTGTGAGCCTGTCAGCTAGTGGCGTGCACAGAAACTTAATGAATTAGGAAAAGCCTAAGGCGTACATATTGCCTGCCAATAAATGGAAGAAATCCTTAATATATTGTGGCAGATAAATGCAGTAAGAAAAAGCATAACGATGCATATGGCAAAGTTTTGAAAGTATTAGCAAAGGAAAAACGCTCATGCCTAAAGTGGCGCCTGTTAAAAACCTGTCGATGGGACCTCACCTTAATGTAGAGTTGTTCCGCTCAAGTTCTACTTGCAGAATGAGCTCGCGGTAAAAAATACCCTTATATAAACGCCGAGCAGAAACGTGCACTCCGGGTGCAGCCGCTGGATGCCTCCTGTACCGGGGCGTGAGGCGGCAAAACCATGGTGACGGGAAGAGCCTGCTCACATGCTGGCGTTCACTATTAGTTAACTCCTTGTTGGGTTAACATCTGGGAATCGGAAGTGAAATTCTACTCCCTCGGAATAGGGGCAATTATCATGAACAAAGTTGGATTTACTCTTGTTTTTGGATAACATATCGAGACCATATAAACAATGACATCAAATGAGAGTAACATCAAGCAATGATTTGGAAATAAATATTACAAAGATGACATGGGTCTCTGGAAAATACATGTTGACGTTTGAAGTATGAATTACACATAGATGAAATTAACGTATTTGCCACCTGTGTTGAGGAATATATACAATAGCATGAAAATGACAATGCATGATAAACACGTATGTTGATTGTATGTATGTACTGTTAAGTAACATGTCATGGAAACCACATGCTTGGCATTTCAAATGTGAAATACATGCAGATGGAAGAGTGCTTTTTCCTTTGAAATATATACATTAGCATAAAGATGACCATGCATGATACACCAGTAAGTTCATTGCATGTATATACTGCTAAGTAGTATTAAGGAAAACAGGGGCAAATGTAAATAAAGGATCTTATGCATGGTACAGTTTAAGGCATGTTTCAGGTATCATTCCATAACTAGAGTGGAAAGTTGGGCATTGGTACCATCAAGTTAGTTAAGTCCATTATTCACTGTGTCCAATTTATGTATCCACTTACATTCTCTCATGTTCATGACGGAGTTGATGTCACCTCCTCTGCTTCCCAGCGATTCTTTCTCAAGGACTAACCATCTCAATGATTCTGGTTTGTGTGCCTTGGCCGTGAAGTGTTCTACAAGTTGTGCACCTGATGTCCCGCATCTAATTCTGCTACAGTGTTGTAGTATCCTTTGTTTGACTTTTTGTTTGGTCTGACCAATATACAACTCATCACATGGACACAAAATGCCGTAGATCACATCAGTCGTGTTGCAGCTTGAATGTATTTTGAGTTCAATAGGGGGAGGGGTCATAAACTATGAGCTTCAAAGACCCAGTGAGACAGGCAGAGAAAGACAGGTCCATCTATGCCCACCCCCTCTGAACCCAGCCAGATGGCAGGCTTAAGGAAGAAATGTTCAGATGTCAGGGGAAGGGAGACTATGGAGATGAGTCACCCTGGTGTCTGGTTTAGCCAGCTGTTGCCTCCCTGCTGAGACTTCAGCCATATTGAATTTTGGAGAAATAGTGCTTTCTGGGAGACCATTGTGCCACACTTTGGAGGAAATGGTCATGCTCTGGGGTGTTGCCCTGAACCTCATTGGACAGGAGTGCCCTCCTGTGTGACCCCAGAGAACAATGAATAAGTATCTTACAGGGGCAGAGCTTCTCAGAGCTGCTTCCTGAACTTACAGAAGAAGATGGGTCCATGCTGGGAGTTTGATTTGCCCCAACCAGGCCCTGCACTCTGACTGACTGTACCTGCTGCAGAATCTGGAACTACAGCCCTGTGGATCAATCCTGCTTCAAAAGGACTAAGGAGTGGACTCCCTGCAAGCTACAGGTTAACAGAGCTCACCTGGACCATAGCCATCAAGAATCCCCAGCATGGAGTGACTCCAGTGGATTTGTAAGGGTTTTGTACAAGTGGATTGTGGGGATTGAAGTCCCAAACTTTCAAGGACCATCTTGGAGCTTCCAGACCCCTGGAGTAAGTTTTGGGCACTTTGGGACCCTCAAAGGAAGTTCAGAAAGAAGTTCCAGAAGTTTGAAGAACTTTGGAACAATTGTGGAAAAAAATTCCATAAGCGGACCGATTCGACCTGGCCAGCCAAGCCTGCCCTCCAGGTTCGTCCCACTGAAAAGCTCTGGAGGTTTGATTTCCAGAGTTTGACCAGGAGCTGGTCGAAACCCAAGCGGGCGAACCCTCACTGAATCCGGCCTTGTGAAAAGCATTGAGATACCCCGCGAGAAAAAGCTCCAATTAAAGTTTCTAAGTCCAAAGGCAGAAGAGGTGACCAGGACCTATTGTGAGGGACAAGCCACCCACCTTCAACTGGGAGCCGGCCTGGATCTCTGGTTCGTCCCGCTGGAAAGCCCCAGAGGTCTGACTTCCATAGGTTTGACCGGGAGTTCGTCACAAGGCTAGCCGGCGAACCCTCACCGAATCCACTCTGGTGAAGAGATTCGAGGGACCCCGGGAGAAAAAGCTCCAGAAAAGTTTTTAAGTCAGAAAGTAAAAACTTTGACTGAGGCCTACCGCAAGGGGAAGCCGCGCACGGCTCCATCACGGCTTGCCTGAAACGTTGACTTTGTCCCGGTGTAGCGCGACCAAATGTACCAATAGGTGCTATCGATTTCAATGTGTTATGTAGTGCTAAATCTTTAAAAAAAAAATCATATCTCTGGTTCCCTACATTGGATTTTTTTTCAATTTGGTGTAATTTTAAAGATAAAAATATTTTCTATGTTTCTAAATTGGTGTTGGGTTTTTATAGTGTGTTGCGTCTTGTCTCTTAATTATTTACTGAATTGGTGTTTTTAAATGCTTTACATACCTGTCTCAGAAGTTAAGCCTGCCTGCTCTCATCAGTGATGTCATCAGTGATGTCACTGACCATGTCATGAGTGATGTAATATGTGACGTCATTAGCAGTGCATTGCGGGGTGCGAGTTATAGTTAGCTCAGCTAACTATAACAGCTGAATTTCTCTGGTTTTGTATGAGTGAAATATCAGCCTAACTATAACGTCCATGAAACCTGTGGTTTTTTCAGTGAATTTCTAAGGTTTTTTAAATGCTAATTCATAACTATAAAGTCCCAAAAACCTCTGTTTTTTTCAGTGAATTTCTAAGGTTTTTTAAATGCTAATTTCTAACTATGCCTACATAGGTAGGACATGTGCAGAAAGAGGAAGAAAGGTGCAGAAAGAAGCAAGAGAAGTGTAGAAAGAAGCAACAGAAATGTAGAAAGAGGCAACATAAGTGCAGAAAAAAGCAAGAGAAATGCAGAAAGAGGCAAGAGAAGTGCAGACAGAGGAAGAAAGGTGCAGAAAGAAGCAAGAGAAATGCAGAAAGAGGCAACAGAAGTCCAGAAAGAGGAAGAAAGGTGCAGAAAGAACCAAGAGATGTGCAGAAAGAACCAACAGAGGTGCAGAAAGAGGACTACTTCGACTGTACCTTACAACAGACTCATACAAAGTAGCCTAATCACTAATCATTCTCCCAAGATGTCTTAAAACTCACTTCTCTCTTGAAGGTTCACTATTAATTGACTGCTCAGAATGTTAGGCCTACCAAATATAAAATAGCAATCCTAAGCATATCACTGTTGTAAGTCTGACCAAGTTTGTGAAGGTATGCATGCGTGTCTCTGCTTTTACCTAGTGACATGCTACATAAAAATAAACATACAAATACTTGAATACCTGTGTTTCAAACAGCATACTCTGTAAATATCTGTACAAAACGGTGTATGCATTTCTTTCGGCTCTTAATACAGGGCACATGGGTATTCAATAGTATATTTGAGGGGCTCTATAACACCTATATACATAAGAAATGTCTGCCTGTGCAACCGAATGACAGAGCAGAACTGAGAAGATTTGACCACCTATAGGAGAAGTTACCCGCTTTTTAAGCTACCATCTTCAAATGCATAACACATGTGAGAATACATACACAAGTAGACATATACCTCAGTCACAAGAGCACGTAGACCTTTAAACTTGACAGCTTGCACTTCCCATTTGAGTACAGAAAGATGCGAGAGAAGTTCAGAAAGAAGCAAGAGAGTTGCAGACACAGGCAAAAGAGGTGAAGAAAGAGGGAACAAGGGTGCAGACAGAGGCAAGAGAGGTGCAGAAAGAGGGAAGAGGGATACAGAAAGAGGCAAGAGGGGTGCAGAAATTTGCAAGAGAGGTGCAGAAAGAAGCAAGAGCAATGCAGAAAGAACAAACAGAGGTGCAGAAAGAGGCAAGAGGGGTAGAGAAAGAGACAAGAGAAGTACAGAAAAAGCAAAAGAGGTGGAGAAAGAGGCAAGAGGGGTGCAGACAGAGGCAAGAAAGGTGCATTAAGAAGGAAGAGGGGTGCACAAAGACACAAGAGGGGTGTAAATATTTGCAAGAGAGGTGCACAAAGAAGCAAGAGCAGTGCAAAAAGAGACAACAGAGGTATAGAAGGAGGCAAAAGGGGTGCAGAAAGGGGCAAGAGAAGTGCAGAAAGAAGCAAAAGAGGTGCAGAAAGAGGCAAGAGGGGTACAGAAAGAGGCAAGAGAGGTACACAAAGAGGGGAGAAGAGTGCAGAAAGAGACAAAAGGGGTGCAGAAAGAAGCAAAAGAGGTGCAGAAAGAAGCAAAAGAGGTGCAGAAAGAAGCAAGAGAAGTGCAGAAACAAGCAACAGAGGTGCAGAAAGAGGCAAACGGGGTGCAGAAAGAGGCAAGAGAAGTGCAGAAAGAAGCACCAAAGGTGCAGAAAAAAGCAAGAGAAGTACAGAAAGAGGCAAGAGAGTTGCAGAAACAGGCATGAGAGATGCAGAAAGAGGGAAGAGGGGTGCAGAAAGAAGCAACAGAGGTGCAGAAAGAAGCAAGAGAAGTGCAGAAAGAAGCAACAGAGGTGCAGAAATAGGCAAGATGAGTGCAGAAAGAGGCAAGAGAAGTGCAGAAAGAAGCAACAGAGATGCAGAAGAGGGGCAAAGAAAGAGGCAAGAGGGGAGCAGAAAGAAGGAGGAGAGGTGCAGAAAGAAGGAAGAGGTGTGCATAAAGAAGCAACAGAGGTGCAGAAAGACGGACAAGGGGTGGAGAAAGAGGCAAGAGAATTTCAGAAAGAAGCAACAGAGATGAAAAAAGTGGGAAGAGGGGTGGAGAAAGAGGCAAGAGGGGTGCAGAAAGAAGCACTAGAGGTGTAAATAGAAACAAAAGAAGTGCAGAAAGAAGCAACAGAGGTGCAGAAAGAGGCAAGAGGAGTGCAGAAAGAGGGAAGAGGGATGCAGGAAGAGGCGCAAGGGGTACAGAAAGAAGCAAGAAATATGCATAAAGAAGCAAGAGAAATGCATAAAGAAGCAACAGAGATGCAGAAAGGAGGAGGTGGGGTGGAGAAAGAGGCAAGAGGTATACAGGAAGAAGCAAGAGAAGTACAGAAAGAAACAAAAGAAGTGCAGAAAGAAGCAACAGAGGTGCAGAAAGAGGCAAGATGGGTGCAGAAAGAGGCAAGAGAAGTGCAGAAAGAATTAACAGAGATGCAGAAAGGGGGAAAGAGGTGTAGAAAAATACAAGAGGGGTGCAGAAAGAAGCAAGAGAGTTGCAGAAACAAACAAAAGAAGTGCAGAAAGAAGGAGCAGAGATGCAGAAAGAGACAAGAGGGGTGCAGAAAGAGGGAAGAAAGTGCAGAAAGAGGCACCAGGGTGCAGAAAGAAGCAAGAGAGGTACAGAAAGAAGCAAGAGAAGTGCAGAAAGAAGCAATAGAATTGCAGAAAGAAGCAACAGAGGTACAGAAAGAGGCAAGAGAAGTGCAGAAACAGGCAAAACGGGAGCAGAAACAGGCAGGAGAGGTGCAGAAAAAGTGAACAGGGATGCAGAAAGAGGCAAAAGATTTGCAGAAAGAGGGAAGAAGGGTACAGAAAGAGGCACAAGGGGTGCAGAAAGAAGCAAGAGAGGTGCAGAAAGAAACAAAAGAAGTGCAGAAAGAAGCAAAAGAGGTGCAGAAAGAGGCAAGAGGGGTGAAGAAAGAGGGAACAAGGGTGCAGACAGAGGCAAGAGAAGTGCAGAAAGAGGGAAGAGGGATACAGAAAGAGGCAAGAGGGGTGCAGAAATTTACAAGAGAGGTGCAGAAAGAAGCAAGAGCAATGCAGAAAGAACAAACAGAGGTGCAGAAAGAGGCAAGAGGGGTGCAGAAAGAGACAAGAGAAGTACAGAAAGAAGCAAAAGAGGTGGAGAAAGAGGCAAGGGGGTGCAGACAGAGGCAAGAAAGGTGCAGAAAGAAGGAAGAGGGGTGCACAAAGACGCAAGAGGGGTGCAAATATTTGCAAGAGAGGTGCACAAAGAAGCAAGAGCAGTGCAAAAAGAGACAACAGATGTATAGAAGGAGGCAAAAGCGGTGCAGAAAGAGGCAAGAGAAGTGCAGAAAGAAGCAAAAGAGGTGCAGAAAGAGGCAAGAGGGGTACAGAAAGAGGCAAGAGAGGTGCACAAAGAGGGGAGAAGAGTGCAGAAAGAGACAAAAGGGGTGCAGAAAGAAGCAAAAGAGGTGCAGAAAGAGGCAAGAGAAGTGCAGAAAGAAGCACCAGAGGTGCAGAAAGAGGCAAGAGAAGTACAGAAAGACGCAAGAGAGTTGCAGAAACAGGCATGAGAGATGCAGAAAGAGGGAAGAGGGGTGCAGAAAGAAGCAACAGAGGTGCAGAAAGAAGCAAGAGAAGTGCAGAAAGAAGCAACAGAGGTGCAGAAACAGGCAAGATGAGTGCAGAAAGAGGCATGAGAAGTGCAGAAAGAAGCAACAGATATGCTGAAGAGGGGCAAAGAAAGAGGCAAGAGGGGTGCAGAAAGAAGCAACAGAGGTGCAGAAAGAAGGAAGAGTTGTGCATAAAGAAGCAACAGAGGTGCAGAAAGACGGACAATGGGTGGAGAAAGAAGCAAGAGAATTTCAGAAAGAAGCAACAGAGATGAAAAAGTGGGAAGAGGGGTGGAGAAAGAGGCAAGAGGGGTGCAGAAAGAAACACTAGAGGTGTAAATAGAAACAAAAGAAGTGCAGAAAGAAGCAACAGAGGTGCAGAAAGAGGGAAGAGAAGTGTAGAAAGAGGGAAGAGGGATGCAGAAAGAGGCACAAAGGGTACAGAAAGAAGCAAGAAATATGCAGAAAGAAGCAAGAGAAGTGCATAAAGAAGCAACAGAGATGCAGAAAGGAGGAAGTGGGGTGGAGAAAGAGGCAAGAGGTATACAGGAAGAAGTAAGAGAAGTGCAGAAAGAAACAAAAGAAGTGCAGAAAGAAGCAACAGAGGTGCAGAAAGAGGCAAGATGGGTGCAGAAAGAGGCAAGAGAAGTGCAGAAAGAAGTAACAGAGATGCAGAAAGGGGGAAAGAGGTGGAGAAAGAGGCAAGAGGGGTGCAGAAAGAAGCAAGAGAGTTGCAGAAACAAACAAAAGAAGTGCAGAAAGAAGGAGCAGAGATGCAGAAAGAGACAAGAGGGGTTCAGAAAGAGGGAAGAAAGTGCAGATAGAGGCACCAGGGTGCAGAAAGAAGCAAGAGAGGTACAGAAAGAAGCAAGAGAAGTGCAGAAAGAAGCAATAGAATTGCAGAAAGAAGCAACAGAGGTACAGAAAGAGGCAAGAGAAGTGCAGAAACAGGCAAAACGGGTGCAGAAAGAGGCAGGAGAGGTGCAGAAAAAGTGAACAGGGATGCCGAAAGAGGCAAAAGATTTGCAGAAAGAAGGAAGAAGGGTACAGAAAGAGGCACAAGGGGTGCAGAAAGAAGCAAGAGAGGTGCAGAAAGAAACAAAAGAAGTGCAGAAAGAAGCAAAAGAGGTGCAGAAAGAGGCAAGAGGGGTGAAGAAAGAGGGAACAAGGAGTACAGACAGAGGCAAGAGAAGTGCAGAAAGAGGAAGAGGGATACAGAAAGAGGCAAGAGGGTGCAGAAATTTGCAAGAGAGGTGCAGAAAGAAGCAAGAGCAATGCAGAAAGAACAAACAGGGGTGCAGAAAGAGGCAAGAGGGGTGCAGAAAGAGACAAGAGAAGTACAGAAAGAAGCAAAAGAGGTGGAGAAAGAGGCAAGAGGGGTGCAGAAAGAGGCAAGAGAGGTGCACAAAGAGGGGAGAAGAGTGCAGAAAGAGACAAAAGGGGTGCAGAAAGAAGCAAAAGAGGTGCAGAAAGAAGCAAGAGAAGTGCAGAAACAAGCAACAGAGGTGCAGAAAGAGGCAAACGGGGTGCAGAAAGAGGCAAGAGAAGTGCAGAAAGAGGCAAGATGAGTGCAGAAAGAGGCAAGAGAAGTGCAGAAAGAAGCAACAGAGATGCAGAAGAGGGGCAAAGAAAGAGGCAAGAGGGGTGCTGAAAGAAGGAGGAGAGGTGCAGAAAGAAGGAAGAGGTGTGCATAAAGAAGCAACAGAGGTGCAAATATTTGCAAGAGAGGTGCACAAAGAAGCAAGAGCAGTGCAAAAAGAGACAACAGAGGTATAGAAGGAGGCAAAAGGGGTGCAGAAAGAGGCAAGAGAAGTGCAGAAAGAAGCAAAAGAGGTGCAGAAAGAGGCAAGAGGGGTACAGAAAGAGGCAAGAGAGGTGCACAAAGAGGGGAGAAGAGTGCAGAAAGAGACAAAAGGGGTGCAGAAAGAAGCAAAAGAGGTGCAGAAAGAAGCAAGAGAAGTGCAGAAACAGGCAACAGAGGTGCAGAAAGAGGCAAATGGGGTGCAGAAAGAGGCAAGAGAAGTACAGAAAGAGGCAAGAGAGTTGCAGAAACAGGCATGAGAGATGCAGAAAGAGGGAAGAGGGGTGCAGAAAGAAGCAACAGAGGTGCAGAAACAGGCAAGATGAGTGCAGAAAGAGGCAAGAGAAGTGCAGAAAGAAGCAACAGAGATGAAAAAAGTGGGAAGAGGGGCAAAGAAAGAGGCAAGAGGGGTGCTGAAAGAAGGACGAGAGGTGCAGAAAGAAGGAAGAGGTGTGCAGAAAGAAGCAACAGAGGTGCAGAAAGACGGACAAGGGGTGGAGAAAGAGGCAAGAGATGTGCAGAAAGAAGCAACAGAGATGAAAAAAGTGGGAAGAGGGGCAAAGAAAGAGGCAAGAGGGGTGCTGAAAGAAGGACGAGAGGTGCAGAAAGAAGGAAGAGGTGTGCATAAAGAAGCAACAGAGGTGCAGAAAGACGGACAAGGGGTGGAGAAAGAGGCAAGAGATGTGCAGAAAGAAGCAACAGAGATGAAAAAAGTGGGAAGAGGGGTGAAGAAAGAGGCAAGAGGGGTGCAGAAAGAAGCACTAGAGGTGTAAAAAGAAACAAGAAGTGCAGAAAGAAGCAACAGAGGTGCAGAAAGAGGCAAGAGGAGTGCAGAAAGAGGGAAGAGGGATGCAGAAAGAGGCACAAGGGGTACAGAAAGAAGCAAGAACTATGCAGAAAGAAGCAAGAGAAGTGCATAAAGAAGCAACAGAGATGCAGAAAGGAGGAAGTGGGGTGGAGAAAGAGGCAAGAGGGATACAGGAAGAAGCAAGAGAAGTGCAGAAAGAAACAAAAGAAGTGCAGAAAGAAGCAACAGAGGTGCAGAAAGAGGCAAGATGGGTGCAGAAAGAGGCGAGAGAAGTGCAGAAAGAAGTAACAGAGATGCAGAAAGGGGGAAAAGAGGTGGAGAAAGAGGCAAGAGGGGTGCAGAAAGAAGCAAGAGAGTTGCAGAAATAAACAAAAGAAGTGCAGAAAGAAGGAGCAGAGATGCAGAAAGAGACAAGAGGGGTGCAGAAAAAGGGAAGAAAGTGCAGAAAGAGGCACGAGGGTGCAGAAAGAAGCAAGAGAGGTACAGAAAGAAGCAACAGAGGTACAGAAAGAGGCAAGAGAAGTGCAGAAACAGGCAAAACGGGTGCAGAAACAGGCAGGAGAGGTGCAGAAAAAGTGAACAGGGATGCAGAAAGAGGCAAAAGATTTGCAGAAAGAGGGAAGAAGGGTGCAGAAAGAGGCACAAGGTGTGCAGAAAGAGGCAAGAGAGGTGCAGAAAGAAACAAAAGAAGTGCAGAAAGAAGCAAAAGAGGTGCAGAAAGAGGCAAGAGGGGTGCAGAAAGAGGCAAGAGAAGTGCAGAAAGAAGCAACAGAGGTGCAGAAAGAGGCAAGCAAAGTGCAGAAAGAGGCAAGAGAGGTACAGAAACAGGCAGGAGAGGTGCAGAAATGGGGAACAGGGGTGCAGAAAGAGGCAAGAGAGGTGCATAAAGAGAGAAGAAGGGTGCAGAAAGAGGCAAGAGGGGTGCATAAAGAAGCAAGTGAGGCACAGAAAGAGGCAACAGAGGTGCATAATGAGGCAAGAGAGGTGCAGAAAGTAGAAGAGATGTGCAGAAAGAGGCAAGAGAAGTGCAGAAAAAGAAAAAAGGTGCAGAAAGAAGCAACAAATGCAGAAAGAGGCAAGAGAGGCGTAGAAAGAAGCAAGAGTAGTTTGCACACCATTAGTACCAATGTGATACCCACATTTAGCAATAAGTAACAGGTGACCATTCTAGGTTTGCAAAGGGCCTTCCACCACGCTGTATCACTTGTCGCTGCATTTTTGGTAACGTTTAAGCCAGAAACAAGTTTTTTTTTGTTCAAATCTGCAGATTATGCAGCAGATGATGGATCATGTGGCAAATGCAGAAAATGTATAATTGTGCAAAGGTTGGTGCAGCCAAACAGTCGCATAATTCCAGTTGCCCTGCTCATACCTCTGACTAGGTCCAGAAGTGCTCCTCAGTGGTTCCTTCTTTTTTTTCTCTCATTGAGTTTATATTTTAGCTTCTATGGAAACGAGGAAGACTAAACCTGAGGTTACCACTCCACAACACAGACTACCATACCAAAAAATTATTCTGCATAACACATAATCACACTCTTCATATTTCCTATACACTAAATACCACATACTTTCTATCCACATAATTTCACTGCACAACATACCACATAATTCCACTACACACAATGTACATCCACTCCATTCCAAAAAACAGTAGTAAAAAACGCCAACAGCTGTAACTTAGGAATTCTGCTGCGTAGGACTTACAGGAGGTACCAGGAGGGCTACTTGGCCCCCAAAGTCCCTCAGGAGTATGGAGAACTTCATCCCCCAACCCATAGTGTGCCAGGAGGCGAGTTTGCAGAGTGGATGAGAAAGGGGGGCATGGCCTCCGAAGACCTCTTAGCAATACCACTGTGTGGGACTTACTGGAGGTAACAGGAGAGGTAGTTGGCCCCCAAGGACTTCCTTGGGGGCCAACTACCCCTACTATTACCTCCAGTAAGTCCCACACAGCAGCATTGGTAAGTTCTCATAGAAGGCCACGCCCCTTTGCCCACCATTCTACAAACACGCTCCCTGGCATGCTCTTGGATAAGGATTAAAGTCTCCTTCGATGCTGGGGGTCCTTGTGGGCCAACTAACCTACTTGACACCTCCAGTAAGCCCCAGATAGTGGGACTGCTAAGAGGTGGACACAGGCCACGCCCCCTTTCTGCACCACTATGCAAACGTGCTTCCTGGCGCACTCTTGGTTGGGGGATGAAGTGCCCTTGCCTCTAAAAGGTCCCTGGGGGCCAACTAGCCCTCCTGTTATTTCTAGTAAGCCCCACACAGCTGGATTGCTGAGAGTGGTCCGAGGCCACGCTCCTTTTTTACACCACTCTGCAAATGCACCTCCTGGCGCACTGCTGCTCGGGGGATGAAGTCCACTTTAGTCCTGAGGTCCTCAGGACACAAGAGGACCTCATCGCCCTACCAGCAGTGCACTAAGAGGTGCGTTTGCAGAGTAGTGTAAAAAGAGGCGTGGCCTCGGACCACCTCTCAGCAATCCCACTGTGTGGGGCTTACTGGAGGCACCTGGTGGGCTAGTTGGCCCCTAAGGACCCTTAAGATTCAAGTGGACTCAATCCCCCAACCCAGAACGTGCCAGGAGGCGCATTTGCAGAGTAGTGCAGGGAGGGGCCGCGGCCTCCGGCAAGATGCTTGGCTTTTTTTTAAATTATTCTTAAAAGGGCAGTTGTGTGGCCCCCCTTCTCTAATTATTTTGTGGGCCCTGGGGACCCCATCCTCCAGGACCTGATCCATTTAAAAAAATAAAAATAAAAAATTTAAAAACGGGAAGGGGGCCGTGCGGCCCCCTCCCGAGGCCGATTTTGACCCCGGGGACCCCATCCCCCGGGGCATGGCCACATATTTAAGTTTTTTATTTTACTACATATTTTTAAGGAGGGGTCCCCTCCTGAGGCCATTATTGGGTCCGTGGAACCCATCCCCGGGGCATTGCCTCAAATTTTTTTTTTTTTTTTTCCCGGGATTGGGGCTGCGTGGCCCCCCTCCCCTGGGACACTTTTGGCACCTGGGACCCCATCCCCTGGGGCAGGGCCTCACGTTGGGGACCGTGGGGGGAGCCCCAATGCCCCCGCGGTCCCTGCCGGCTCCCCGCCTCCTGCGGGAGCCGGCATTGCTTTTGGGCAAAGGGAGCTGCAAACATGCAGCTCCCCTTGTCCAAAAGCAAATCTGCTTTGCTTCATGGAAGCCAGAGCAGGTTTCCTGCTCTCGCTTCCATGAAGCAAAGCAGGAGTTTACAATGACAGGGCGGGAGCCGTGCTCCCACCCTGCCATTGCAAACTGCAATGTCCCGGGAGTGGGCACCCCGGGACATTGCTGGAACCGGCCCTGAGGGGTGGCGGTCCCCAGGGCCATAGAGGGCTCCACGAGGGGACCACGAGGAGGTGGTGGTCCCCGGGGCAGTGTGGGGAGGGGCAGGAGCCCCCCACACTTTCTTTATTTATATTCAAGCCCCGGGGAGTTCGCGTTCCCCGGGACAGCGCATTTTTCCTGACAAGCCCGGGGAGATGGCGGTCCCCGGGGCTGCCGGCGGGCTGCGTGCACCCCGCACATTCATAACAAAGCCCCGGGGAGGTGGTGCTCCCTGTGGCTGTGGGGCCCTCTGCGGGCCCCGCATACCAATAATACATTGCACCTGGGACCTGGCCCACCCGGGGGCTTAAAAGTGGGCAGGATTCGTGCACCCTATGGGAATCCCGCTGAAAATATAAAAAACAAATGCCTTTTTTGGCCCTGGGGGTCCCTGTGGGACCCCCTGATCAGGCCTAGGGGGTCGGGGTGTTTCTACCCTGCCCCCTTATCTTGTTTTGTAATCATTTTTTTACCCTTTTCCTTGTGACTCGGTTCAACCGAGTCACAAGATGGCTGCCAACACTTCTTGGTTTGGAGTGTTGGCAGCCAATCAGAATGAAGCTCGTTATCAGGAGGGTTCGCGGCTCCACTGTGGTCACCAGATATCGATATTTTTTATTTTTGAATTTCTCAGGAACTACTGACTGGATTTACACCATTGAAAGCAAAGAGTGCACTCTGGACCAAGAGCTACCTCTCTGCCAAATTTGGTGTACTTCCGTTCAGCAGTTCAGGCTGTAGCCACGACAAAAGTTCCTATGGAAATTAACATGGAGAAAATGCATTTTGGGACCCCCCTTTTTTCTCAGTCCCCGCTTGACGAATCACCCCGAAACGTTCAAGACAGGAGCTGATCAGAGCGCCCCATTTGTTTTGAAAATTTTGCGAAGATTCGTCAAACGGCGGCAAAGATATTGGCAAATCAAAAAAAGCTTTTCCTATGGAAACTAGGTCCTAACTATAACTACCTACTGGCGACCGCCAGTAGGTAATACATATGCACAGCACCCTCAAACTACATTGACCTAGAACTGAACCTAGGACCAGTTTAGATTCACCTTTCCAAAATATCCTCTCCAACCAGTCTGACAGCTACATACTTATTAATAAAATTTAGATTGCCAGACCAGCGATTAAAAGTTGGATTTTTTCAAATACAACCAATTGAAGCAGAACCTCATCTGACTTTTGATTCTGATCCAGCGATCTGGGACTAATAATTTTCCACAAACTAGGCCCAATTTCATTACCCACAAGCCCCTTCACGCTGAGACTAGTGATTTCCAAACTAATTACCCAAATTAGTCAAATCCAATTTGTGTCTTCATTTCTATTACACCAATTGAGGAGATGCGATCTTTATATAGTTGAAAGGGTTTGGCAAACCAATACTTGTTTCAAGAATAATCATAAACTAGAAAAACACCTCTAATAAAGACAAACACATTTGTATATTTATAATGTTTATCTAAATAATGTGAAATAAATGCTCATCAATACCAAAATACAGTACAAATCATAGATCATCACAGAGCAACAATATCAGAGAAATAATGATCAAAACACATCTCAACATAACAATGCATAAAGGAGTGGAAAGGCGAAGAGACAAAAGGTTCAGAGACAAAATACATTTGCAAATGATTATGCAAATTCAGTTTTCTGTCTATACTAACCC
This sequence comes from Calotriton arnoldi, assembly GCA_963921515.1. NCBI lineage: Eukaryota > Metazoa > Chordata > Amphibia > Caudata > Salamandridae > Calotriton > Calotriton arnoldi. The sequence continues at coordinate 507,935 of CAWUFW010012913.1, forward strand.
AATTGAATAGGAAATCTACTCTCTGGCCATAAGAACAGTAAGGCCCCTCAAGTAGAGTTGAAAAGGGAAAGACTAAGTCAGGAATCAGCAGACAGGAACAGCCAGCTCAAGATTAGGAGACAGCATAGAAGGCCTCTCCTCACGCAGGTAAGAAAGCAAGACACCATCTAACCACCAACAAACTCTTCAACAAAGCCTAAACCCCTTCCACCAGGAACCTCAATTATACCCTAAAACCCAAATGTCCAACCCACACTTGTGTAAGACAGAGGATTTCTCTACACATGATTGGTCAAGGAAGGGGGTGTACTATCACACCACTCTCGTCATGTCTCTTAGCTCATCTTCTTTATTGTTCATTTATTCTGCATATCTACTTCCACCCCAGGAAATACAAATTCGAGCCTCTGTCATAGCATCCGTTCCTCCATCCTAGTCATGTAGCAAATTATGTGTCATATTTATCCGTTTGTGCCGCTGGAAGAGGAAATGTTCTTTTTCTCTTCCCAAGGACCACTGCCTGCCCTTAAAAAATGAAACGAAAACGTTTCTTTTTTTTTTTTTTAAATGCATCCTGTTTTCCTTTAAGGAAAACTGGCAGCATTTTTTTTTTTTAAAAAGCTGCTTTATTAAAAAGCAGTCCCAGACATGGTGGTCTGCTGAGCCCAGCAGGCCACCATCCCTGGGAGGGCTGGCATTCTCAATGGGCTCGCAAATTGCGAGAGGATCATTATTATTAATGAGCCTCGCAAATTGCGGATCCATTGGGAATCACAAAACTGTGTAATGACACTGTTGTACATTTCATTTAGCGCCTCGCAATTTGAGACTCGCAATGAGTCACAAATTGCGAGGCGCTAAATGAAAGTGTCGTACATCTGGCCCTAAGGCAGGAATCAGCAGACAGGAACAGCCAGCTCAAGATTAGGAGACAGCATAGAAGGCCTCTCCTCATGCAGGTAAGAAAGCAAGACACCATCTAACCACCAACAAACTCTCCAACCCCTCCCACCAGGAACCTCAATTATACCCTAAAACCCAAATGTCCAACCCACACTTGTGTCAGAGCAGAGGATTTCTCTACACATGATTGGTCAAGGAAGGGGGTGTACTATCACACCACTCTCGTCATGTCCCTTAGCTCATCTTCTTTATTGTTCATTTATTCTGCATATCTACTTCCACCCCAGGAAATACAAATTCGAGCCTCTGTCATAGCATCCGTTTCCTCCATCCTAGTCATGTAGCAAATTATGTGTCATATTTATCCGTTCGTGCCGCTCGAAGAGAAAATGTTCTTTCTCTCAAGGAAAATATTGTTTCTATCAGTTGTCTCTTGGCAGGCACACAGGACTGGCGAAGGACACTTGTCTTCCACTGCCATCATTTTTGCTCAATATTATTTCACAGAGTTCATTTATTTTCATTTAACCCGTGTTTTCCCGCAGAGCAGAAAACCATGCTTCTATGAAAAACAAATACAGGCATTATTAATCACTTATAATGCTTTTCATTACGCATCCACCCCATGTTGCATCTATCCATGCGCAACCCATGTTAATATTATTTTTCTAGCAAACGTTATTAATGTACACAAAAGCAGCATTAGTCTTTTTATTTTTCATTTGTGAAGAAGCATTTGCGTCCTACTTCAGTGCTTTAGTACGCGCTTGCGCAGTAGCATTTTCCCTCATGTTAGGCTCTTTTCCACATTAGTTTTTCACCGCACACAAATAGTAAACGTTACTGAGGGTTCATTTCGAGCAGGTCTTATTTCACGAAAACCCTGCTCCATCAATTCCTACCCACTTAAAATAAAAGATTGATAAATCAGTCAATGTTAAGGCTACTTTTATAGAACTAATACAAAGGGCCTGATTCACAAAGGTTCTTACGTGTAATAAAGTTATGAGTCCGGAGTCTCCGCCCTTGGGGTGGAATCTCCACAATGAAAACTGCAGTGTGGAGATTCTGTCCTGAGTGCGGGGTCTTCACAGTCGAAACTTGTAAGTACATTTGTGAATTGAGCCCATAATTCATACACTGCACATCTATGTTAGACTTTTTGGCATTTTCTTTTGATTTTAAACAATTATATATGTATGTCCTTTCATATTTAAGCAAAATTGGCACATCCAACTGGGCCAAGATTATTGCTTTAATGTGCTGTAAATTGATTTACAATTACAGATAAATTAATACAAGTCAAAACTTTACATTTTGGGGGCATGGTTTCAACGCCGTCCTAAGATGGCGTGACGGCTCGGAGCTCCAACGGACCGCGGAGCCTTCACATGAATTAAATCAATTTCCAGCGCTCGCCGAGGGTTGAGATTCCAAGCATCTCTCCCTCTAGTCATGGTGAGTCGGTGGAACTGCTTTTATTTTCTCGCTGCAGCATATTTGAAGATTTATTAACATCAAGGGATTCTCACTGTTCTGAGGTGGCGGCCACCATTTTGATTGAGAGAACGTTTTCCCTCACAGCTGCAACAGGCTTTGCTGAATTCTCTCACATCTCTATAACTAAGGGCATCTTTTCTCATGAGGTTTTGCAGTCTCTCTTCAGCGCTTGCTCCTTTTTCTACTTATACGCAGCTGGCACATTTATTTAAGGAAACAAACATGTTTACCTCGCTTTTTGTGCCCTTGTCTCTCGGACTATGTCATTTCTAAGAGGAGGTTTCTTCATTGTAA